>JAIFZK010000007.1:6587500-7012500 GCA_027481765.1 Tenualosa thibaudeaui
AAAGCTCCAGTTATGAGGAAGAACAATCCTCTCAGGTGGTGGGCTGGGGAGCACAAGTCCAGCCAAGTCCAGAGGCTTGGGGTGATGAAGAGGAAGGGTTCCGGTGAGCGAGAGGAAGGGTCCACGGAGGAAGACTCGTCCGCCAGCTGGTCGAGGAGGGGAGAGATGCGGCGTGAGAAGGGTGGTTGTGCTGATGACGGAGTGTGGGATGAAGAGTAATGAGGAGAGCAGGTGAGGTAAGAGGCTACTTCTGGACTGTGTCGTCAGACGTGTGTGTGTGGGTGGGGTGTGTGTGTGTGTGTGTGTGTGTGTGTGTGTGTGTGAATGTATTGTCAGATGTATGTTCCTGCTCCTGTTTCCAACTGCAGTCTCTACTGCTGCAGTCCCTGATGAAACTACAGATGTCCAGGCCCGGCGGCTCCCTTCGGCACTCTCTCCTTCCCTCTCTCCTTCTCTCGCTCTTTCTCTTCTTCCCTCTCTCCTCTCTCTTTCTTTCTTCCTCACGTTCACTGACCTCCGCCCAGACTCCTGGCTTCTTCTCCTCCTCTCTCCCTCTCCTCGCTAGCCCTGTCTCTCATTGGTGTGTTGTCCTTGCATTGTGCTCAGTCTCTACCTTTCCTGGCCCTACCTCCAACACACACACACACACACACACACACACACACAAAGAGCTCTGCACGCAGCTGACCCCTCCTCTTCTCACCTCTACAAACACGCACACACACAGATCACAGAGCTTACGCACTCTCACACCACTCACTCACGCAGTGTCACTGCTGTCTCCTCCACTCCATCTAAGGTTTGCGCTCAGTGGTGATCCAACACACACACACACACACACACACACCTCCTCACGGTCAAGTCCTGAAAAAAAAAAGGCGCTCTGGCAGTCAATGTCATACTCCACGTCCCCTCATCAACACCTCAGCGAGCTCCTCCTCGCACACACACACACACACAGACAGACCAGAGAGTACCCGCGCGCACACACGCACACACACATACACACTCACACACACACGTGCGAGGGCTGAGGCAGAGCTAGTGTAAGGTTAGTGAGTGCAGCAGACCTGGGTGGTGGATACAGCTGGAGCTTCGTCTTATTGCCTATGGCCACGTCTGCAGCAGCCCCCACTGATGAGACGAGATGCCAGGCTATCCATACCGCTCTTTCCTCCCCTCTCTTCTCCTCCCTTTCTCGTCTCCTCTCCTCTCTTCTTCTCCTCTCCCTTCTCCTCTTTCTTTCTCGGGTCTGCTGCTCCCGCCTTCCGCTCCCTCTCTCGCCCTCTCCCTCAACCTCTCGGCTGTGTTTCTCTCTTTTTTTTCCTCTCTTCTCTTCTCTTTCAGCTTCTTTTTCTTCTTCTCCTGCTGCTGCTGCAGCTGCTGCTGCTGCTACCTATCGTTCCCGTTAGCAGTGCTGCTCGCTCGCCAGTGCCTTCTCACTCGCTTTCTCTCTCTCTCTCTCTCTCTCTTTCTCTCGCTCACTCCATCACTGTCATCCTCCGTATGCATGCCCCCTCCCTCTCTCCCTGCTTCTCAGACCTGCTCTCCATCTCCCTCCCTCTCTCACACTCCCTCTGCTGCTCTACCTCCCTTTCTCCCTCTCTCTCTCTCTCTCTCTCTCTCCTTGCCAGTGTCTCTCTCCCTTCCTCTCTATGTCCTCTCTCTCTCTCTCATATAAATGGGGCTGGCTACAGCGCTTGGTTGCCTGATTGCAGCTGCTGGTAGTGTGTAATGTACAGCATGAATGAGGGATTCTGCAGATTACTATTTCTCTCTCACTCTCTCTGTCCACTTTATCTTTTTTGCTAACCTCTTCATTTTTCTCTATCATGCAATCTCTTTTTACCCCTCTCTCTCTTTCTTATTTTCTTTCTCTTCCTCCCTATATCTCTTATCAATCTCACTTCCCCCTGCTGCCCGCCGCCCTCCCTCTCTTCCTCGATCCATCCATCCTTCCCGCCCCTCTCGTCCTCTCTCTCTCATGCATGTACGTGCACGCTCTCTCTCTGTGGGACTGTGGGTTCATGAGTTTCCCTCACATACTGTGTCATCACCCTCTGCTCCACATGGTCTCGTATACCTTCATCTCATCTCTCTGTTTCTCTCCTATCCCTCCCTCACTTTTCCACCATATTTCCCTCTCTCTCCCTCTCTCTCTCTACTTTTTTACTGTAGCTTTCTCCTCTGAGCAGAATTAAAGAAGGGAATCATTGATCTCTTCCTGTCCACCCTCTTCTCCCTCTCTCTTTCATCCCTTTTTTTTTCCTTCTCCTCCCCCATCTCACCATCCTACTGTGCTCAGCACAATATCACACCTCTTTCTCCTCTGGACCGCCTCCCTTCTTCCCCCCATTCATCTTTCACATTCTCTCCATTTCCTCTCATCCCCTTTCCCCTCTGCCTGCCACGGATGCTGTGTGTGTGTGTGTGTGTGTGTGTGTGTGTGTGTGTGTGTGCGTGTGCACGTGTGTATGCTGTTAGATCCTCTCTGACATTGAATGCGTTTATTTGATGAGAATTTTTGTCATTGGGGGAAGGGGTATCAACTCTTGTGCACACGCAAACATAAACACAAACACACACACACACACACACACAAATAGACCTGCATGTGGTCACATGATAATCTGAGAGTAAAGAAAATGAAGAATGTGACAATGCATGCATGTGTGTGTGTGTGTGTGTGTGTGTGGCTGGATCAATACTCTGACATCATGCAGCTGCCCGCTAAGCCAAACGAGCTGTGGCTATTTGGTTGTTGTGCTGTAGTGCTGCTCCTGTAGCACTGTGGCTGTACTCTCTTCCTTATCATCCTCCAGAGCTCAGAACAATGTGATTGATGTCCCACCCCTCCTCCCCCTCATGGCTTCAGATGTCATGGTAACAGGACATGCAGAGTAATTGAATCACTCTCTATGAAGTCGTGGGGCGAGGGACGGTTCCACCACACATACATACACAGGCACAGCCACACACACACACACACGCAGCCCCACAAAAATACTCACAGACTGGCAAACCCATATTTTCGGGCTCCCTCATTCTCTTGCTTCCTCTCTCCTCTCATTTCTCTCTTACACTCTCTCCCTCTCTTCCCCACTCTTACTCCATTCTCTCCATCTCCCAGTCTGTTTGACTCACTATTTTCTCACCCATTTGCCCTTGTTCACTCTCCCTCCTTTGCACAACCTCATCTCCCTCTCTCTCCAACCACCCAACCCCCCACCCCCCCTGATTAGAGAGGGCGCTAGGGAGGAAGAGCTCACGGGAGGCTTGTGGCCATGGCGACTGATGTGCCTGGTAAACATGGAGACAGGGACCTGAGCCACACCACACCATGCTGGGGGGGCTGAGACGCGGTGACCAGGAACTGCAGGAAGGATGCAGAGAGGACAGATGACAGGAACATGGAGAAAAAGAATAAGAAAGACATGAGAGTCAGAAGAGGAAATGACTGAGGGAGAAAACAGAGGGGGAGATGGTGAGGGAAGCGAGAGAAAAATTAGGGAAGAAAGAAAGAAAAGAGAGGAGAGCAGAAGAGTGCAGCAAGAGGAAGGAAAGGCAGAGAGGAGAGGGGGGGAATGAAAGAGAAAAAGAGAATGAGTAGCAGGTCCTGCTGCATAAAAATACAATTCAAAGAAAAAGAGTGGATGCGACTTCATTGTCATCATTGTCTCAACCACTTTCAGTCTCATTTCTATGCGTAAAACTGGAGTCACTCTGTAGCTGAAAGCTCCTTGAAACAGAGCACTGAGACTGACTGCAAAAGCAGCAGTGATTTTAAAGGTTGATCTTATAATGCAAGAGATATGCTGGCTAGCAGAGAGAATTATGGGTAATAGCAGTAAGATGGCTCATCGCTCCGCAGGAGGCGCAGGTGTGTCTCCACTGACCCATGAGAGCCATATTACACAGCTCTCTGACACATACACACACGCACTTGAACTTACAACTCTGTGTTCATAATTCTATATAATTGAAGAAACAGAATATACTGCATTTGATGTCACTGACACTCAGACAGGTAGACTTTTACCCAAATCTTGTGATTCCAGCTTAGCCTCCAAAGCTAATACAAAATCAATAATGGACTTGTCAGAATCAGAATCTAGACGGGAGACAGTTGTTATGGACACCAAAGGTCAACTGGTAGAGATTTGGTGTCTCAGGTGAATATGGCCTCAACACTATAAAATACCTCACACTGCAAAGTCTTGGGATTAAAACAAAGTTTACTTTACTGATATTAACCCACATGCTCTTGCTGTTCTTACCAGAACAAGTGGTGTAAGATCCTTATTCCCATCCCCGCACATTGTTCTGTGTTTTATTATTCATAAGAAGCACACTCTCAATTCTGGTGTTTTGATTTGCTCATGTGTACTTTTCCCTTCGGATTTAAAACTGAAAAAGTAGGCCTATGTGGAAAAAAAACACTAGGCTGTATGCTGAGATCTGAATAAATGTTAGTTTAAAATGGAACTGACCACAGCATTTTATTTAGACGTCCGACATCTGTCCAAACCGATGATGAACTTAAGCATCTTACTCTTTTCAATATTCAGATCATACTCCATGCATGACGTGTTACATCATGGAACAGAGCTGTAACACAAAGAAAACAATAGGCAAAGTGCTCTCAACTTCATGTTAAATAGAAGCAGCTCTTCTCTGCACTAACAATTACAAGACACTCTCCTCTCTTATCAGAGACACCACTAAAGGTTGCTTTGAAATGCACATGAATATGTTAACATACTAACAATTTCATTGTGTTTCTAAGTAGGTCATGGGAGTGCAATCTATACAGCCCTCATAAACATGTAATAAATACTTTACTAATAAATACTTTACCCATATGAAGAACAACCTGAACAACATAGGCTTTATCCCATTAACTAAGACCAGTAAAAAAGATGAGTAATAGGCTCTACACTAGATTGACTACACTATAGATAGTCCTTTAACTGCGTATCCTATAGACATGGCTGCTCAGAGACTGACCATTCGTGCTTGTTCTAGTCAGTGTGAATGAGCAGCAGGGGACAGCAGAGACTATAAATGAGAGCCTGGATATATATTATGACAACATACTCTCCCTTCTCTGCTCTGCAGTGAACCTGAGCCGAGATCACACAGAGCTTTAAATCATTGATATCATTGAGGCAATGAAGATATAACAAGAGGGAGGAAAAAAGAATGTAAGAGACAGTGGGGAGAGAAAAAACACAGGCTAATTGAAAGAGGATAACAGCCTACAGCTTGATCTTCACAGAGAGGCACAGAGCTGAATGAAATATGGCTACACATGCCCCTGAAAAAGCAGGAGCAGGATGCCATGAAGCGGAAAACACTGCACACAACATTATTTAAGATGCAATTGGGGCTGTGACCTTCAGTTGCACCATTAGGGTGATCCGTAGAACTAAAGGTGAGTACTTCACTTAACACTAATGAAGTCATTTGCTGAGGTGGGCAACAATGATGATGTCTTTGACTCTAATGAAAAAAGTTTTTTTTTCTCCACAAAGGTTATTTTAAATGAAGTGTTTTAAAATCAAATGACAGTTGCAGTTCATGACTGCCCTCCATGTTATGGTGGTGTTCCAAGGCAAACTATCAGTTCAAGAAGAGATTTGTGTTCTTTGTGTTTTCTGTGTTTTATTTTACTACACATCTGTACATCAGTATATACATCTGTATAGACATCTTAATATATCTACACACCATCCACACATTGCACTTTTGTAAATCAATACTAATTTATACCCATCTTTTACACTGCCCTATCTGTAACTAACTGCTCCCATTACTTATTTGTACATAATCTGCACATATCTATTCCCACTTTTACACTGCCCTTAATTGTACATACTGCATATACTGTACATATTTCTGCACTTTCTGCTATTTGCACTTCTGATTAGATGCTAAACTGTGTTTTGTTACTCTGCATACATGTGTTATGACAATAAAGATTATTGGTGGTGATTAGTGGAGTATGCTGCCACCTGGTGGTGATGCCTAGCATACTTTGCAGCCTATGTTGAATTAAATAGTATAATAAAGGCCTGTGGTTCCGCATTTGGATGGTTAAATGGTTAAAACTGGAACTATTTAAAATGGGCTTCTGTAACATGTTGCCAGTGCACCCACCTTATAGGCTGAGGATAGTATTTGATTTTGGTTTCTGATTATTGGTTTCTCTTATTATTTTTGTTTTTCATTTGAATTGAAGTTTAAGGTGGAATTACTTTAAGGGATTTTACCATTAAAAAATAAAAATAGGATAATTGCAAAGAAGAAAATTATATTAATAAAGAATCCTTCTTTTGGCTTTGAAAAATAATTTCCTAACTACAATGAGGTGTGAAACACTGTTGAAAACATGTTGCCTAAAATAAGGATATTAGTCTAGTAAGCAATATCATTTTTAAATCCTGATCTATCTTGTTATGCTATAAGTTGTTGTGCACATACGTTTGGCTAACCTACTAAAAACATAAGAAAAACACTTGTAGACTAAAATATATGCAAATATGGCAATTTCATATTCAAATTTCATATTCCAATCTGTAAAGCATGCATTATCTTGTGTTTTTGTTTTTCACAGTCTTCATTGTTTTTCCTTTTTGTTTGTTTAATTTCCCACGAGAAGAAAATGTATATGTTGGCTTATGCTTGACCATAAACAAGTATGTAGAGTGACCTTTTCCTTCTTCCATGCCTTCAACCGCCAGGTCTGTTTTATGGAGGTAAAATTCACTGTTTACAATGTTTTCCGATGCATGACGGGAGGAAAGTGATTGACACGGCGGCCATTTTGCCGCTCTGCTCTGGCCATTGTGTGAGAGATAGTAAATACTGACAGTAGAGACAAGCACTACACATTTTTCTCAGCGGGAAATTGTTTAAATTCACCCAAGGTAAGTGGCATAATGTATCGTAAATTCTTTTTTAAGTCACTTTTAAAAGCTTTAGGGCACTTTTGGTTTGGTTATTTTTCTTTATAGATGTAGAAAATGTTATATTTCCATCGTGCGAGAAAGAGAAATCCGTCGGCGAGACGCTGGCAGAGAAAATAGGCTCTCTACTTCCAGTCGAGGAAGACAGAAAATCCGTCCCACTATGTGCATGTTTGCTTCGATCGTTCTCTGTAAAGCTTAGTTCGACACCGCTTCAAAATCGCATTTTGCGTACCTCTAAGGCATATGTCTAGTTTCTGTCTGTTTTTTGGTTTATGCACCAAGCCGTTCTTAATATTTTTCAAAAACTTTGTGCCGTCACCGAGCGTGCATATCTACAGCTTCTCTTTAGCTGCCGTTCAAATTGCGGCCATAATCTTGCGGTTAAAGGCGGAACTTTTGGGAGATGGCCCGCCCCACTATTCAGAGGGGCATTTCTGATTGGCATAAGAAGACTCAATCCCTATTTCATTGGTCAGCATTTTGTTGATATTATACAAGTCAATTCCATTCGTTAAAACGGATTTTGATTGATGGGGATTGGCCTTGCGCCTGCGTTTATTTTTTTTCAGTGACGGGCACTTGCCCGAAATAGTATTTGGGGTCACAACTTAACATAGCAGTGCAGTTCCACATTCAGAGTCTTAATTGGATTGCACTGGCAGACTGCTGATATATAAATATGTTGTAATTACGTAATGACAACATATTTATGTATACTCTGTGTGCTCTGGTAATAAACAAAAAAATGTATTAAAAAAAACTCCCTCAAGTTCACACAGATACAACCACGTAACCTATGTTTTGCCTTAAGTTTTCTTTATCTTCTCCTTGGATCCATTATACCCCCCACACCCGTACGCTACTCATTCTCACCTTTTTTGTCTGACACAGGTGAGCAGAGGACATGGCTCGTACTAAGCAGACCGCCCGTAAATCTACTGGAGGCAAAGCTCCCCGTAAGCAGCTGGCCACCAAAGCTGCCCGCAAGAGTGCGCCATCTACTGGTGGAGTGAAGAAGCCTCATCGTTACAGGTGAGTGTGAGTGTGTGTCTTTGTGAGTGGATGTATGGAAGGTGGTGTGAATGACTCAAAGCCATGTTGGAAAGGTTCTCACTTTCTGCATTTCAGCAAATCAGCACAGCAGAAATTGAGATGTTTTATAATTGAGAAGCTGCCTTTAACCACATTTGTGCTGATGCTGAACTGGGCTTAAATGGAATGCATGTGTGTCATAGGAGTGTGGTGAATTGTGGCATAGCCTAGAGTGTGGTGTGTTTTAGGTCCTTCCCAGACTTTTTCTTTGTGCCCTAACATCATCTTTGTTCCCAGGCCTGGAACTGTGGCTCTGCGTGAGATCCGTCGGTATCAGAAGTCCACTGAGTTGCTGATCCGCAAGCTGCCCTTCCAACGTCTGGTGAGAGAGATCGCCCAGGACTTCAAGACTGACCTTCGTTTCCAGAGCGCAGCCATTGGAGCTCTGCAGGTTTGTCCAGTGTAGTTTCAGATAAATTGCTACCTCAGTTTGCCACACACAGACACACACGGTATCTGTGCATGAGGTTGTGAGCAAAGTAAAGAAATACAGAGGCATGAGGCCCCTATTTTATGATTTGTCTTAGATGCTGAAAATATTTCTTTGTTTGTGTGTTTCTGCAGGAGGCTAGTGAGGCATACCTGGTGGGTCTGTTTGAGGACACCAATCTGTGCGCCATCCACGCCAAGCGTGTCACCATCATGCCCAAAGACATCCAGCTGGCTCGTCGTATCCGTGGGGAACGTGCTTAAATGCACCCCTCCGCACCCTCCCCCCCATGGCCAACCCCCTTCTCTCTTTCCATTCCTCCTTACTGCCTCCCTTTTTCCTTCCTGCCTCCTCCTCTTCTCCCTTTGTCCCTTCTTCTTGGTAGAGTTTAGAGTATCAGTGATCATGATGAGAGGTTGTGTATAAGTCCAGTCTCTTAGTCTCCGTCTGTGTCTGCCGCAGGCGGGTAGGGTACCTTTATGTGCATGTACAAACAGGTGCTTCTGATCAGGGACTCGCCCCAGCATGCAGGCATACTTAAAACATACACACTCACACAGACAAATGTACGCAAGCACACATGCACGTGTTCAAGCAAGAGCATGCGCACACATATATATATATATATTCGATTGGTGAGTAAACGAGGTTCTCATTAACACATTATCATGTTTGTGTGCCAGAGAAGGGCTACCCTTGAACGATCACACACAGAAACAAACACACAGAAACACGAACACACACATCAGAGAGCCAAGTAGAGATGAGGACAGGGGTTAGTCTGCTAAAGGGGAGCAGTAACTTCCACAGCAGGGTGCTAAATTACGCTAACCCCGTCTTCCGCTCAGGATGTCACATGACTCCACTGTTCCTCTGGCCCGTCCTCATACACACAAATATACACACTCGCAGTAAAACAAGTATCCTTTGTTTTGTAACACTTAGATTCCATCCTTATTGTCTTGCCATCAGACATTGGGCTGGACAGAACTGGACCTTCTGGTCCATTATGGTCATAACATCCTCTTAAACACACACACACGCACTCCTATGTGGTGGGTCAGCTCTTCTCTCATGGTGGTGGTGTGTGGTCCCTGATCAGCCGTGCATATTTAGTATTCAACTGCAGACCTGCATCTATTGGTTGAAAGTTGTTACTTAAAATATTGATGATTACTATAAATGTTGATATGGTGTCTTTTTTTCTCTTTTTTATTATGATACATTGCATACAAAATTTCTTTTTACCACTGTTAGCAGAAGAGCGTGATAAATCACATATATAATGGGGTTTTTTTTTTATTATTACTATTAAAATTATTTTCTGTTTAGTAGGAGCCGATCTTCTTCCCCCCTGTTTTACACTCTGGCAGCCACAGGGGGGCACTCTAGCCCAGCATCTCATTCACTGTGTCACTGGTAATCAGGCATTCTACTCTTGCTCCCTTCACCTCACACCTCTCTCAGATCGGCATTAGGTTTCACAAGAGTGTAGCAAAAAAGTTATTCTTGCATTTAGTCTCTACATCCACTCTATCTGTAGACTTGATTGTAGACGCCTGTTTCTTTTCAGGATTGCGATACACAGTATAACTTCATGTTGTAATTTCATTCTTTTTTTTGTTTGTTTGGTTTTCGGTCTTTTCAGAAGTTTAAATAAGCTGATCTTTGTATTTTCCAAATTTCTCATACTATGGTGGTAATAAATAGATGTTACACAAAATGTGCTTCTTTTGTAATTATTAGGAGTTTCCTAAAATACTTTTCTCAATGGTCTGTACACACATTTGGGATTGCTTGAGTGTCATGAAGCACAAATTTTATCACTAGCTTACACATTTTGTGTTGCTTTGCCATATTTTTGAGATGGGGAGGGGAAAGAATATTGTAACATTTTGTGAAGGAATTGGAAAGAGTGACAAAATACAGAAATTACAAGAAAAAAATTGAAATCATCTTGACCATAAAGGTGCAATCATGTATGCTTCAACCATTATTATTGTCAGTTATTGTCAAATAAGTGATACCTTTGAGTCATTTGACTTAATATTATACTTAATATTATAGGGCTTTGAACACTTAGGCAAGTAATATATTTTAAAAGTCCAATGTACAAATATACAGTTTAAAATGTCTTGCCTTTCAGGATGATTGAGAGTAAAATTTTGAAATTACTGAAATTATTATGAGAAATTATGTGCGTTCTCAAACAGAAAATGGTCATAACATTCAGAGAGGCTGAACACCTTGCCTAGTCCACTCATATACAACTATATAATAATTGCATATATAATTTAATTTTAAAACATATAATTTGGTTGGAGGCTATTACTCAGGGTTCTCACAAGTCAGAATCCTTGAAAGAAATTTAATTCTATTTAGAAATTAGACATAAACAGACAGGGGGTCAGTGAAAAGGATTTAATTTATATCTTTAGTTTTTGAAAGTTATATTGTCTGACATCACAGTAGTAGCAATAATTGGCATTGCTGTATTGGCTCTTTGCATCTGGGGAGCTGGGCTTAGAAAGTCCCTGAAAAGAACCTGAATCTGATCTTTAAGATGGTATGGGGAACTTTAGGCATAGTTGAAATAACCTTGAAAAAGTTCCCGTTGGGTCTATGGTTTGAATATTGATTTCCTCTACACGTCTTTCCTTTCTCTTTGCCTCTCTTTACAAGTGGGCAGCTGTGAGAGATCTATTGTTTGAGTTACAGTAAAGAGTCTTTGATTGAAATCTGAAGGCAAGTTTAAAATTCTCAACTGCTGCAAAATATTTTTATTTGAAATTGTTTGTGCATTCTTCTTTTGTGGCAAAGAATGGTGTATGTAACACATTTACTAAAACAAAAATACCTAAAAAAAATTTAAAAAGACAATCATTCTTTTGTAAAACACACTAGACCTGGGCAAAGAAGTCAATCCAGCATTTCATTCCTATGTAGTTATGTCTTTCATGTAACATAATAAGACAATAAATTGCATTTCTTGGTACTTTTCAGACTCCAAGGCTTAAGCTTCATAGAGCCTTGGCCGCAGCACATGACTGGCCACGGTGCCAGTCTTGCTCCTGGCTCTCCCAGGACAGCATGTCTTCCATCTGTGCCTACTCTGCATACCTACTGAACCCGTCTGTGTCACTCCTGATTATCTGAACTGGACACACGTGATTAACAGATCCACAGCCTTGGGAGCACAGCGCACCAACTTCACTAGTCTTTGGGGTTGGAGCAGGGACAGGCAAGGAGGATATGCTACACAGGTGGGCGCTAGCAGGGATGTGCAAGGGTGCCATAAGGGTAGGGGGTTGTCAGTAGGCTAACAAGATAAGGAGGGCCCCATATTAAACACTGATTATTATTATTATTATTATTATTATTATTATTATTATTATTATTATTATTATTATTATTATTCTCCCAATAGTATTTTATAGGGCGCAACATTTGTAGCTGCATCCTTGGGAAAAAGCCAGCTTCACAGGAGTTGTTTATAACTAGTTCTATAGGGAATGATGAGGGGAAACAGATGGCTGCAGGAAGAATATCTACTGCAGTATGATAATAGAAATAATGGTACAGTCATCCTGCAGTGATCTGCTCGCATTTGTGTAGAGAGGTTTAATGAAGCACACAAGTCTCAGTCACTAAGTCACATATGGCCTATAACATTTTCTGAAACCAGAGACCTTCCTAGAGTTAGTGAAAAATGTATTATTATTATTATTAGTAGTAGTAGTAGTAGTTGTAGTAGTATTAGTATTATTATTGGGGATCCATGTAATGTTTAAACATAACTTGTCTTTTGATGCATTGTAACAGAATTGGCCTCATTTGGGACCAGAACAATCTACAGTTGGGACCAGAATGCAAGCTCTGTTTAGACCTCACCTTACTGACCCCTCAGATGGCCTTGCAGAGATGTCTGGGACCACCTGGCAGAGATGTGATGAGCTAATTAGCAGGGGGAAGGAGGGTGCAAAACTGCTGACCTTTTTCATACCAGCTTAACACAGGCAGAAACGGCCTATTCAACCCTTAAAAGAGGTTTACCCGGCAACATCTTCAACTTTTGGAAATATTTCTAATTGAGAGTAGATCTTCAGGTGTATTTCCTCTTGTAGTGGGATTTACCTTTTCATATCAGCTTTTGTAAAATCTAAATTATAATATTTGATGTAATTAATAAAAGCAAATAGACTAATATTCAAACCCCTTGGCCATATCTGTCTTTCTCTGTGCACTGCCTCAGGTACAGGTGTAGAAGGGTTCAAAGAGAACATGGTGGAGAGTACATTATAGTGCCCAGGAAATACCCTGGGCAAATGTGGGCACATTTCAGTTATACACTATTCTATTTAATAAACTTATTAAATAGAAATGAACTATTTGTGTTATTGGTTGGAGAACCATAATGACCGTGCTATACAACCTGGTGCATGATACAACAGCAAAGCATAGTTGGCTCAAGATAGCCACATCAATTATCATGTCAAATCAGTGTTTTTGTAGATAGGGACGAAGTTATTGTCAGTTTTCCCCAAGAAATGTGTTAGAAGGGTAGTTTTTGTGTAGCCAACTACTCATCTGCCTTTGAATCAACAGCAATATATTTAAACCTGAACACACGCATGCAGACACACACACACACACGTATATAGGTCCATAGTTATTCAACACATGGACAAACAACTCTCTTTCCCTTTTACACACACACACTGACACACACACACACACACACACAAATGCGTGTATAAACACACATTCTCTCTCACACACACACACTCACACACGGCCCACAGTTTCTCGGCCCTGGTCACATTGCATGCGTGTATTGAGGTCAGGGTAGGATTAGGGTGTACTCTCTGCGGCAGCAGCAGAGAGGAGGAAGAGAAGTAGATGTGTGTGTGTGTGCGTGTGAGTGTGTGTTAGGCATGGGGGTGGGGGTGGGTGAAGGGACAGAGGGACCAACTCAACTCATCTCTGGCTGAGACTAGGAAGAGGAGTGCTCTTACGTGAACACTCTCCATTTGCACACTGCTTTTTTTTTCTTTCATTTTTCCCCCAGCCTATGATGTAAAATGGAGGCTGTTATATTATGTCCAAGTGTCAAATATGTAAAAGGTTTTTTTTTCTTTTTTTATTTAATTTTTTGTCATTTGGTAGGAAATTCTGTCCAAAGGTACAAATGAAAATGTACTCAAGTGATTAAATGAAGATGGAAATATTGTTAGATTTTGTTGTAAAAAGTATTCCTGTATTCCTTGGTTTGATGGTATGGTGCAATCTCGTAAAGGACAACGTTTTACAAGAAGATAATCACCAATATTGCTGTTATAAAAAAAGCTGGTGGTGTGAAGAAATTCAATTATGTATTGTTATGTATTCAGTATGATTGATGTTTTCAATTGTTATTGTTGTGTTGTCGTTGTTATATCCCACTTTATAATGAGTTTTGGGTGATTGCCACAATGTGACAGAAATGTGAAGTGTCCATTGGTGTAAATTTCTACTTAGAAACAGTAGGATATCATATTTCAGCTGCAGTAGAATCTACATAAACACATTCATTCAAAACACCTCTGGCATGGCTGTCCAACAGTCTGGAGGAACAATAGCAGCAAATATGAGAAGAGTTTGTGAATACTGGATGTTGTCTTTTTTAAAATTTTGGATGATTTCACAGGTCTGATTTGTTGACAACAGCATAGATGTAGACATCTACGGGGTACATAGATGTCTCCATTTAGGGTACAGAAAGGGTGGCTGGTAAGAAAAAAAATGTTTGCAGTGCGAGAACGAACTGTGATCTGACATGTCCACATCCAAGGTTGAGGAGGTGCCCATGAGCAAGTCACCTCAACACAAATGCTTCCCAGGCGTTACCTGACTGTCCACTGGTAAATCTGTGCCCACTATTACTGTGTGGATGGATTAGGTTTTGTGCATCTGTGAGCATCCACAAAATCTTTAAGTTTGTTCATTGGATTCTGAATCTGAATGAAAAGGTGTGTCACTGTTACACTGCTAATGCTTAAGATCACAGCTTTGCTTTTCTCTAAGCTTAAAATCACAGCTTTCCTTTTCTCTGTGAGGAGAGGATGGCTTTGAGGGAGGAATGTATGGTGAAATGCCTGGACAGAATCTGATGACACATCTCAGGCCATATCACCTATGATTGCAGGCCATATCACCTATGACTGCAGTTTTTCCAACCAGTGGGTTAAAATTCAAATTTTGTGACGTGGATGCTACATCTGCAGCAGATTTGTGTCAGGTTTGGAAATAAAGAAAGACATTTTTGACAGATGGTATAACTTGTGTTTTTTAACATAAAACTAAGTGATGACAGGATTTGATTGATAACACCACACAGATAGATAGATAAATAGATAGATAGATAGATAGATAGATAGATAGATAGATAGATAGATAGATAGATAGATAGATACATACATAGATAGATAGATACATACATAGATAGATAGGAGGAGAGGAGAGATGTAAGGCTGGGGGAGGGTGCTGTAAGCTGCTGTAAGTCCTTTAGGGTATATCAGAGGGGGTGTAAGAGGATTGCACTGGTCTCTGGGTCATCAGCAAAAATAACCTCCACCCTTGCCACATGGGGTGGAGCCATGCTCACAGCCTGTTAGACAACAATATGGCTGACCAGACATTTCCATGGCAACACATCTAAGCCCCACCCATGTACTCATGTTGTCAGCTATTTGCTAATTGGTGGTGACTGTTCCACACTTTTATTTCCACACTGCTTTAACATGTTCAGGGGGGTTGCTACTTGATGACCTCCAACAACACATTCGCGTAAGGCAGAAACTACAAGCAAAAAAGGCAAAAACAATTCTTCATTAAAAAGAGGAGTCATTCAGTAAGGAAATACTGATGGAATGGAAAAATGAAAAGGTGACCTTTTCAAAGCTTTTGCCAGCTGACAAGAAGATATATTGCCTCTAAAACCTTTCCTCGACTGTCAAGTGTTTAAAAGTTGTGGGTTAAATCCTCAGGCATGTGAAGTCTTGTTTGCTGTTGCTTTGATTGCTCAGGGTTTGCTGAGGTGAGAGAGTGTGGGGCAGGTAAGCCAGTCAAGGGATCCCAGGCTGTTCCTACCTTACAGCACAATGCAACGCTGCACTACAGTCAGTGAACTCCTTGGGTGTTTAATGACTTCAACAGTTTAGATACAGAGACACACATGTCAGATATTGGCTTAGTCTTTCATACGTCGGCTATTGAAGTACAGTTGGTCTGGTTAAAAAAAAAGTTGCTTAAGGTGGGATACTTACAGCAATAGGTGTCTGAATCGCCCCCCCCCCAACCCAAGCTACAAAGAGGACTGTCTCTGTCCAAAAAATTATCCCAAAAACTCCAAACAGGGTCAAGAAAGAGGGCAGTAGTAAAAATATGTGGACCTTGTTGGATAGCATCATTCATTGCTATCCCTCACAGCCTCTCTGCAGGATGTTTTTCAGTTTCTTCTCTGAAAGCCTCATATCCTACAGCAACACATCAGGTTACAGCCACGCTGACAGACACATAATAAAACATCAACAACAAGCAACTCAGATTTTACTGCAGCAACAACTTAACTTTAATGATTACTTAATCAACTAAAATAAAAACATGAGAATACATAATGTTTCCAGTAATAATTTAAGTTAATAACAAATAACGATCAGCTAATAGCACAACACACAAACTCCTAAAACTTCCCAGGAAAGACAGGAAGTGTGTGAGAAAAACATGGCTGGCTGACAGCAAAGCCTCATGAATAGACAACCCCTGCACCCTACCCCACCCTCTGTGTGTGTGTGTGTGTGTGTGTGTATGTTAACAGTGGACATGAGCATGTGTATTATATTTATATGTGATGGCGTAGTCATGTATGCATGTGTGTGTGTACCTATACCAGTGCATGTGTGTGCAGTGTTTCAAGTGAGTGTGTGTGAGAGAGTCAGAGGTTCATGTTGGGTGCTGGTAGAAGTCGCAGCAGGTGTAGTCTAGAACTATCCTGTCAGGATGGCCTCTCAGAGGAGTGCCATCTTCTGTCCAAAAGATTCAGAGGACTTAAAATGGCCGCCTCCCCTCTGCCTTCCTCCTCTCAAAGTTGACTGTTTGCTTATATGATAAATGAGATCCTGTCCAGTAGCAGTGTTTTCAGCAATGGGTTTGTTAAGTTTTTTTTTTATCATTTCACTCACTCAAGTCATGTCTTCCTTTCTTCACTCTTCTCTTTTCTCTCTGTCTTCTTCATTCTTTCTCTCTCTACTTTGCTTGCTCCATTACTTTTCTTTTCTTTCTGTTTTGCTCTTGCTATCACTTCTCCCCTCCCCGGTTGACGTCATCATCCCTCTACAGCACCTGAAACTTGTGGTCCAGGCAGTCCACGGTGCTGAAGTTGAGTTTCCAGGCCTGCTGGTCCTTGTAGTCCAGGCAGTCGACAGAGCTGAAGCCCAGCGACGAGGCACCGTAACCCTGGGAGGAGAGCGACGGTGACTGGCTAAGCGAACCGCTCATGGAGGGCACAGTGAGGGGGCTGAGGGCGCCGCCACCGCTGGACAGCTGAGAGGTCATGGGGGACAGGTAGGGGCTGCAGTCGAGGCCGCTGAAGTAGGGCGAGGAGCCGTAACCCTGGCTGTAGGTGGTCGGCTGGCCGTAGCTCATGGGGTACGGTGCCGGCCGCTGCATGCAGGGCGTGGTGGAGCTGCAGAGCGGGTCGGAGAGGGGCGACAGCGAGGTGGGGCTCCACACCGACACGGCCGCCGCGCCCACGCTTGCACTGGGCACCACAGCAGGTGCAGGTGGTGGTGCCACCTGGGCACTAGCGCCCGGGTCGGCAGTCAGCTCCGGGGGAGGGGAGGACTTCTTCTTGGGCGGGCGAGGCTTGGGCTGACCACTGGATTGCTGCTGTTGCTGACGGCACTTAGCCCTGCGGTTTTTGAACCATACCTGAGAGAGAGGGGGAACGGAACAAAAGAGAGAGAGAAAGAGAGTGAGAGATGGAGATAAGGATTAAGAGGGAAATATGAAAGAGAAATAAGGACTGCAACTGATCAGTTAATGTGTGTGTGTGTGTGTGTGTCTGTGTGTGTATGTGTTTGTATTTGTGTGTGTGTGTAGATAACATAACACAGGTAGTGAGGTGAGCAAGACTAATGAAGTTAGCAGAAAACCTTTGAAGGTGAGTAACACTAGCTGGTAATGAAGGTCAAGCTGACGACACTACCAGGCTTTACACAATCCTGTGGCAGACGTCACAGTGTGTCACCAGTGAGTCAAGCTAGTCTCACCTGTATGAAAAAAGCCCCATTAAATGTCCTCGCTCATTCTAGTTCCATGCAGTGCCAATACATGTTGTATAGTTCCTCCAAAAGTTAAAGGAATCATCATCATCATCATATAGATATGGTAGCATATAGATACCCTCAGCTTTAAGTGTCTGCACATGGCATATGTGTATACCGAAGATGGGCAACTCACATAGGTCCATGGATAGATACCATTCATAACTACTGCATAGATCTCGGTGTTATTTTATCTCACATATACTGTCTAAAAAGATTTACATCAAACAAACCAGGCTTGACCTCCAGTTTCAGATGCATCCAAGCATGTTCTCTATGATAGAGCTTTGTGTTTCCCAAACGTGCTGTGCGACTTTAAAATTTTTGTGTGCACACTGAATCCACATTACATTACATCCCACTCCTCTCGATCAGATAAGGCCATTTTTATTGCTATGTAAGGCAAATGATGTGGTTTAAGTGTTGCAGTTTTATTTTGAATTAATTATCTTTATTTTCAATAAACAAAGAGAATTATTAAAGATAGATGTAAAGAGGCAAATGTCTTCCTGTTTGTTGTGCCCCACTGTTCATAACTCTGTTCACCACTAGTGTGGTCTGCCCCACACTTTGGGAAGTAAAGATTCAGAAGAAGTGATAACTCTCCCTAGAGAAGTGTCAAATGGTCAAGCTAAAAACCTCTTCTTTTTGGAGGCTTCCCACTTATTCTGATCATTTATTTATCCGGGTGTGTTCTCTCCACCCTCCATCCTATTCTGTCTTGCATGTTAAACTTGTAAGAGTGTATCTACAGTATGTTAAATATTCGTTTTGACTTGTTGAATTTCATGTCCTCTTGCCCCTGCCCTTAGGTACCATGATGGAAATAAGCCAGTAGGCTTTAATGTGCTATCCCTGGCAATTTATTCATTTTATCTATGACACTGATGTGCTGTTCAGTTTATATTTATATTATAAATGATCAATATATTATTATATATTTTTATCAATCAATCAGTAAATCAATCAGCAATGTTTTCCACAGGTCTGTGTGTGTGTGTGTGTGTGTGTGTGTGTGTGTGTGTGTGTATAAATGTGTGTGTGTGGGGGGGGGGGGGGGATATCTTGTTGCAGGTATCTTACCTGCACTCTGGACTCAGGCAGGTTGATTTTGAGGGCCACCTCCTCCCTCATGAAGATGTCTGGGTAGCGGGTCTTGGTGAAGAGTGCCTCCAGGATGTCCAGCTGGGTCCGTGTAAAGGTGGTGCGTTCCCGCCGCTGCTTACGAGGGGTGGCTGAGGAGGAGTGAAGAATAAGAATACATTAATATCACATGACAGGAATAGGCCAGAAAATGGTCATGTATTGTATAAAAAATGTATGTTAGGAGGAAGAGATCAAATGAATCAGAAAGCATAAATATCTGATAGAAATAAAAATTAAACAGAAGGCAAAATAGCATAAATCATATCAATATCTACCTATCTGTCTACCTATCTGTCTAGTTAATTAATGTAGCCTATATTCATTCACGATAGTGTGATAGAATGTAATGGGAATAATAGCCATTTTGACTTGCATGAATCTATTTTAAAGCTATGTGATCTTTGAAAGACAAAAAAGTAAACACACACACAGTGGCAAGAACTCCAACACCTCTTGTATTTTGTTGCTTGTGTTATAGAATCCTTAGCAAGAGTGGCAGACGTTTTCGCCCAGACTATTCACCAGAACATTCACTAGAAAACTATTTTTTGCCCTGAACACTGTGACAAAGACCTTTACGTTCTTATCTGACTGTTGTAAAATACATTATATACAAAGGAACAACATAACAAAATGTTTTTAAAATAATGTAATAATGACGTAGGCTATGCATGAAATTCTGATTCAGCTACATGTAGCTCTACATGCTTACAGTGAGGGGAAAGAATGGCAGCTCGCTAGGTTTTGTCTTACCATGTTACAAACAAAAAAAACAAACAATATATATTTTTGACTTGACTTAACGACACTTGACATTAACGAATTATTTAACAAATAACTGTAGCACGTTTTATTTTTTGTTTAATTATGTATTCTTCGCACACTGTTGATGCCTCTACAGGTCACAATGTGTCATTGCGGTCAAAGAACTTCATTGAAGCCGCTGGTTTGTCAGGTCACCTGTCTCACCAGAAATAAGGTTCAGTTGTAAACTCTAAAGCGTCACCCACCTTTTACACTGAGAGTAGGCTGTAGGGCGCAATACATGTATGCTAAGTAACAACAGACGGTGGCTGTTTTATGACTGGTCAGAAAAATGTAAATTATTTTTAAAATCTCCTATAATATTTTGTACATCACAACATGATAACAACAAATTATCATTGCTTAACATACTGCACTCTCTAAACAGTAGGCTACACTCCTGCAAAACATCTCCATAGAGAAAGAGAAACTCACATAACTTGTCACAGATTGGAGTGTATTTAATTAGTGTAAATGTACTTTAGATCATCACGTTTTAAACTTTTTTTTAAACTTATTCTCCATGCGCAAAACTCTTCAACCAACAACAATGTTTTTTTATTCGATTTCCAGTGGAATTCTTACGCATTACAGGGCAAATGTTTTTCTTCAGTTAAATTACACAAAAATCTGACGAATTGTTCTTTACCTTGGGCACCACGTTCACATCAGTTCTCGTTTATAACCAATATCGCAACTTCATTTAGCAAGCCAGGAGAAGCCTAGGCTATAACACAATTTGCGCTCCCAAATGTTTCTACAGGTCGAAACGCAGGACCGAACGCGTTCATAACAATATAAGGGACAACTTCGTCTATCTAATTTTTCCAATTAAAGTCTAGTCTGTTTTTTGTTCGTTTGTTTTTTGTGGCAAGTAAACACACAACGTGACTCCATGAAACAATTTCTCGGTTTCCATGGTCAGAAACGAATTGCGATTTATAATTGATAGGTTAGTCAAAGTGAAAATTAAATATCTTCCTTTTATTATCATAATGTTATTATGCAAAAAGACAGTTTGGTTGTTTCGATTTTTAAAGTTTTTAATTCTGAAACCTATAGCGCCAAAATATATTATATATATATATATTATATAACAATATTTTTTTGTAACTTCGAAATCTTGAGGTTAAACGTTTTGGTTTGTCGCTTCGTAAAATTTTCGGTTAATCCGCTGATTTATTATTATATGATGATAAAATAACAAATATTAGCACAAACCTGGGTAGCCGACGGCTGTGTGGAGAAGATCCATGCCTGGTGCTGAGAGCGTTAACCCGTTCACTGCGTAGTGAGGTTGCTTTATGTAGGACATCATGCTGGAGATAACGGGACCCCTCTCCCTCTCTTACAACTCCTCTCTTTTCCAACCTCTCCCCACGCTCCAGAAAAGTGTCTCCCCGAGGGACCGACTTTGACTTGGTGGAACTTAAGTCTCCTCCGTTCTATCCACCCTTCTCAATCTGCCGCCAAACTGTGGCGCACACCTGTAGATATGAGAGACGATTTAGGAATCGTAAAGTTCCCTTTTCTTATAATTTTTTGACAATATAGCACCACCCTGTAAACAAACAGTTACAAAAGCACTGAAACATACCACTTGATGCAACTTTACTTACTAAAATGTTCGTGGAGATGTACGCACCTTTCAGTTGAATTCCGCTGCAGGTAGAGGCGCGTGCGCTACAACGAGCGCGGGCATAGTTTGGAGAGCTAATCAGGCGAACGCGCGTTCTGGCCCCTCTCTCGCTCTCTCTCTCCCTCTCCCTCCCTCTCTTCCGATTTTTTTTCGACAGCACGTGAGACAGCAAATGGAAAGATTCACCAATGGGCTGACATTTTTTTTACTTTCATTTCACGTGCCTAATTTCTGTACGTGCAAATCTACATAGGCTGCAACTCCAGCTCTCTGTTGAAACGATATTTGTGGAGAAACACCCTAATACTTTTTTTTGTTCTGCTCACATTTTAGTCTGGGCATTGCTTTAAAATAAACAATTCTGATAAACTGATATAGGCCTAACTTAGGCCATGTTCATACTGAACGTTAAAACTAAATATCTAATATTGATATTTTGTAGCATTGTTTTACATTTTCACAATTTTCACAATTTCACATTTTACAACAAAGCTAAAGAATATCAGTAAAACATAAATAGTTAAATAATAATGATAATAACAGCTTGGCTTTACATATTGTGTTCACATTTTTAAAAAAGAATACAGAGGGGGATATTTCTTTATTGGTTTTATTGTGTGTGTGTGTGTGTGTGTGTGTGTGTGTGTGTGTGTGTGTGTGTGTTTGTGTGTAAACAACGTCAGAGCTGATCAGGAGCTAGAGGAACAGAGTGTGACAGACTCATAACCAGCTGACAGGACGAGACGGTGATGGGGATGGGATGGGGATGGGAATGGGAGACAGAGAGGGGCAGATGAAGGGTGGATTAGAGCAGAGGAAGAGATGGGGCTGAGGGCTTCCTTTGTGAAGGGGAGCCCAAGGATAAAGGGGGGGGGGGGTACAGAGACCTCAGACAGATGGATGGAACGAGTGGATGGAGAGATGGATGGATGGATGGATGGATGGATGGATGAGTGAAGGACAACCAAAGGAATGAATAAGGAGACATGGCTCAAAAGACAGCTGTTGTCATGACGACATTATTCTGACTGGCATGGACTGGTCCAGGTGCATGACAGAATCAGAGTCTCTCAATCTCCACACACCTGTGAAACACAAAGGTTTATGCTGAAATTATAAGAAAAAATATTGGAATTTTGTGTTTTAGGGGGGAAACTGGTGGTGGTCAGGTGTGAGTGCAAAGCTGTGGTGATTTCCACCATCCTATGCTGATTCCTTCACCTCTGTCTGCACACATCGTCAGTCTCAAGAAAGGCTACAAATCCCTTGCCTGGTATAAACCAGACTTGCTGCTTATTTTCATTTTGCTGAGACTAGCATGGAAGTAGTTTCTGGAATAGTGTTTCCAAGAGGCAACAGAATAGCAGAACCGGTCAGCAACTAGATGAGAAAACATTCGTTTTGAGACTGATAGTGGCAGTAGTAGATCTTCAAACATCAAATACTTGCAGTGAGATAAATGTATACGTTTATGCAAAAAAGGTCCTACCAGTGGAATATAGCATTGGGAATCCGATACATGCTATTGTTTAGGCTGGTGATGATTTAAAGTCTGCATCAATTGTAATGCTGGTTTGGAAAAATGTGGTAAGACTCTGAAGTGAGTAAGGCTGGTTGTCCAGGGCGGTTGTAGCGTGAAAATTTGTGGGTTTGAATCCCAGCTGCCACTGTTGTGCCATTGAGCAAGGCACTTAACCCTAAGTTGCTCTAGGGGAGAGTTGACAAAATGTAAGGCACTTTGGATAAAAGCGTCTGCTAATTGCATAATTGTAAATGGTTCAAACCAGGCTAATCAAACTTTGTAACAGGTAACAGCTCAGGCTCATAATGCTCACCACAATGCCATGTAAATCTGGCAGTAACTGTAATATACCTGGATAGGCTAGGCAGCAAGATGCTTACTGGTACTTGGTGATGCAGCATTGTTACTCAAGCCAGCAAGCTAACCACTGGCTCATGTAAATAAATGTCCATGGATGAATAGATTATTATATTGTAGCTACCAGTTCACATGGTCGAGTGTTTCTGTTGGTTTTGAAGCATGTGAGGTAATTCGGTCCAAATCAGTTAAATTTTTTCAAAGGATTTTTTCCTCTTACAGTTTTACACAATTCCAGAAGTCCTTTTACACAAGACATTATGAGAGTGAACACATTTAGTCCATAATTATACATACCAAAGGCCTCAGGGATGGAAAGGAGAGGTCTTCCTGTTTGCCTTGTGCATTAAAAAGGGCTGTGTTTCCCAAAACCAGAGTTAGATGGTTGGCGAGAGGCAAATGTATGGTAACCAACAAAGTTTCTAACTTCAGAAATTGTTAGTTATTATTAAACCAACCCCAGATGTGTTATTGCTGTCTTGCTTTATATACTGTAATAATTCTTTGTATGACTGATGATTGCAGTGACCCAGATTCTTCTTCTTCCTCATCTTCTCATAATTTGTGATAATTTTCCTGTCTGCAACTTCTACTACTGCTATAACTACCACTGAATTGCAGTGTTGCTTTGTGTTTACCATTTTTATATACATGGCATTATGCATCACACGTATTACACAATAGTACAGCAAATGTACATTATCTTACTCTGTGGAGTGCTCCCTTCATAGGTTTGACATTCCATCTCTCTTCCATTTATGTCGATCTCACTCACTCTCCACCCACACCCACCACAGTGGCGGATTCACTACAAGTCACTCCCTTTCAGATAGACTAGAAATGGTTAACCCATTGGTTCCTATAACAAGAGTTTTTCTTATTGATCTACGTTGAGTTACTGTGCCTCATATTTACCAACCCCATTTTCATGTGAGAACGTGCAAGTACTGTATGCGTTGTCTTTTTGATATTCTTCAGATTCACAATCTGAACTCATTGGTCTACACTGATTACAGATTACACTGATTACACTGTCCCTGTCATGGGGTATTAACCAAAGGGAAACCAGTTTACATCAACTGAATTTTGAGCCAGATCCAAATTGGAGATGGTGACTCTCTGCATGTAAACAAAATGCTCTAGACTTTTGAAATTGTATGACAGTTGGATGGATGGATATGATAACGGTATCCTCTCCACCTACATTGGGGCAAGGTTGATAAATTAATTAACAATCATTCCAGCAACACCAACATCACAAAACTCTTGTCCAGGTGTTGTCTAGTAGTGGTAAACAGCTTTCTTTGGTTCCTCTTCTATTATTCTCAAACAGAGATCTAAACACACCAGTTTGTGTTCCTTGAGAAACCCTTGTTCCCATGCCACACAGAACCTTTAAACCTTGTGAAATTCCTTTGCAAAGGCTTCCTTATAGAAAGGCTGGACAGACCAGACGGGATGCAACTTTTAAGAACATGAAACTAAGTGCTTAGTATTATATGTACATCAATGGTATGCTATGTCTTGACTGAGAGTAGTGACAGAGCGTACAATATTGTTACTATTCAACTACTAGTACTGTCACTAGTGCCTCCACAGTAGTACATATGGTTTGAATAAAACACACACACACAAAACATCAGCCTGCAACTTCATCATTGCAATGAAAAAGATTTAGTTCCAACTGACTTATTTTACTTTTCAATCAAAACTGAGCCTCAATATTGAATGTCTATACTGAATGTTTTTATGTTGGTATGAAATTACGAAGTGTGTGTGTGTGTGTGGCGTGTGTGTGTGTGTGTGTGTGGCATGTGTGTGTGCTTCTGTGTGTGTGCTTGTGTGTGTGCATGTGTGTGTGTGTGTGTGTGTGTGTGTGTGTGTGTGTGTGTGTGTGTGTGTGTGTGTGTGTGTGTGTGTGTGTGTGTGTGTGTGTGTGTGTGTGTGTGTGTGTGTGTGTGTTAGTAATGGGGGCTGGGTGATGTGCTGCTGAGGATGGGGGTAGAAGGGACCTGCCCATCTGGCAGGCACCAGCTATGCAGGCACAAGAGCAATTATGGAAGTGGACTAACCTCTAATCCCTGGCCACATGCTGACATACTCACTCACACACACACTTATACACAAATACACACACACATACTCCATTTATTCACCCACATATAAAAGCATACATACACATTTACAATTTACTGATACATAGACAGACACACACACACACACACAAACTCACACTCAAATGCAAATGCAAACAAAATCCCACAGATGCACAGAGAGAGAGAGAGAGAGAGAGAAAGAAAGAAAGGGTGATAGACACCAGATAGACACTTTAAAACGCACAAACAAAAAAGAATGCAGTCCCTTAAACTATCCTCCTCCAATCTCTTGGCACAAAAACACATACACACAGATCTAAAAGAATGGGGCCATGCAGAGAGTAGATTGGGTCGGACAAGGGGAGGAGTGGCGGAGGAGAGGAGAGAAGCAGGTAACGAGGGATGGACAGACAGCAGAGTGAGAGGGTGGACAAGCAGAGGGGGCAGGCCAGGATCGGGCGGCGTCATCGCTGGCACACTGCGGCAGATAATCCAGATTAGGCAGTCTAAAAAGGGTTGTGTTAATCTGTGCACCAGCCAGTAATACACAGACCACTGTCAGGACCAATCAGCCACACACACATAATCCCTGTGGCAGGGCAGGACTACACACACACACACAAACATACACACACACACACACACACACAAGCACTTCAACATACATACACGCCCGCGTGCACACACAAACACACACACATGTGCACACATAGGCACACGCCCACACAGACACACAAGAAACACAAATACACTTCGCACAGACCCACACAACCACATAGTTGTTCCTCACATAGTGACTGCTTGCAGTCAAACCTTCATGTATGTAAGTAAATAAATATGTTGGGCAAAATATCAGTTTGTCTTGTGTGCCTATTTATTTACTTACAGAAACTTTAGATGCCCCTTGATCTATGTGGCTTCGCTTAAATTAACAAATGCTCTTAACCCACTGAATCTCTGACATACATTGCAACACAGACTAGGATTGCAGGACATAAATCTGAAATTTTGACTCTAATAAGTTAGAGTCACGTGCAAAACGTGAAAATGACAGTGACAATGCAGGTTTTAGGTTAAATAAACCTTTACACTTATAATTCAAACAGCCAAACGGTGTTCATCTCCAGTCAGAAACTTAAATTCTAACTGTAACAGTAATCGCTTTAGAACATACTGTCAAGTAGTAAAGGGGTAAGAGGGATGGTAAATTTCTTGCTTTTACTGTAAACAGCAGCTCTTCCGGCTGTCGTTCACCTTTAACCTAGTGATGCTAAAGCACATCCACAAACTCATGACGTAGGCCTCTTGTGAAGAGGTATTGGGTAGGGAATAAAAATAGGTAATTGCATGGCCTGAATTAAGTTAGGATCTTATTGCGCTTTTAAAATGTATATGTAATTCTTTCCATTACTGTCTAACCATATAGTGGTAGTAAAGTTTACTGATATTTTCCACCTAGAAAAGATTAAAAAAAAAAATCTCTGAGTTTAGGCCTAAATGATTACCGCGTCCTCTAGTGGAGGTGAACTGAACGCCTGGAACGAGAAGATAAAACGGAACCTGTGAGGTATAGATGTTATTCATCATGCATACGATTATGCAAAATTATTATAATATTATGCTTTATAGAAATAAACAACTTTGCCAATAATGACTATACACTCGCAAACCGTAACTACTACTTGATTTGTATTTCGTGTAGCTCAGACTGCCTGCGCATTACGTTCTTGAAAACGTCGCAGCTAATTCGTTCAGCTCCATGACGTAAACTTGTAAACCCGGATGTTTTGAGTGAAACTACCATACGGACGAGTTTTGTGTATGAACCAATGCATGTGGACAGGGTTGTTAAAAGCGTGTTATCAGGTTTTAGTAAGTTGAACGTCTTTTTCAAACATGCTGCCCGACCTAGGAGATGTTTGTCCGTTTGTCGAGGACAGTTTTAGTCGTTTTCTGTCACAGAGTAACATGTATGGACTCTGTCAGGCAGGGGAACAAGAACTGTTGGCCGCCACTTTGAAAGGAAAAGTGGTTTGTTTCAAATACCAGGATCTCCAACAGAAAATACGACCGGTCGCCAAGGAAGTGCAGTTTACTTATATTCCAGGTAAACACAACAGCTCAAGCAGCTTGTGAATTCCCTGCTGGGGTTATGCATTTGGTTTACAGGATGTTGAGGCCAGCTGGCAGGGATTGGAACCTTCTGTGGTGGTCTACTGTCACAATTAGTAACGTTTTACAAAAATATGTTGATAATTTGGTCACCCTGTTAAAAAACAATATACAATTTGTATTCTTTCTTTGTTATCTTGCAGTGGATGCAGAAATTGTGTCAATTGACGCCTTCAATAAGTCCCATCCAAGCAGGGGACTAGTAGTGGGGATCACTTTTATCAAGGTACACATCCCATCTAACTACACGTCTTTACCAGGGAATGCAGATGTGTCTGTAGGCTCTTGTTGCCCTTCTGTTGCCTCTCTCTCTCAGATACTGTGTAGCCATAAGTTTTCTTGGTGTCTTCAGATGTGCTCTCTGTCTCATGTATGCCATTTCTGTCCTGCTGATTCCTCTCCTTCCATTCAGGACTCAGGGGACAAGGCTACACCCTTCCTAAACATTTATTGTGACTATGAGCCAGGGTCTGAGTTCAACCTGGAGTCTATAGCTCGTGAGTTGTGTATGTGTGTATGATTAAAGGTCCCAGTTCAACCTGAACTGTTTTGCTTCTGATGCATATGTGACTTTATTTTTCCTGTATCTTACTACATAATAAAGTAACATTATAGTACTCATCCAACTTGCAGAGAGCTGTCTGAATCTGGAGTTACAGTTTACTCCTTTCCAGCTGTATCACACAGAGTGAGTATATTTCACGCAGTACAGAGAGATTAAAAAAGTTATTAGATGTAGCCTGCTTAGCTCTCACTGTTTGATTAAGATACTGATCCATTTGTAATGACTACAGCAATTGTAAATGACATGGGTAATCCTTGATGATGTGGAAAGTAATCTGTTTCTCCTTTGTAGAATACAATGCAAAGATGGCTGCAGTGAAACTGTGTTTCTGCTCAGTGGCAATGACCAGTGCATACACCTGTACAAAGAAGTAAGTGTGTACCTTTTTTGATGTCAGCTTATTTGTGCTCACATAATACATAAGGATTGGGGTTTGTCAGTTGTTCAGCTCTTGGTTGGGTCTGACTTGTGATTTTTGCCTGCTCTCTGCTGTCAGAATGCCTCTCTCCATCAGTTTGAGGAGCAACCAGTTGAGAGACTCTTCCCTGAGCTACGGGAGCTGCCTAGCAAGTATGACCCTTAGCTGAGACTTTGAGGAAAAAGAGAGTCAAATTAGTGAATGAGAAAAAAAATAAAGCGCTTTTTGTCACTTAAAGTTATTAGTGTTTGTATATTATCTTATAATACAACATACAATGCATCTGTATCTGTGTTCTGTCCTCTTCTGTTCAGTGTGCTATGGCTCGACACATTGAGTATTCCTGGAGGGCAGCGCCTCTCTGCGTTTGGCTGTCAGAATGGCTGTGTGGGATTGGCTCTGGTCAAGCAGGAGGGACCAGGTGAAGACCCACCCTTTTAGTCCTTTTATACTCCATTTAAGTTGTTCTCAGCATGCAGAGAGGCCCTATAGCTGGTCGACCAGACTCTTTCACATCGTTTCACTTTGTGAAAAGAGTGTGGATACTCTCCAAAGGCATGCGCTTGCTTCTTGGTGGGCAAATACTTTCTGTAAATTCTAGGCAGCTAGAGGGCCTACAGATGTTTAAAGATGTTTGTCTTTGTGTACGACATCCCAGTTTCAGAAAGTAAATATATTACCAAACTGCATTGTGTATCTGATGCATCATGTTGTATCACATGCCCCGGGCAAAAGTTAAAGGCTTTCACACGATCCGCATGCAGCAGCATATTAAATTGCATGTAGCACAGACAACCAATCAAGCAGACTAATCGTGGCATGCACATTGCTCTACAGTGGCTACAGCAACTGGTTGCTGATGAGTGTCAGGAAAAAAAAACCTTGGCAAGGATTTATGCATGGATGAGTCTCATTAGCAGTTTTCATTATGTTTTTATTTAACTCAACTGTGGTACAGAGAAAGTCATAGGTAAACCTTGTCTCCTAAGCCTTCTGTGAGTCGGTCCATGTATGTAAAAGTCCTTGGCCAATTTGTGTGCTCCTCAGAGGTTTTACAGAGTTGGAGGCTGCAACAGGACAGTCCCATCTCCACAGTGCTGCTCTTCCCTCTCAACACAAACACTGACCCATCTCCTCACACACAACAGACTTCAGACAGCACAGGTGAGTGTGTGTGTGTTAGTGGAAGAACTGGTCTTGGATTAATTATCTTGGATACATATTCTGAACTGAGACTGATCTTTTCAGAGGAGCAGATTGGAGGCTACAATTTACTGGTCACCAGCACTATTGAGATGGCTACGGTATACAGGTCAGGAAATCTCACTTTCACTCATCCACAGGGACCCCAGAGCGTACACACTCCAATTTCATATACACATATTTACCCTTTGCTGGACTGATAACATTTTATTGTTTTGTCTGACTGTCCGTTGAGTACTTTATATAAATTTGCTTGCACATGTTTGCATTGTTTTATTGTGATTGTGAGCGTTTATGCATATGTGTACGTGTCTGTATATTGGTAGCTTTTTTTCTTTTGAGGAGAGCACATATTTGTTTATGCTTGTAAGCATATGTTTACAGATTTCAGTGTGTTTGCTTGTTTTAGGGATGTAGAGGTGTGTGGCATGAGCAAGCCCTGCTGTTTAACTGAAAGTGACCAATGTGATGCTGTGCTGTGTGCGCTCGTCATCGACGTGGACTTTGATGGACAGAAAGAAGTTCTTCTAGGAACGTATGGACAGGTACGACAGGGCAGAACAACCGCTCATTAGTGAGTAGGACCTATTTGATCATTTTTGTGGTTAAAGACATGAATTACACAATTTTGAATCTCAAAAAACTGATCTTCAACACTGAAACTCACCACTGTTGTTGCTACAAGGCAGTAGTCATTATGGCTACTAAAGGTACAGTGCACCATTATCAAGAGATAATGGTGTCTGAGCCACCTAGTTTATTTCTTATTTACAGAAGCAGGATTGTGTATAAGGCTTTGAGGTGCAGATCAATGATTTTGGCAAGAAAGTATAATGAATAAGAATCATGGACTATGCCTTATTTCCGTATGTACCAGGAGCTGCTGTGCTATAAATTCCACCAGCCAGTGACAGGGGTAGCAGGTAACTTCCAGTTACTTTGGAGACGGAGCTTCAAGAGTCCACTGCTGTCCGTCATCTATCTGGACCTGACAGGAGACGGCCTGAAGGAGCTGGCCGTACTCACACTGAAGGGCCTGCACATATTACAGGTAGCTTATGCTCCTCAGGATGGTTTTAGAAGTGTGGCCAAACACAAAAGAGACACTATTTAAGTCTGTTGGGGCGTCGTGGGGCTTTTTATGTAATTCAGAAAAAAACTGAAAAATATCGAAATTGCCTTAGATGTTGTTGCATACTTTGATCGGATTTCCTCTCAAAGTTCCACTGGAGTTCTGTTGTGTGTTGCTGGGGTCACAGTGCACCCATTTACTCTTACTTTTCCTGGTGAGCTGTAACATCAGTGTACAAGTTACTCCTAGACAACATTACAAGTACAAGAAACTAGACAACATTCTATTTTGTCACTGACACAGGACTATGAAAGCAGGCTGATCCAAAACATCTGTGAAGAACAGATTTGACACTTGAATTAGAAATTGCCTTTCATGACACTTAAAGGAAAAATCCGGAGGCTGCTGAATGCTGTCGGTACAAGAACATCAGCATTTGGTACAACTTAGACAGAATTTACAAACTGTCAGCTAACACCGACTGATGTGGGCACATGAAAACATAACTTCCTCGCCCTCATCTGTTAGCATTGGTTGTCGTTTCGCTATTTGGTCTGTCATTTTCATACCTACCCACAGCACATGGTAACATAAAACAACAATACATAAATAAGTTTATGTATTTATAACAGGGACAGAGCACATTGATGACCTGGGATGTAACATTTTCTGATGCAGCATAAAATGGTTTGGGCTTCTGCTAGAGCTCACTTCACTGAATCAATTTAAGCAATTAAAGTGGACTTAAATCATTCTTTGCTGAAAGGCTTTTACAACTTAATGCTGCAAAACCCTTCACATTCAGAAAATACCTCACTATATTGCTCACTTTGAAGATATATAATACAGAGCCAATACATCATAATAATATTGTAACAAAACATTACGCAATTCTCACTCTGTGTCTTTGCCCTTTTTCTCTCTACATCCATCAGCATAGCCTGAGCAGCACAGCTGAGCTGGTGCTGCAGCGTTTGACCAGCAGGGCAGCAGCACTGCAAGCAGCCACCACTGACTCTTCTACACAGCCTACGGGCCAGGGGGAGCCAGAACAGAAACAGGAAGAGGGGCAGGAAGAGACCAGTGAAGATCAGAGTAATACTACCACCAACACGTCCTAGAGCTTTAAACTACTGTTGCAGTCCGATTGGTAAGGGTGGAACTTTTGTGACGGTTTACAGTGCTGAAGCTGTAATGGGCAGTAGATGATGGGCTGTGCTGAGTTGGGACAGGAGAACTTCACATAAAGTTGATTGGAGCCTGACTGAACGCAGGCTTTACTGTCATTATCATACTGTCACCACCAGGAGCCAGTACCCTGCAGTGAAGACACTGGATCTGTAGTCAGAGTAAGCGTAGGAATGTGTCATGATTTGAACAAGTTAGGAAGAGGAATGTAACAGAGATATTAAAGGTGACGAGGAAGCCAATTTCTCCCACTATGCATTAAGTATCATTTTTACAATGTAGCCAACCGACTGGAAGAAACTTATATAACTTGTACTTTGTCATTTGTTGAGTACTAATCGCACAGCACTCACCTGGGACATTTAAGCTGAAGTGTGGCAGAGATCCTTCCTCACTTCTCCAAGAACTGGACTAATGAGCCCAACCATTGCCTTACTGCTAAAGCTGATTTGTGTGGAAGTGGGCTTAATGTGATTTGCTGCATTTCATCATGAGTCCTTGACATTAAAGTATTCAATATGAATGTTTTATATTATATTGTTTTACATATTTAATGTTTGTGTGTAAGTAAATGATTTTGGATGTGACAGACTTGAACCACATGGTTGAGTAGATCAATTATTTTATTTTTTTTGTTTTCATTCATTTAAAATGTTTTATTTAACAACACATTTACATATATTACAAAATTATAATACAGACATCTTGATCACCGATCAGTTTTCCAACTGACTGGAGATCTACAATTAATTTCACATTTATTTGAAATGCTAAAGTCATGCTAAAATCACTTATGTTAGCCTTCTCTAAGAAATTCAGTGATGCGTTCTCTCATCTGGCTTGGCCATAACTTCAGTCTGCATCTACAGTCTCTCCAGTGCAGGTGTGCTGCGAGGTGTTTTATTCATAGTGTATCTATGGCAAGTTGCACTATCTTTGACCTTCCATGTTTTTGTCTTGTTAATAGTTAATCAACAGATGTCTTGAGTCAGGAGCTCAAGTCTTCTCAGTGCAGTGTTGGGACTAGTCTTCATATTATACTCTACCTCCATTTTGTCTAGTAGACTACATTGTGTTTTTGAGTTTGTAGTCTTTCTCTTCAACATGGTGTTTATTCATTGCGTTTTACACTGCAGTAAATGGGAGAGAGAAGAGAGAGAAGTTTAGTCATCTTTTGTTTTACCTCGTCTCTGTGAGTAGTTTCCCATCTACACTTCTTTCAGTCCAGCATTTACAGTCTTATTTGTGTAGTCTAGTCCCGTGTCTAATCTTCCCGTGTCTTCAGTTGAGTTTAGTTAATGGTCTATTCTTTAGTTTCTTCGGTCTCTTGTCGGTGTCTTCCAGTGCAGCCTTTGATCTTACTTGTTCAGTCTGTTTGTCCATCCTTCCCAGTGGGAGTGTTGGTGCCGTGTCTCCACTACCCAGTCGATGAACTCGCTGACACGGGCATAGACTCCAGGTCTCCCAGGGTCCCCACATCCCACCCCAAATGAAGTGGCCCCCACCAGTATCCACCTGCCATCTTCCTCACACATCAGAGGACCACCAGAGTCCCCCTGGAAGAGAGGAACACACTCATCTAACACACACTAACAGTTATACAATAACCTAAGTGTATTTAAACACATTTGTGAATTCTGTGAGTTCAAGTTAGCACTAATTCCATCCTTAATACTGAACTAAAGACTATGCCCCAGTCCAAAATGTACAAAAGTACTCTTTTGTAATCAGCTTAACACTTATAACATCCTGTACACCAGAATGGTAAATCTTGGCCTAGAATTTTCTTTAAAATGAAATTTCTTTCATTTAAACAGAACTGTTGATAAAGACCCTTGGTTCAACACCTTCAATGGCAAAAGAGAGATACCTGGCAGGAGTCCACTCCACCTTCAGGAAACCCAGCACACACCATCTGGGCTGTGATGTTGTACTCTGGTAGCTGTTCTTTACACTGGGCCTGGTCCACTAATGGTAGCACTGCCTGTTGCAGAACATCGGCCACGGAACCTGAGACAGAACCGAGAAGATGGCCATGATTTATGTCTTTACTATTGGTGTGGGTTTGCTGTTGGACTGTTTCTTGTGCTCTTTTAAAGGTAAAGCTCTTTGTTCAACCACAGGCATTTGGTTTGACTACATGCTGTACATTTGGTTTGAGTTGGACCGGACTTGGTCACATTGTATGTCTGTTCACCTCCTTCCTCCAGCCGCCCCCAGCCAGCAATGACACACTTCCTGCCAGCCTCAAACTTCTGCTCTTTGTAAGGTAGACACACAGGCTGCACATAATCTATAAAAGGAAGATGCATGAGATGTCAGAAACATTTAATAAACTGACACACACACACAGGATTAAGAGGTGAGAATCTGTAATAAGCACACGCAAAAGGACAACCTAGATTGAGAGATCTAGTTTCTGTGCACAAATGACACTGTTTCCAAACAGAATGCACTGCTGAAAGATGGATTCTTGATAAAACATCTGCTAAACGTACATACAGATTTACTGAGTCAAACAAATATGTGCAACCCAGTACAAAGTGAGCACCTGTGAAGTTAGCAGGTGTCTTCAGGTGCATGAGTGCGATATCTGCCTGTTTGGTCCGGCGGTTGTAGTGTTCATTCATGATGATCTGGTCCACCTGGAGGTTCTGCCGGTCCTGGTAGTCCGAACCATACTGGGAGTGGAGACCCAGCACAGCAACCCAGTTAGACAGGTGGATATTCTTACTGAAGACAAGAAGACAAGGCAGAGCGAACAGAAACTGAAACATCTGGTACATAATTACATGGCCTTATCAAATTATAAACAATAAATAGCAGACAAAATTTTTTATATATACAGGATATTGTGTCTGTCTAGGAATCAGCCCAAGGTAAGATAATGGACAGTAATAGACATTCTGTGTTCTGGTGTTGACAGGTGAAGAAGAGATTAAGCTTGTGTACACCCCCACCAACTACGCACACACACATGTACATATGATTTTTTTTCACAGAACCGTCTCTTTACCCAAAAACACAGTGTGCTGCAGTAATCAGCCAGTCCTTGTCAATCAGCGATGCTCCGCACACATGACGACCCTGCCAGCCCAGCGACACCACCCAAGGCCATGCCCCCTTTACAGCATCCTCCCCACCCACCACCCTGTTCATCCTTTCCTCTGTGTGTTTTTTCTCTCTCATCTCCCCATCATCCAATGGCCCAGACTGGGTTTGGTTTGAAATCTTAGGAACGCCACAAGCTGAAATGAGTAAGGAAATGAGAGGAACATTATATTGTTATATAGTCTTTTCAAAAAGGTAACATAATGCACCTCAAAAATGGTTAGACAGCTGCAAAGTTGCAATGCTACTGAAAATGTTGATAGCAGAATTATGATATAGTAAATGTATGTATTTGTAAGGAATCTGCTGAACTCACGTTGGTTATTGCAACTCAAAGCCACAACCATGTTCTCTAGGCATGCATCTCTGCAATAATAACAGGAATGGTTTATTGTGACTTTTAGTCACAGCCACATCATCATGTTGATTGTTAAAAATAATTAAGAGCATTAACTCAAAACGATGTAAGACATTACATTTTTGCCAACACCAAATGTATGTATGGAAAACCGTTCAAATAAGTGTTTTCTATGTAGATGGTTGTAAATCATGGTGACATCATATCCTGTATTGACCCACCTGGGCTCCACACGTGGACTACTATCAGGCCTCAGAGAAATGGAGATGAATTGAGAATCCTCCTCTCTGGCTAACACAGGACTTGCTTCTCCTGACCTACACACACACACACACAGACACACACACTCACACAGTTAAAAGACTGTCATAGAGGTGTACATAAACATACATATTCATACACAAACGCAACCCTAACCCTCATAGGTTCTGCCTAGATTATAAATTACATTTTAAAAATGTGTCTCAAACAATTGTATAATCCATTACAAGTCATAAACACACACACACACACACACTCTTACCTGTAGCCCAGGTAGCGGCAGAAGTACTGAGATAGATCTGACGTCCAGTTCTGAGCACACACAGCACAATGGCTGGTGTTCACCTGAACTTGCAGTCTGGCCTCAGCTGTACTGTTCACAGAGCCCACAGGCAGCAAGTGGACTAGAGGAGTCACAGCACAATGTAATAAATACAAATACAGAAATATATAGACATGCTCAAATCCACAAACATACAACCACCTCCTATATAAACATATACCTGAACAGATAACAAATACATACAAACAGATACGGCACACTTGTGCATTATGCAACCAGCACTGACACACAATAAATAGAAATGCATGAACAAAGACACACAAGCACACACACATCTACATGTCCATCAGCTCTGCACCTACACACACACACACACACACTCAAACCCACTCTGCTGCTAAGCACAGAAACTCTCCCAGAATGCACTGCACAGGGGGCAGTATACACAAATGAACACTGACCACACTGGGCTTCATCGGAGGCATCAGGACAGTCTGGCACACCATTACACACACTGCTGTTAGGAGCACACTCTCCAGAGCCACACCGGAATTGTCCAGATGGACATGGCTCTGTAAAACACAAGAACAAAAACTAATGATCAGCCAGGAAGACAGACCAGGCATCAGCATTTTGATCTGTCAATATCAGATATACAATATGTCAAGCACACAACACAAGAATGCCATGGTAATTGATTGTTTCCCTAATCAGTAGCAAGAGAATCACAAGAATTTAATAATACAGACAAGTAAGGTCATTGACTGAAGACATTTCAAATCATCCCATCTTGAAGATGTGGAAACAAACTTTTACTTGATCTGTCCAATAAACAAGTCAGTAAAGATCAGTGAGTGTGTTGTCAGTCTTACCCGGTTGACCCAGTTGGATACCAGAGGTGAAGTTGGCACAGAAACCTCTGTCAACTCCTGAGCTGTCTGTGAACAGCATCACTGTGATCTGATTGGTGGTTGAGAAGACATCTGGGAACGTACGCTCTCCAGTGAAGACACCTGTGGGAGAATGGAAAGATATTATCAAACAAGAGCTAATTAAAGAACACCATAACAATACACAGATTCCCACAGTCAGTGATATAGATACACACAAACACAAACACTGCATATAAGATCTATACAAACCCACTCTCTTTAACATTTCATTAACAGAGGAAGAAATAAAGGGGGGGGGGGGGGGGGTGACAGAGAGTTCCTTACCCAGCAGTACAGAATCAGGCCCTGGCCCATCTCTGACCTCCATCATATCATAACTCATCTCAAGGGCAAAATCCAGGAAATGCAGCTGGATATTCCGTCCTTCCTGTGCGTGTAGATTCCAAACACCTGAGGCAGACGGAACAGAGAATGCATCACATCATGGCACATCACAGCACGTCATACTGTGTATCACAGTCTGAAACTATTCTGTGCTCAACACACTAACAGGATCTGTCAGTTACATGCTGTTGTGAATCTGTGAAGCTTTGAACCTACCATACATATTTACATTACGACATACTGCTTCCCACCTATCTTGCTGGCATGGTCACCCAATCAGCCTGGGTTTGATACCTGCACCCAATGTTGTGAGTCTCTGATGCTTTATATAAAATCCCAATGTTGTGAGTCTCTGATGCCTTATATAATATCCCAATGTTGTGAGTCTCTGATGCTTTATATAAAATCCCAATGTTGTGAGTCTCTGATGCCTTATATAAAATCCCAATATTTAATACTAGTCATGTTGCATTCTCTCTAGCATTTGGCACTAGACATAAAGTATTAAACAACAGAATGCTTAGTACTCACAGGAGCCCTTGTTTCCATAGCTGTTTGGGTAGTTCGGAGAGCAGAATGTTGAGTTGGGCTCCCACAGATCAAAAGGGCCTCCACAGTCAGCTGTCAATCATACAAATTCCATGTGCTTCATGGAGCATTCCGGAAAGCATAACTTTATCATGTTGGGTGATATGTGTAATTTACAGTGGAATAGTGGGTGAGCTGAAATAAGTTCGACCTAGGGTGTGTGTGTGAGTGGACCAGTCTCAACATCTGCCCGTACACACTCAGATTCTAATGTGTGTTCACGGCAAGTTTGTGAGGGTTTAGGGGTGTCCCGCTGTCACAGCCTTGCAAACTCATTCACTAAACAGCGTTAAATAGTTAAGTCCATCAGGGTGAGTTCGCAGGGAGGACACTGAAACTTAGCTATTGTATGTGTGTGTCTGAGTGAAGAAGAAAAAATAAAAGAGAAAGAAAGAGATTTGTCTTACGTGGTATGGGTGGTGGAGTGGTTGGTTTTGGTACCGGAGTGGGCTCAGGTGGACCTCCTTCACATGCACCACTGCTCAGGGTGATGTCATCCAGAGCAATGTCATTTCCTCTGCTCGTTCTTTTCCGGGCCTCAAAGACCACCTGGTTACCAAACAGATGAATCCAGTCAAATGGCACATTCAAGCATCTCCTGGTATATGGTTTGCGTACAGTGCAACCTACAGATGTGTGGTATGTGTGTGTGTGTTACACCTATGCTTACTGTGATGTTAGAGGTGACATTGAGAGTGATCTGGCCAAAATTCCAGTTGTCTCCATAATTATCCTCTTTGTGGAAGAGTTGAAAGTAAGAGGAGCCATTCTTAACCCCAACACTCAGACGGCTTATCTCTAACCCATACATGTGGTACCTACAGACATACAACATCAACACATCTACAAGGACTTAGACACACACCTACAGACACACACACATTCAGATGCACATACCTGTAATCACCATGGACACACACCATGCACATACAAGCACACTCTCAAACACCCAAACACACATGGTCTGCACTGACCAGAAGCTGAGACACACAGGCTCCTTGGAGGGTGCTAGAGGAAGACTGTGCAATCTGAAGCTCCTCTCCCAGTTACCAAACCCTGCTGGCGTTACTACGTAGAAGCCTGCCATCAAAAGACAAAGAGAGGGAGCTTATTCACTGTCCAAGATATCCTTGACTTATGAAACCATAAGAAAACTAGCTAAAGCACACATTTCAATTCAATTCAAGGTCAATTTAACGTAGCTAATAGTACTGTGTATAACATGTCTGTAGGTGTGTGTGTAATATCCACTCCTTGTTAGTTCTTTCATTGTGTTGTAGCTTGAATGTTATCCTCTTTTGTAAGTCGCTTTGGATAAAAGCTAAATGCCTAAATGTAATGTAATGTTGACATTAATATGGATGGCTTTAAGTCCATTTGAAGGCATCTAGCATCATCAGCTTGCCATACCTGTACCTATCCTAGAGCTGCCTATTAACTGTGCAAATGCCTCACCTGATGTGTTCCCCATGGTGTGGTCAGCACTGGGACCAGTGCTGGGGGGAAAGGTGGGCCCTTGGACCCTCTCCCAGTCTCCATCATCCTTAGGCTCCTGCCTCCAGAAACACATGCCCTCCTCAAATGAGCAGCGCACCTTCTGCTCATCTAGGAAAGAAAAAAAACTCATCACTGATGTCAGTGGACTCCTGACAGGGTGGGATATGATCATAGGTTAGTTACTGTAAGTGCCCACTGCTCCGGGTTTGTGTGTTTCACCTCACTGTGTGCTGTGTATGTGTGCCACTAATTCCAGAATGGGTTACATGCAGACTGAATTTCCCTCAAAGGATCAAAAGGGTGTATACACTTAACACTCAGCATTCAGCTTTCAGATCATATCAGTACTTATCTCTGCGCTAAGCTACAAGTTGCCTTTTTTCTTTCAAACTTTATCGGTCATATAGTACACATAAAATTTTCACATCTTAGCATTTTTTTCACCCTGTGTACATCCATAAGCCTCATCTATGAAGGGGTGTTATTTTGGGGACAAAAACATCTGCTAAATGAAAAATCATGAGAACCCACTGGAGAGAGTTCTGAGGTCCTGGGCTCTGTAGGTGGCATTGAAGCCAGAAAAGGTGTTGCCGTAGTCCGTGGAGAAGACCACAGTGGCCTTGTCAGACAGCAGCCAAAGGGTGCCCGGGGGAGCAGAACCTGACAGAGAGTCTGAGACACACAGGGAGATTCACTCTAACTTCATATGTCATAGGAGAGTGTCTCTCCATGGCTCACCAAAGATTTTGTCAATATCCTCTCTACAGCATTCTTAGCACAAGACACACACAAACAGTAGATAAGGTGGAGCAGCAGTTAAATGTCGCTCAACTGACAACTGGATGACCCAGAATGAGATGTACAACACTCACATGTTAGGGTTTTCTTTAATCCTATTCCCTCATACAGGCTCAGAACATCACTGTCTTGCTCGGTGTTAAATGATTGGAAGTCCACCTTTATAGAGAATCCATCCTCTACCCTAAACAAGCAGACAGCAACACCACCATCAGTGCTCACTTGGAGGGTCATGTGGGTAATGGATGTAAGTGGGGGATGTAGGATGGAGTGTGGAGTGTGGATGATGAGTGATGGCAATAACACCAATGGCAACGATCATGTCAACAACAACAACCACGATAATGACAGAAATGTTTGAGAGTAAGAGGCTAGTTATAAGCATAGATGCCTTGTTTGTCTGTGTGTGTGTATGTGTGTGTGTGTGTGTGTGTGTCTGGTTATACCACATGATCCAGCGACACACTCTCTCATTCTCGTATGGCAGGGGAAAATTCTCAGAGTGGAAGGACCCTGCAGGACCCGGCAAGACAAACTGTCCATCGCAGGCTGTCGCTATGGAAATAACAAATCATATGTGACAAAATTAACAATTTAGCTGAAAAGCATGAAAACACAGACCTCCAAAACATTTAGAGGAATGCAGCAGTAAACAGAAATCAAGAACCTCTGATAAGATTATAGATGAAGACAACTCTAAGGACACAAAGGTACCATCAAAAATCACGCAAACACACACACACCTCAAGCTAGTCAATCTACTCAACTACTCAACTAACTTAACCATCTTAAGCTGGTAACACCAGTTTGTCCAGCCTGTCAAACTGGACACTGTGGGGGGCTGGTCATGCTGCTCCCAGCATAAGATGTTTTTTTCTGTATTTTTCAGAACAGTGTGAAGCAAAGTTGTTAAAGTCCAGCACCAGGAAATAGAAGTCCTGCTATGTAGTGGTTTTAGTTGAACTAGAGATCACCAGAGAACACTATGGAGAACACAGTAATAACATAGCAACCAAATAGCACAAATAGAGACAGGTGTGGATGCTCACCACAGAGATTTTTGTCCTCGTCTGTTCCATCCTGACAGTCCTTCACTCCGTCACACCAAAGAGGCAGTGCCACACACTTCTTACCATCCCCACATATCCTCTCACCCTCAGGGCAATGGACTGAGCAAACGCATACACACACATGCACACACGAACGGACACACACACACAAAAACACAGACACATAGACACACACAAAAACATAAACACCACATCCCAATGTTTCAGGGAAGCTTCACAATGCACAGTAATAAGCATTAGAGATTGAAAATTCTAGTCTGATTTCAAAATGGATCAATCTACTAATACAGTTGGCACTATAAGGACTGTCCCACACCTGGAGTAGTAGTGGATGTGGTGCTGCCAGTGTTTGGGGTGGTTCTATTAGTCGTGGTGGTTGGTCTGGATGTAGTAGAATTCAGTTTCTCTGCATGGCAACCAAAACATGAAACAGATTTTAACATGAAGAGACAATGCAGTTGCGCAAGCCACATACGCTGATTGGGTACAGTCTGTTTCAAAGTCAACAGGCAAAACACATCAAATGCACACATGTCCTTAGTGACTTTTGCTTGGACTGGTGAGACAGACACACTACATGTACAGTAACATGACAGATTTTAATTTGTGTACTTATTTTAAGGCAATACGAAGATTACATTGTGAGAATATTGGAATCAGAGTGTGTGTCTTATTATTTTCATGCCAATTATGTAGTTTAGATCTTTATGTTTCAGCTAGGCCTGACTTAACTGTCTTTATGTTTCAGCTAGGCTTGACTTAACCATATTTATCTCTCAGTCAAGCCTGACTTAACTGTCTTTCCACACAACCTGTTTTTATTTCATTCTGTCCCTACTGTGCCTGTCATGAAAGATAAGGTAAAATATTGTGTCCGTGCGGTGTTTCGTACTTGCAATGTCTGGGTTTGTCCCCTGCATCAGTGGCTATCTGCTCTAGCATACCACGCTGGCACTAATCATGGCCTGATTCAGTGCAGTCCACGTCAACTGGGATGACCAACACTATCTTCAGGCTATTTCCTTGTCTAGTTAGAGCACTGGGTGGATCTTTATGTGAAGCATGCTATCTCTCCCTTGATGTGCATCATTGTAAGTAAAACTCTATTCCTAATTTTCTAACCGTCGTTTGACTTGGTCTCCTGTCATGCCTAAAAATTACTTTCAGTTGTAAACAACATAAAATTTAATACAACTGGATAAACAACAGACATCACGCAATACACCGAATATAATATGAATAAATCATATGAACAATATATAGTACATCAATCCAGAAATCAACTGTGAAACTGAATGAGAAGTTAAAGCACAAACTGCTGACCTCAATATTTTCACAGAAGCATGAGAGATTGACATTTCTAGCCTGATCCAAGGTTTATCAATATACTTATGGTATACAGTTGGCATTACAAAAACTATCCCATACCTGGAGTAGAGATCTGAGATGTGCTGCCAATGTTTGGGGTGACTGATGATTGTGTGGTGCTGGTTCCTTTAGTTGTGGTGGTTGGTCTGGATGTAGTAGGGTATGGTTTCTCTGCATGATAACCAAAACATTATGCACCAGTTTTTAACATGGAGAGGCCAGTTAAGATATTTTTATTCACAATTCAATTCCAGACTTTATATTACAGCACAAACAGAACAAAGTCTCCTAGCCTGCGTAGGTCTGTCAGGATATGAAACAGACATGTAGGAGCACCACAGCTGTATCTTACCTGAGACTGTCACAGAGTCGGGGTCCACAACCAGCCCTCCTGGGTTCACCCCTCCACTCTGCAGGCCCTTCACCAGTTGCTCCTGGGCCTCAGTAGACCCAACCACACCCTGCAGAGAGAGGGCAAAGGCTACCACCACACTACCCTGTCTGAGAGGGACAAGGGAAGGGAAGCCAGAATTGATAATGAGGGATCAATATATCATATCATACATGCACATCACACTATATTGCTAATCAATCAGTAACTCCTAATCCATAACTCATCCATCATTTGTCTCACCTGAAGTTCTGAATGTCACATCCCAGATACCGATCTTTGAGGGAGCTTTGGCTGTAGGCCTCTGATATCTAAAAAAATAGAAATTAGAAATGGCTCTTTGTAACTGCTGATCCATTCTGATCTATTATGTTATCTGGTCGAGAGCAGAGCGTGTCTGTGTCTGTGTCTGTGATCTCCCTTACCAGTCTCTCGGTGTCGTAGGACAGGGCTTTGAACTGTGTACTGCTGCTGTCAAGAAGCTCTGGGGTGAACTCCACACCTTTGGAGATGGTTAGAGTCCCGCTCAGCTCAGTCTGCTCCAACTCATCCCCCAGTGCTGAAAGAAACAAATGCTTCAGTCACCCCAGTGAGCATTTCAAACCTTTGCCATCAGTTTGCACACCTACAGACTAAAGACCCACTGAAGAAAGGTCCTCTTCATTTCACTAACAGTGGCTTTTCCTGAACAGCAAAAAAACTAAGCAAGTACTTACCTCCTATTTCTACCTTCTCCTTTTTTACAGCTTAAAATTAGATGTTAAATATAAAAATGTATTGATGTATGTTGAAGTGAGAAGAGGTGGACTATTAGGCCTATAGTAATACTTTTTTTGCATAGAAGAAAGAGACAGGAACAGAGAGTGAGTAAATTATTGTATATGTGTGTGAGCTCTAACCTGTGGGACTGATGGCCAACCAGGTAACCACAGCGAGGGCCACACACACCACCAGCAGCAGCACCACTACCACAGACAGCAGAACCTCCAGAGAGGACAGGCGATCTCTGTATTTCGACATTGCTCTCAGTCACACACACAAACACACTATAATGCACGCCCCCCCCACACACACTCAATCCTTTTTCTTCTGCAGGTGTACACACACAAATAGGTAAATCCTTCTTGTTTCTTTGATGATCCACAGATCCTCTTCCAGGTCACATACACAAACACAGGCAGGCTAAACTGTCCTGTGGATTGTCACACATTCCACAGCAAATTCAATCTAGTGCTCAAATCATGCACCTGCTCCAAAGGGTTTTTAAAGGCAGGTACCACAGCTGGCGTGAGTTTAAGCTAACCTTTGAGATCTCATTTATGATATTAGTCATAAATTCCTCTTAATCTTAATTGTGACCAATAACAATTATCTCAGCAGTAACTACTTGTGCGTCTTCCAGTGGGTAGTGCCCCTTTATTATTACTTAATTTACAACAGAAAAAAACTAACAAAAAAACGGAATCCTCAGTTATCTGTCCATGATAGTGTTGGCAGACACATAAAGAGCACTATTTATATGGTCAGTCTCTCACAGCAGTAAAGTTTATGGAGCAGTAAAGCAGGTGGTTATTAGGGATTATCTCTCATGCATGTTAATGGTAACACTCGGAGCCTGGCGTGATTTGATGGGTGGGGACAAGGACAACTACTGCATCTAGCACTTTATTAGCCTTTTGCATTGAGTTTCTCTTGAATTTATCGTTATTCTCTGACAAGCAAGTATAGTTTGCCACTTAGTGGTGGTGGACAGTGATTGGTTAGGTGTACTGGTCATTACCCTCCTCATCCAGTGAAAGCTGTGCCTCTATAGTAAATAAAAACATTTTTCATAGTAGCACATAGTGGGTTCCCTCACATGTGTATTTATGTATTTCCTTTAATTGTATCATTCCTAATCAACAGTGAACTAGTCAGAAATAAATTATTTACTGAGTTTTAAGACTTTGCAGCATAACACTGTAATTCCATATCAATGGTCAGAGTTCAATTGCTTACCACACTACATTATCTAATGGAATCTTGTCATTAGTCAAACTAACTGACAGAATTATCAAAACCCATTTGGAATATAATTTGAACATCAACATTGTAAATGTGACAAATGTACTAAGAACTAGGTGGAATTTACTTGAGTTAATTGACCAAATATGAATATATTGCAGTTTCAACATATTTTTCTATAAATATGTTTTTTGGTCTAATAATCAAATATCACTTCAAAATGTATAAATTTAAGGAAAGGCCAAGAATGCTATTGGCCTTGCAGTTACGCAAGCCAGATATGCTTGTTTCAGGTACATTCTGTTTCAAAGACAGTACAAACAGAACAGCACACATCAAATGCACATATTTACACCAAACATGGTCACAAAAATGGCAAAATACCAACATTTACTCATGAGGAAAAACATCTCTCTCCTCATAAACTTGAACTGGTGAGATAGCTACATGTCATTAGCACCACAATAGTTTAATCTGTATATTTATTTTAAGGCAAAATGCTGATTAGGCTGTAAACAAATGCATGAACAGACATCAAACATTACAATAAACTGTATAAATATAATATTAATTAATCATATTAACAATATAAAGAACATCAACTCAGAAATCAGCAGCAGTTGAAAACTGGATAATGAATGAAAGGCGAAAGGAGAAATGGGTGACTTCAATTGTTTACAGAAGGCAGACTGCACTATGAAACAGACCCTCTGAAGTGTTCACACTGTGCTCACTGAGCTGTTCACGGCCCAGTCTTTGAGTCTGCTAACAAATAATTATAGATATAAATATCATCATTTCTAAATCTCACCAGAAGGTCATTTAGACATAAATATTCAAAACAAACAAATCCCCAAGGGCGTAAAGAATCCCATGTCCTCAAAAAGTGCCCTTCTAATTGCATCCTGCCCTCCATTCATTTTTAGATAAAGTGCTGAATCACTGTGCTGAGGCAGAGTAGCCTCTAACAGGCCACTGGGCATGGAGAGTCAGCATGACATACATGGAAAGAGCTAAGGATCCAAGGTTTTGTATCTGTGTGTACACATTGTCATATCTGCATGTGTGTCTGTGTGTGTGTGTGTGTGTGAGAGAGAGAGAGAGAGAAAGAAAGAGAGTGAGAGAGAGAGAGAGAGAGAGAGAGAGAGAGAGTGTAAGGAATCATGTCTTGTGTCTGCACTGATGTCGGTGCTTCCTACTTCTCGTCCTCTTGTGTTTGCTCCGTTTAATTTCCTTCTCTCTCTCTTGTTCCTGATTCTTGGCATTTGGAGGCACTGGAGGCCTCTCCCGACCCCCCCCTCTTCCCTTCACAAGCATTTGGGACTTCTCTCTGTCTTGCTCTCTTTTGGGCTCTGTCTCCTTTGGGAGGGGTGGCGCCTCCTCCTGCTTTGGGGATGGTGGTGGAGGTACCTCCTGTGGAGGGAGGGCTGGGGGTGCCAGTGTGAGAGGGGTGGTCCAGAAAGGTCCAAGCCAAGGTTGTAGAGGGGTGGAGGTAAAGAGGCCAGGGTAGGGGTTAGGGACAACTTGTTGGGGGACAGGGGTGAGAGGGCTTGGCTGACAGGGAGGCCAGTTACAGACCTAAAAACATACACATACAAACAACAAACAAACAAACAAACACACACACATCAATTTACCAATAAATACCAATAAATCCACAGACACGTATACCCCTTTACAAATGTACACACATTACATGTTGTCACTGTTATTAAGAATTATATATTACTAAGTGTCACTACCGCATTTCCTCTGGAGATCTGGTCCTGAGATCTGCAGTCCCCATGGGGCATAAAGCTACTGAAATTAAAGATAGGAGGTTCCTGGGGACACACTCCTCTCCTACAAGGACACACATACACACACACATATTTTACACTGGTAAGTAGATGATCCCAAACTAAAATGATGACTAAGCGCCCTCTAGTGTTTAATTTTTGATGACCATTTGCTCGAGCAGGCAAATTGCAAATGCAATAGAGACAGGCATACTAGACTACAACCACACTGCACAAGAGGTTTGAGGTGGACGTGACAATGTAGAAGACATATGTAGGTCTCACCTGATTGTGCTAGGGCCTCTGTCCTCAGTTCCTGGAGATTCAAAGCTACCCCAAGGGTCCTGGGAGCTTCCTAAAAAAAGGGACACCAAGGTTAAAAGGCATTTATCCTGCTGTATAGCACCATATTTAAGAGACACAACAGGTGAAACAAATAATGTATTGAGATGGTTTAGGATTTTCAAATAGCAGAATTTTATAAGAGACTGAAAAATTTTTCCTCCTAAGTATGAGCCAGCATCCTTTCAGAACTCAGTAAACTTGTTGAACTTTTTTTAGTTGTTACTGATATTTTTTAAGAAGGAACCTGTTAATCTACCAAAGGTGTGCTACCCACTGTATGATGGAGGACAGAGGAGCAGCCTAAATGCCTTTCAGCTGCTCCAGATAGGAAGGTGGTTCCTGGGTTTACCTGTGCTAAAGTCCAATTTGAGGGGCCGTCCATACAGAGGGATCCCGTTGAGGAGAGCAATGGCATAAGGCACAGCCTCAGCGTGCTTGTACAGCACGAAACCAAACGGCCTACGCCGGCCTTCACGGTCTCGTGCCATGGTCACCCTCCTCACTGGGCCAGCCTAGAGGATGTTAAATTAACTTCATTGAGTTCAGATACATGCAATTTTCACACATTTTCAGTGTTGCCTTCATTCACATAGGGTGAGAGGGTGTCTTGTATTATTCATTAACATACTGATAACTAAACAGGGTATCATTTTTTTTGTAAGGAAAGTATTGTCTTGGTTAGGTACAGAGAAACGCCATTTAATAACATTGATTATGAACAGTGAAAAATAGGCCTATGATAATAAAACCAGTCTACATTTGCTTCAATTTTAAAAACCGTAGTTGACACATTGTAACATTCACAAACTAATGCGACATACTGTACAACGGGCTAAAATTGTACCACCCGACATGCAGTCCCTAAACTAATCTAACTGGTCCTTTGCTAACCGAACTATCCTCTTTATACCCATCGAACTTCGCCATAGGCTTTTTTCTGTTAAAAAAAAAAAAGTTGTATGTCATTGTCAGGTAGGTTACATGAGGCAAAATTATTGGAACAGTTTGAAGATGGAAGGTTGCCTACCTGCAGAAAAAGCTCATACAATATCTCCTCTTTTACCAGAGGGTCCAAATTTCCGACGAAAACAGTCCTATCGGCATCGCTGGTACCGCCTGGCATCGCCACACAGTGTGTCAGAAATACTGAAATGAACTATCTGTGGAAATATTCTCAGATTTAGTCAACACTGCTGACTGTGCAAGTGATGCCATTGAATGTCGTAAAAAGAGTTCAGGATGTTGCGACGGTGGCGTACACTATTGCATCGCCAGATGTCGCTGGCCGACTGAATGTTTTTGGAGTTGTCACTGGGTTGGCAAATTCTCCATAAATCTTTAGGACATTCAATCAGTGTCAGTGTCGTTCCTGTATTTGTAGCCTAACTGTTTGAGACATAGGCTAAGTAGACTACTGTAGGTACATTGTATCTGCTTGATGTTGTTTGTTTTGTGTCGTTAGATCCATTCATAGCGAAATTAAAGACTTTCTGAGCTTAAGCTGTTTTAGTTAGGCCAGCTGGTTAATATATCACTAGCACCCATAGACTTATTTTGTATTTTACCTATTCACGGTCGTATTTTATCTATTCCGAGTTGTCTAGGTGAACCACTTTTGCCCAAATATATAGCCTATTTTTTCTCTCTCAGTTAATTGGATAACTTGGTTGGACAGAAAACATGGTTTTTGGAAACATGACCAGACATTTGCATGTTCTCCAGCTCCTCTGCTCTGTAGTAAATCGGCTATCATGTGTAGAGGATTCCAGGTAGGATCACAAATGGAATGTGTCACCTTTCAGCAGGTTGGCCTCAGGCAGGGGGTGGGACCCAGATCTTGCCAGGGAGGTGCAAGGCAGCCTTTACTTCCTTGACTGAAAACACACTCCTTCTGACAGGGAGAAGGAAGCTACTACTGGCGACGGTAAATCTCTCTCTCTCTTTCTCTCTCGCCCCCCTGTTTCTGTCTGTGTCGCTCTAGATCCCTTTCAAGTACTCTTTCTACTACTTTCTTTCAGATTTTTCATAGTTTCTGAATGCAGTGAAATTGAGTTATATGAGACCATGGATTCTGAGAATTTATTTAGTACATTGTGTGTGTGTGTGTGAGGACAGTTGAAGAAATTGAATTGAGAAACTTCTCTCTTACAGTGTGTTATATTGTTTCCCTCACAGGGAGCTATACAGTTCACCCTAAGAGAGATAAGGTGTGTGTGCCTGTGTTTGTGTTTGTGTGTGTGTGTGTGTTGAGCTTTTGACACCAACAAGAAGAAACAGAAGTGCATGTTAGACTCTCTCTCTCTCATGTACTCTCAGGTTCCTTATCAGATTACTGTAGGAATTGAATAGTGTCCCGGTGCTTAGATGTTTACAACTTTATGGTATTTGTTGCCATTTGTGTCCTCCTGTCCCCACTGGTTGTTAATTTATTTGTAGCTTTGGTCTTTTTTTGCTTGTACAGCATGGTGTATTTCATGTATGTGAGAGTTACAGTGAGATGATCATTAGTGTGTTTTTTTCCATGGACTAAAATCTTTTAACATTCCCTGTATAATCTACAGCTATTCACAATTCTCTCTCTCTCTCTCTCTCTCTCTCTCTCTCTCTCTCTCTCTCTCTCTCTCTCTCTCTCTCTCCCTCTGTCTTTCTCTGTTGTGAAACTAAGTGAAACCCAGTGATGGGGTTCAGTTTCAGATTTCCCATGAATTAGGATGTTTGCTGGAGTGCAGTGGTCAATGTCATTGTGAAACTCTTTTTGGCACATGACCAACAGCTAATCTTTTACTTTTAGTGTTTGGTCATAGGGAAGACATCATCTTGAAGGCTAGGAGAACCCCACCCACCCGAAACTTGATTGACTAGAATGCCAACAGTTTGATGCAGAGGGCACACTGTATTTCATATACTTCACGTCCATGGAGCTGTGGGCGAAACCAAACGCAGCTCTCTTGGTCCTCTCTTTATGCCCAAGTACTCTCTGGTGAAAAAAATCTTAATTGTCTTTATAGTAGCTGACTTCTCAGATATCCATAGGAAAGGTGTTAGATTGCTGTAACCATGGTAGAGGATTTCTCTCAGTGGACAATCAACAACCAGCAGCTTATTCAACATTACTCAACATGATGCAGGATAAAACAATATGTAACTGGCCTGTAGCAGCAAGACACAGCAATGCACAATTAGACCAAGTAATAGAGTCTCACCCTGATCTGGTGCTAAAAATAGCTAAATGTAGTGCAAGATCTGTTACAGAGATGTGCATTATCTGGACTGTTAGAATGATACTTTGTACTTGTGTGAATCAAGATGAATTGTGTCTGAGTTTGTTGGACAGTCTGTACAAAGTCCAAATGGGATGACTGTACAAGAACAGGACGGAAGTGATTGGAAAGACAGAGTAGCAGTTTTGGTTACCATTCAGTGCTGAGAATACCCATCCACTGACATCATACCAAATACAGCAGAAGTTCTCAGTCAGTTGGCCATGGGCTGAGAGACTGAGGCCAGTCATTCTTCCCCTGTGCTGTGCCTCTCTAGAATGGGTGTTTTGCAGTCAGGCATTCTGTGTTTGCAATTAGACATATCCTGCAGGAGAAGTGTGTGTGTGTGTGCCTGTGTGTGTGAATAAAAAAGAGAGAAAGAGGGAGAGAGAGCGTAGAGAGTAAACTCAGCAAACAATAAAGATAAAAATAAGGTGCGGGTTAATTAGCATGTATCACGTTGACTTGCAGCCCTCTGATGTAGTAGGAGACTACAAACTTTGTGATCGAAGACCACAACTGAGAAAACTTAAGTAATGTGCCGGCTCCAGCCTTAGCCTTAGACAGGCCTCTTTTCTGATGTGGAAGATGGGGGTGATCTACGAAATAATGTTGCACGCCATGTGTATGTGTGTGTGTGTGTGTGTTTTGTGTCTGTGTTTGTTTGTTGTCTTCTGATCACCAGCACAACAACCAATGTTCTAGATTTTTATTATGTGTTCTTGTGTTGTGTGACAGTTCTATAGGTCTGCAGAATGTTTCACTACTGCCTTTTAGCCGTGCTGGGGACATCATGTATAGTACACACAAGTAAGGTGATCGCAGCCACAGATATTCAGAAATACACACATACACAGAAACACACAAGAAAAAGAGAAACACTCAGGGTGACATTTGTTTCTCTTTTATCTGCTTTTCTTCATTGAATTTTTTAGTTGTGGACACACACACACACAGATACACACACACACTTACACAAACACGCACTCCCTCTCCTCCTTTCCTCAGGTTCAGCTGAGAAGTGTGCAGAATTCACAGACCTGAGCATCAAACACGCTATTGTGGGCACTAGCGTGGAGGTGCGGCTCCTGCTGTACACTCGTGCCAACCCCACCTGTGCCCATGAGCTGAGCCACCTCAATCCCTTCTCCCAGCCTGAGCTCAATGCCAGCCGTCCCACCACCTTCATCATCCACGGATACCGGCCGTCAGGGTCACCCCCGGGATGGCATGAGGAGCTGGCACAGCTGCTGGTGGAGCGAGACGACCTCAATGTGATCATGGTGGACTGGAACCGTGGTGCTGCCAACATCAACTACTTTGCAGCAGTGAAGAACACGAGGAAGGTGGCCCACAACATGACTGCCTTCCTACTGGAGATGAAGGTGAGGGAGGGAACAGGGCACACCAAGAGAAAGAGATAGAGAGAGAGAGAGAGAGAGAGAGAGAGTGTGTGTGTGTGTGTGTGTGTGTGTGTGTGTGTGTGTGTGTGTGTGTAAGGAAGGAATTCTGTAACTGCTGATCTTGACATTGTCTCTGACCTTTGTGGGCTATTTACACTTTTGGTTTATCCACACAGTAGTAGTCACTGGTGCAAGTCATCCACCCAAGTTTTCTTTTTGGTCAGTCACTGCTAGAACAAGCATTTGCAGATTAAAATGAAATTACATTGTTTATTACCAATCAATGTGCTCTCCCTCTCTCTTTCAATCTCTCCCCACCACTCCACAATTTCTCCCTTTCTTTCTCCTTGTCACTCTCCCTCTTCATGTCTCCCAGGAGCATGGTGCGCGTCTGAGTTCTGTCCATCTGATTGGAGTGAGTCTGGGGGCCCACATTTCAGGTTTCATTGGGGCCAAACTCAATGGCTCCATTGGCAGGATCACAGGTGAGAAAGACAAAGGGGAGAGCAGCTGGTCATTTCTATAAACTTCATCCCATTTCCCCCTTCACCCCTTGTGTCACCTGTCTCTCTCCTCAGCATTGGACGCAGCTGGGCCGGAGTTCACGGGCAAGCCCATTGAGAAACGCCTGGACCCCACAGATGCTCAGTTTGTGGATGTAGTTCACTCAGACATGGATGGTGGGTCACGCAAAATGTCTGATCCACTCCTCTTTCTTTTGTCCTCTGCCTTCTTCTCATTATCAACAAACTTCTTCTCCCTCTCTTCATCTGTCCATAAATCCTGTCCTGATTTTTCAGAAGATAGTAATATTTTTTGGTAAGCCCACTATTGTGTTTTTCTCCTCACTTCCACCTCTTGTTTTGTTCTCTGGTATGTTCTCTTCTTCTCTTTCCTGGTACACTTTGCTGTGTCTATTATTATTGAAGTGGCAAAAAAATGTGACCATATTATCTCTGTTCCCATAGCACTGGGCTTCCGGAAGCCTCTGGGTCATATAGACTACTACCCCAATGGAGGATCAGATCAGCCAGGATGCCCCCGGACAATTCTAGCTGGTGAGTCTTGAGAGCATATTGATACATATCAGATCAGCAGATTTGGGTAAAGAAATGTCTTTATGCACTATAAGCACAGTGTTTTGACCTCTCGAAGTCTTTTGTTTACTTGTCTCCTTGTGACCTTTTCCTACATTTCTTCCTTCTTTTTTCCTGCTCCCTCCTTACTCAGTAGGAATTGAACATAAGTCAGTGTCATTGTAATTCCACCTTTACCTTTTTCACCTTTGGGGAATAAGTGTTCCAGTAGAATACTGGAGTCTTCATATAAACTGGCCATATTGACACACTGATTGTTCATACTGTGTGTTGGTTTTCCCCTGCTTTTTCCAAAGGAACATCCTATTTCAAATGTGACCACCAGAGGTCAGTGTATTTGTTCATGAACTCTATCAACAATACGTGCAACATGATTGCATACCCATGTGAATCCTATATGGATTTCCTTGATGGAAATTGTCTGGATTGCGGGAAGTTCAAGGGTGAAGGCTGTCCACTGTTTGGTAAGACAGGAATTATTTAGTTTCAGTTTCATCACTTTCAGTTTCATTTTAGGCCTATGCACATATATTTTCATCAACAGTGCATTGCTATAACAGGTAACGATGATGAGTGTTGACAATAAAGAAATGTATGCGTATGTGAATTCTGAGTTTTGGTCTGCAGGTTATGATGTCATCAAGTGGAAAGACTCTCTGGTCAAGCAGCAACAAACAATGACATTCTTCAGTACAAATGACTGGTCTCCATTTTGCAGTGAGTCTGTGTACTGTTCTCGGTTGACATGATAAAGGTCTTGACAGGTGGTGTATTGGGATATTCCTGTTTATTGTCAAAAAGAAACTGCAGACTACAGAGGCTTATAGATATGTGTATTTAAATATAACCATATTAAAGATTATTGACAATTGACAAAGAGGAAATGATAAACATTATTTATGTTGTATGTATTAATTTTGGAATCTATGGTAGTGAAGAACATGAAAATAACACCACAGTGATACATGTATAATTCTCATGACCTATGATTTCCTCAGTTTAAAAATGAAACCCTTGTGGGCAGATTTACATCCTGAAATTGTTATTTCACTTTTCTTTTTTTTTTTAAGAAAATATTTGTAATTGGATCTGGTGTAATATCTTTGGTTAAAAGCAAACATTCTAGAATGCTCTGCTCTAAAATCTTGGGTTAAAACAAGAATCTTTGGTTAAAACAGAGAATGGAAATGTAATGTCTTGTTTATACAGAGACTAGCTACAGGGTGGACATCATGACATGGAACCTTGAGACACGTTGGGGTTTCCTAACTCTGAAACTGCACAGTAAAGGTCAGATGACTGAAGCGAAGATAGACCAGTAAGTGGCTGCAAGTGCACATCAGCATAAGATAACTTATGTTTACCACAACATATGCTCACATGCAGGCACAAGGCACGTACACTAGTGAACACACACACATGTGCACACTCTCTCTCTAACCTCTCTCTATCCTTCCTCCCTACAACATAGCACATGCAAGCACAAGACACAAAAATGTAAACATGAGACATAAATTACAATTTCAGTTACTCATTTTGTTTCTCTTCTATTTCTGTCTCTCTTGCTGTCTGCATCTCTCTTTCTCATACAGTAAAGCAGCTGAATTTAAACGCTACACAGAAAAAAGCTTGCTGGCACTGTTTGACAAAGACCTGCAGCCCGTGGAGCGGGTGTCCATTAGCTTCTCGACAGGAAATGTCCTGCAGCCACGCTACAAACTGCGTGTGCTCCGTATTCGTCTCACACCCCTTTACGGTTCAAACAGGTCAGCAGTCAAAGCCCTTAAACCTACCTTGCTTGGTGTGATTTAAGTATTACATGGAAAACTTTGGACCATTTTATATACTTTTTAGATACAAATGTATCTGCATGACCAGTCCATCTAATATGTAGCTGTCTGTGTGGCAGTTTATTAAATTCATTTGTGTCTGTGTGTGTGTCCTGTAGGCCACTGTGCCGATATGATCTCTTGCTGGAGGAGGAGAAGGAGGTGACCTTCAGGCCTATTCCCTGTGAAAACACTAACTTCTGAACAGGCTGGCACTCTGCTCCCAGTTAAGCTCAGCAGGAGACAAATTGTGCTGGGCTTGTTTCAAGCACTAATGCCATCAGTCAGTCTATAGCCTATAGCTAGATCTTGGCTGCCCTCTGCAGGTCTGGTCTAACCAATGCAGCCTTTATTGACTTCTTGTGTCTTCATCAGCAACCAGACAAACAAGAGGCGAATTAAATATTACCTGACACTGTCAGGTTGACCGCAGCCAGCAATGCATTTTGGGTTGAACGCCAAAAATAACCGATGGGACGGGAATACAAAAGGACTTTCAACCCAAAATGCATTGCTGGCCGCACTCAGTTGCAGCTGGCTTGACAAAGTCAGGTGAAATCAACTTAGCTTAAAGACACGCCTGTGTGATGAGGCCTTTGAGTCCTATATCAAACTTTTGGAGCTCAGATAACACTCTGAAGAGAAGTCTGGTAAAATTAGTCACTCATAAACACAAGGGAAGTATTAAGAGGATCTTGATCATGTATATTATGTACATATGTACATATGGTGTATATCGTGTATTAGGGATTTTATAAAGCAAATAAATGTAATATACTATACATAATAGTCTGAAAGTCCTAATAATACCTTTTTAAACATTGCCTTACACTGTAAATGCCTGGCTAGCCAGTGTTGACAAAATCCAACTGTATGATTTTATTAAAATCATTTAAATCATGCTTGTGTTTGTGTAGTAAATGTTGAAACATGATATTTTATATTTTTATACATGTAGTAGCATACATGTCACAAACCAAATAAAATAAAATAATGTAAATTATGCAAATAGGTTATTTACAAGATCTTGGCTAAGCGTAGTAGTCCTTCATTTTTCCATTCTTCTATGTACGTGTCCAAGGGCTTCTGGGTCTTTGAAGGCTTACTTTATTACATGTGTTACTGAAAACTTACATGTGTTTTCAGGTGTCTTGGCTCATCTTCAAGATGACTATTAGCATGTCAGGGAGTGGCTCCTGGAGTGGGCAGCAGCAATATTACTGCACCACTAGTCTGCTGATGACAATCATTAATCACTGACTATATGGCTGATTAATTACAGCAGTACTCACAACAAAAAAAATTACCTTCCATTGTTTGTCCTTTTTACCAACTACTTTTCCTAGACCTCGAAGGGAAAAGCCACTAGGTTCAGGAAAGATGTGAAGGAGAATTCTTCAATCTTCATTTAAAAAAGAGGACCATTTGAATGGTGCACATGTCAAATGCTCATGATGATTTAGACAGTTTCTTTTTTATCTTGTCCACCTCCACCTGCATGAATCACAATTACACATGGACATAAACAGATGTTCTGAATTTACACAATAGCAATCTTTTTGCCCAATTATTTTATTTCAACCTCTCTTATAGTTGGTATCAATTAGACATTAGCTGTTTATTTGAACATCAAATATTGTCTATTTAGCAAGCAATAGCAAGCAAAAGCGTGCAACGTATGTTGGATTTAGTGTGATTTACAAATCTGATCAACAGATTGGCAAACCCATCCAATATATTGCTTGTTGCTTAAACAATCTAATCTGAGCCATGTGGTCCAAAAAGTTCACGCTCATTTTTAAACGTTTTCTTCAACACAATTGATCACTTAAACACTTGATTTTTAAAGTATGTTTTGGGACTTTTGTCTCCTAATTGAACCCTGGTCTCTGTGGACACACAGATCTGAATGTGTTATGGATGCAGTCTTTGGTTGCAGCTCCCCTCACCCCAACCCTTGGTGACTCTGACCTGCAGAGACAGGCGAATCTTCTTCTCTTCATCAAGTTCACTCATCAGGAGTGTCACCTCTTTCCTGAGAAACATTCACCAAAAGTGCAATATTACAAAATAAAAAAACTTTAAATAATGAATTAAAATGAAAAATATATATTAATATTGCTATTTTCCACTTATGACATGGAAAAACAACCAATTACACTGACACACAAATCACCTCCATAGAGATACACTTATGCAATTCATGGTTTACAGGTGCACACACACACACACACACACACACACACACACACATTTTGCTATCACACCTACTTATGTTGGCTCTTTAGCAGCTCCAGATCGTCTTTCATCTCTCTGAGCTGCAGTTTGAGTTGATCCAAAACAGGGGAGCCTGAGGGTGTTACCCTCAGAGCTGTTTGTGGGTGGTGCAACACGGCCGAAAGCGCCCCAGAAAACAGGGACGGGGGCAAGGGCGAGCAGGGCGGGGAGGGGGTAACAGTGGCATTGCTTCTGCCTCCTTGTCTGACATCTAAGCCCACTGAGGTGGGCGTTGGAGGGGCAGACATGGAGGTACGACTGGCACTGGCATTAGCCGCCTGTGGTACAAAGAATAAATTAATGAATTGAATGAACGAATGTATATCTAAATGAATAAATCAATCAATTTATTTATTTATGTATTTATTTATTTAAAAAAAAATTGCAAGAGCTCTTTATTGATATTTCTTGATGACGACGCGATTTCTTGATCATTCAGCGCAACACACTTATAAGACAGTTCAAGCAGAGCTATGGTGAGGTTGTGCGTTCGAGACTCATCTGGTACATCCAAACTTTAAATAGTTGACTAGTTGACAAACAGTAGACTTGTGCATAATATATCAGTGCAAGCAGTCAAGATGCTGTACTTATAAGACAGACCCAAAGAGAGCCAAAGAGGTTATGTGCTCGAGCCTCGACTTGGACCATCTAGTCTTACTTTGAATCCTGTCTAATTAAACATCTGAGCTAACATCTAAAAGCTTATATGTAGACTTAATGTAGCAGACATAACTGATTTATCTGTATATCTGTCAGGTGTAAGTAGCCTCAGTTGTACAAACGGTCAGCAGACAGTACTTCGAGCTTCGGCAGAGTAGTGTTGAGGTTGTGAGTCCGAGCCTCACCTGAAGCATCTCATCTTTAAACCGTTACTGATACCTGTTTAATTAAGGTCATCATACCTGAATAACAAATTACTGTTGACGTAATTGTAGCAGAAACAGTTGATTGTACGTACGTCTATCAGAGGCTCCAGTGGCGCAATCGGTCAGCGCGCGGTACTTATAAGACAGTTCCAGCTGAGCAATGCCGAGGTTGTGAGTTCGAGCCTCACCTGGAGCATCAAGTCTTTAAACAGTTACTTTGGTGAAGTGGCTCAGTCAGCGCAGGTTCCTTACGAAACAATTCAAACCCAAGGTTGTGGGTTTGAGCCTCACCTGTAGCATGTTTACTTTGACTCATGTCTAATTAAGGTCACCACACCTGAAAAACACAACTGACTTCGCCCGGCAATGTCGAGGTTGTGAGTTTGAACCTAACCTGGAGCATTTAACCTTTGAATATTAGGCTACTTTGAGTCCAGAATTATCATCGGTGAAAAGGAATCTCAGAGTAAAGAGTTTAGGAGCTGCAGCGCCTTCTTTGCTATGTGTGGCAGAGACGGAGTGGAGGGAAACTGGGGCCGAGGCTGTGAAGGTGAGACGTGGAGGAGCCAGTCAATTGCTAATCTTCTCTTTATTTATAAATCTTCTTTTTATTAATAATAAACGCGTAGTTTGGTCACCACGTGACAATTCCTGCATCGAAACACTGAGGTTGTGTGTCTGAGACTCGTCTGTGTCTTTAGATTGTCTATGTGCATTTATTTGTTTAGGTTGATTTGGTGTACATTTGAGCTTTCACACCATGTAGCCTACTTGTTGTTGCCCAGCGTTGATAACATCACTGGTTTAACTTATGATTGAGAATGTGAACTAACACTATAGATCCTCTTCTATGTCACCTGCTCCCCCCTTTTCATGTGGATTTATTAAGTAATCACACTTTTAGTTGCAAAACTAATATTTTATTCCACTGAACTGCATCTGTAGCTCCGTGAGATGGTTACAAGACAGTTCTAGGAGAGTGATGTCAAGATTTTAAGGTCGAGCCTCACCTGAAATATCTAGCCAACTTTTTAAACTGTTAATCAGAGCAACACATGATCCGTAAATTCGATATCGTGATGGCGCCGCACGATGGCAGCCTGATATCGCAGCTCCGATTCTTATTTTCACCCTCCCACCCAACTTCTCACCTTTCTTTTGACCTTTGGTGACTGACATTGTGCTGGATCATGCCTTTTCAATTTCTGTTACGTTTTGTTTCGTTTTTAATCAGTCCCCAACAATTTGGAAAGTTGTGATTAGTTTTGTATTTGTATGTTCTGTTTGCCTACAAGGACACGAAGTCCTAGCGCCACCAACCGTCTTCTTTGCTATGTGTGGCTGGGTAAACTGGGGCCGAGGCTGTGAAGGTGACGGTGAGACGTGGAGGAGCCAGTTCGAGTGTGGGCCATGTGCCTGCAGAGGGTTAAGTTCGGAGGAGGCGCGGCCCTGCCCACCGATTGTTTTGGCTGTGCGGTGGTCTCCGATGCGGGCTTTATTCTCATATGGGTGGGCAGTGATGCCATCTCTATAAACACCTTAGCTTTTGGCTTGTCACAGTGCTAATAGTATTGCTAATACCTCTCAACAGCTGCTCTAATGAATGTGAACCTGGGGCTGTAATATTCTATAAATGAATTAAAGGCAGAACGATAGCCTCATCAATATGTAGGTACAGAACGCAGCCCTGACACCATCCTGATGTGGAAAATCTCACCAGCCAAAGTCCATTCAGTCCCCCAAAGACAAAGGAAAATGACAAAGAAAAGGTTTTTGGTTTGAGTATAATATGGGGTAGGAAATGGTCCAGGAAGTCAGTAAAACTTGCTGTTGTTTTTGTACAAGGTTTTTTCCCAAGAAACATTTGTTTAAACATTTTGTTTGCTAAGCTGCTCTATGCAAACTCGGTCTATAAGCCAGCAGTTGAGCAATTTTACTTTGCATGTGGAGCCTGAGAGAGCTGGTAAAAGCAGTAGGTGAATAGCAGACAATAAGCAGAGGCAGAAGAGGTGACTTACTGGGGCATCCACCACGTTGAGGAACTTGAGGCTCAGTATATCAGGTCCATTAGTTTCCTCTGGCTCAGGTTTCTCTAACTCATCACAGGGTGTCACAGGAGGGAAAGGATCAGAGAACTGGGACTGGGAGGACTGTGGAAATAAGAGAAGACGAATTAGGGCCATACTTTATCTCTGAGATCAATGCCAAAATAACAAAACACAGCAGAGGTTAGCATTATTATTTACAGTTGAAGAGTATAACTGTTTGCTTACGCTGTAATGAAGCGAAGGCCTTACAAATGTTTTGTCATAGCCTACATATATCATGTGTACTTCCGCATTTACATTTGAAGATAAGTACTGAAGATAGAAAACAGCTGTTTAAAGTTGCTGTTACTGATACCTGCTACCTCTGCCAGATGTCTTTTGTTTTGCAATGACAGATATACCACAAAAATAAAAGCTCTCACAAATATAAATATTTGAGTGCTGCAGTCAGCATGAAATTAATGTCACTGCATGAAACAATTAAGGAAATGTCCTTCTTTGTGAACATTTTGGCTGTGCATTTGGTATTAAACACAGAAAGCTGACAAGCATACTAGACCTGAAATGTTGCAGTAGCTATCAATAGCCACTAGATGTTCTGATGTCCACAAAAACATTCTCTAATATTTTCTCAAGCTTCTTTTCTGGTTCCTCCTCACTCCCTGGTCCTCACAGTGCATACCTCACTTAAAAAAAAAGCTATGAGCTTAACTATAAACAAAAACAATTGGATAATTTTTTTCTATTTATAAAATGGAATGTTGTGCTGTTGTGTGCGTTATAACCCCAGCTCCTAAAAAGCAATCAGGTGACACTTAGTAGGCCTAATTGCACATTACAACTTGTTGTAAGACATTTGGAGGTAGACAGACAGGGAGACAGCTAGTTAAATATAACCCAAGGACAGGCTGAGGAGAGAAAGGCCACTGCCTAATCTTCGTGCTGTCATCCGTAAACAACACTGGAATCATGTCATGACCCCCTCCCCCAATTCCCCTCTGCAGTGTGCATGTGTCATCACCTGCTCTCTCTTCGTCTAAAGTCACATCACTGGCACCTGCAATTTCTTTAACCAGACACAGCGACATTCACTTCTGCTCTTATATGCCCCTGCAAGCATGGCTGTTATAACAACATTACAACCAGAAATGAAATTTGAGTAAACTGGAAATAGCACAGCCGCTGTGTTTGAAGTTGACATTTGAGTAAACTACAAATGCCAGAAACACAACAGCATGGGTGATTACTTGGCTGTCCTGGTCCTCAAAAATCCTCCTTGAATTGCTGTTGCCAATATAACTGCCTCATCTGTGTGTCGTCACTGCGTAATCTGGAGATGCTTTAACACAGCTATACAGACCATTACACTCTATTAGCCTGACAGACTTACTGATAGGAGTATCTCCGATTGAGACCTGCGAAATGTCCCATGTCTCCTTCCATCCGATGAGTGGGCTGGGCTTCCAGAGGATACAATGGCTTTAAAATCTTCAATATCTGAAACACAAACAACACATGTACTGACAAAGAATCAAGTAAAAACAACATACAGATTCCACAATGGTTGAAAACCAACAAAGATGCAGAGGCTAAAGCACTTCTCTATCTAAACAACTTGAATATACAAACCCATAATGGCTCAAATCCAATAGTAAAGTGATGCCTTGTCCACAACAAAACTGTTCAGAAGACCCCACCCTTCTTAAAACTAACCCTCTATGTGCTGAGTTACCCCTGGAGAGCTGTACTCACTCACTGACTGGACAATGAATGTATTGCACCTGGAGGACACCAGTATGCAAAACAAATGCCAAACATTTGAATGCCAAACATATGGTCTGTGCCAGAGCAGCTCCTTCTATGAAAGGGCTTTTATGTTATACCAATGAGTTCACTAAACCAAAGTAATTATACTTTGAGCACCTCTGAAATCTTTAATATTCTTTATATTGAATTTTATTTCCACTTTCACAGCAAGGATAGCAAGTTTGTCAACATTTAATTTCTCCTCTGTGCTGGACAGATTTGCTTCTGTTGTACCTCCCTACACACAAAAGTAAACAGTACACCTCACATTCAAGACATTTCCCTAAAATCCACATAAAGACGACTAGTCAGAGTTGAGGAGATACCACCCTACCAGCAGTGAAGGCAGAGCTGTAGTTGCCCATTTTAAGAGGGAAGCTCACAAGCGATGTTGTGTGAATCGGAAGAAAAGCCTCCTAGAAACAGTAAACTCTGTTGTCTCAAGAACACAAAAAAAGAGAGAAAGAGATGTGAGATGACGGCAAAGAAAAAGCCATATTGTTATAATCATGCTATGAATCCTTGTCATTCCCACTGTTTGAAAGGTGAATTGCAGAACCAAAATCAACTCAGGCAATCTTTTTAAATATGAAAACAACACTGTTTGAAGTGCTGGAATGAAACGTTTTAGTGACACATCAATGTCAAGTAGTCTAATACATGCAGTAAAAGTAACACACATTCGTGTCTACAGTAATGCCCACTGAAAGTCAGCCTGGCTTTGCTATGGTACAGCATGGTTCGCACAAACAGATATTCTCATTGTACAGCCATTCCAGTTCCATGTAGTAACATAACTATTGGCGGTAACCCTACACCAGCCAGCCTGGCTCCTGTGTACTGCCAGGCTGTGTGCATTGTCATGTCTAAGTTTAGCAGTGATGTTTGGTTAACAGTGTGTTGTGCTCACCCGTTCAAGTGTGCAGCCCATCCAGTATGCTCTGTTCCTTCAGACAGCGGTGTGGACAGGCAACACTGCTGTGTTGTTTAGTTTTATGTGTCACCCTGTTGCACACAATTAATAGGCCTAACAGAAGTAAGCAGTCCCCAACTTGTCTGGGAAGTTGTCTATCTAAACCATTCCATTCAACTTCCGTTTCTATCAACACATGATGGCTGTCCCTCTCTGTTTCAATGTCTGAAACCAAGTATCAGTGACAATTCTCTCAATTCCCACCCCCTATGCTAGCCTTTCCTTTTAGGGGACCACTCTGCGACCAATCAAACATGAGAATGGCACCTGTCTTCAATGGCTAGAACAGAATGCTGTATAATACTACGTGATAATAGCCCCCTCCAGAGTGATTAGCTCAGATCCTCCTTTCTGTAGGGGTGGTTTCAGACCCTACTCAAATATCATATTGGGTCATATTCCACTGAAAATGAAACAATTTAAAGTGTTTCTGCAATAGAAACAATTTCATTTGGGCCTAAAGAAGTTATCAGCGCTACTCAAGAAATGTCTATTTGTACATTTTTAAAATGTGAACATGGAGAAGTTACTATTTTCAAGGCAGTAAGTAAACAATAGGCTTATAATCACAGTAGCCTTAGTGAGTGAGGAAAAGCACAATTTGAAAGTATTTTCAGTATTCAGTACAAATTCATGTGTGTCTGCCTTAATAACAGAACCGTTGTCGCGATGGTAACGCTAATGGAAACATCATTCAACTGGAGTGAGTTAATTTACAAAAAATGTCCATGGATGATATTAAACGCCACACCACACCGTACACCAGTCAACGTTGGCTCCGGAGTCGGGGCCACAATATTTCAAAACATCCGTGCTGCGGCGCCACCTAGCCAATGGCTGCTTACTTCTCATGCCCTGCAGCGCTTGCATTGGTCAGGTTGAGTGATAACCGTGCACAGGGATTGGTCGCAGACATGCAGCGCGATGTTTGAATTGGTTCATTCAAACAGCGGTCGCCCGGAGTAGGAAGGTGCATAGTGTGGTGCTTTTCGTTTTCACATAGGTTAGCGTAACATAGGTTGCATTAAATCAGAAAAAATATATGTAAATGTTGCTTGTAATAATTATATGCCAGCTGTTTTAACTAGGCTAACTTTGGTGCCTAAAGTGAAGAGTTAGTTAGCAATAGTTGCCGACAACGCGTTTTGTGTTGCGCTGTTGCAAAAAAGGTAAGGAATACATTTCCTTTCTGGATAGCTTGTTACATTTTAGTTAACGAATCTAGTGGAGATAAAGGACAGTATGCCATCGATATATTTCATGGAAATAGTCACTCGATAGACAAGGTTTTGCAATCAGTTCGAAAGCGGTATGTTTAGCTGATATGACCTGCTAAAATTAAGTAGCAATATCTAATACAATGTTAAGTTGGCCACCGATACACTCAGACTCCAAACGTGACATTCAATGTATCTTAGCTATAGCTAATACTATAATACGTAAAGTTATTTATTCCCGCTAACGCGAATCCTCAAATTCTCCTATCGAATGTTTGATAACTTTGACGATAGAATTATGTCAGCAAAACCGTTCTGTACTTGATTTGTGAGTTGAATGTCATACAAACTGTAGTTGAAAATACGTGTTTAACGTGGATAGTTAATTGTGGCCTGAAAGACAGACGGATCACGAGGCAAGTGTCTTTCCCCAAGATCAGATAAACAAATCGACTGGTCATCAGTGTTGACCCCGTGCCATTTTCTGTCGCTATTAGTGTCTGATATTTTAAACTTGTGCTTAAATTTGATGATAGCCACAACCTATAACGTTTAACGTTATGAATGTCAACGTTATCTTCAAATCGGACTTCAACAGAACTAGGTGGTGGGCTATAAGCCATCATAATTGGACGGGTCATTCGATTACGTTAACATGGTTTGTGTTGCGCTACTTCAAACGGCATGATACATTTAAATACTTTGAAAATTTGTCTATTCTTGGCTAACAGGTTTCACAGGTAACCTTAAGTTGACGTTTAGTGCAATAGGGTGTGGTCCTTCAGTTTTCTACTTACAGTCTGATGAGGCATATTTGTTGATTGACCCCGGCACTGCTCGAGTGATTGTCAGGTCTGGCCAACCTTGCAGTCTACAAGGTGTGCCCCATGTAATATGCACCTGAGCGGTTGATTGTACTTGATAACCGACACGGCTCATGTGTGTGCCTCCAGGTAACCTAGCGAATATGGCGTCAACGCTCCTGTCCCCTTGTGGAGTGCTGTCAGACGAAGAAGAGTGTGGACCAGTGCTTGAGTCCACAGCGGCTGACCTTGGAGGTCTGCTACGTCCTCAGCCCCCGCTTCCTGAAATCTCTCTGATCTCCCCCACTGTAGAACCCTGTACCCCCGCAAGACAGGTATGTTGAACTGGAACAACTGGTGTGTAGCTCAGCGCGGGAGGTTGAGATTTCTGAAACTGAGATGGTATTAGCAGAATTCTTGTTTGATAGAGATTATAGAGGCCTTAGGCTTTGTCTGTAGGTGGTATTATGTGTTTTGTATAATGCAAGATGCTGCATTCAATGAATCCACTTTTACTCAGTTACTTTGTGCTGGCCTGTTATTTATTGGTTTGTTTAGTTTGAGGCGTAACAGTTTGTCACATAGCCCGCAGTCCTGTGTTCACAAAGAAGGCCTCTGTCACACCACACATCACTCTGCACTTTCTTCTGGAGGCCATGGTGCTTTAGCCAAACTGTTTGCTTATTCTGTTTTTCTCACATCCTTGTTAACATTCATTCATGTGGTGTTGCATTCACACAGACAAAACAAAGGCAGTATTATAACCTAATGGTGGACTCCTTGGACTGTTTGGACCATTAAATGATTTTTACGTATTTGTATATTTGTCTAGGATCTTTCCCTTTCTGTACTTTACTCAGGTTTGGTAGTTGTATCTCAAATAAACATCATTATCATCATCTTTTTTGTCAGATTCAGGGTCCAAATGAACAAGAAGAAAGTTACTATGTTGTTCTATGACATGTGTTTAAGCGACAGATAAATGTATACATCAGGTTCCTCAGCACTACAGCACCTTGGTCTCCTGAGTAGGATTCTTAAACAGTCATTATAGGCAACCTGTAACTTTTGTATACTTGCCTTTTTAAACCCATAAGGGTCCAGTGTACAGTTTGATTTTTACTTAATCTGAACAAATGGAATTTCCTAGCCAAAATATTAGCTTGGGCATATAACATGCAACACTGCCTGTATATATAGCAGTAGATATCTGGTCTGTAATGTAATGACCCAGGTATTTTGTTTTCTGACTGACACCCAAGACTTGTCCTGAAAGAAATCTCTTTGTTCTTTAGTAACACTCTTTTTAGCATTATATTGCTCATCATAGTTCATCCCATACTCAGAACATATATTCAGTAACTACTGAAAGCCAGCACTGCCAGGAGAGAGAATAGCCAAGTCATCAGCATACATATGATGTTTTATCAAAGTGTTACCAATCATACGGCCAGTTTTGCATTCATGCATGTGTAAAAAAAAAAAACCAAAGAAACAATCCATGTACAAGTTAAAACAGAGCTGGTGAAAGTAGCCCCCCTGTCAACACTCATTCATTACTTACACCAATGGAAGCAGAGACACTGTTACCCCATTTCAATGTCCACACCATGCTCATTGATACTAATATCAGATAGAAGCTGCATGTCATTGACTATAACATCAGCATGTATGAAATATAGAATATATGTTATTATCCTGTACTTTAACTTTGATGAGATGAGAACATACTTTTAATACCTTCTTACTGTTGACTTGTCTTGTCATGAAATTAAGCAATATGCCCCAAAAGGCCGTAAGTTACACAGTCATTTTAAAACAGCTAAGGAGCCTTGTTAGGCATGACTTGCCGCGTTTCGGAAATAGTCATAGGCACCCAATGTACCCATGCCATACTCTCTGTGTTGGGCTGTGCAGGGTAAGGCTGCGCTGGAGCGGAGGGGGAGTGAAGATGAGGGCATGCAGAAGCTGAAGGTGTTTCTGCGCATCAGGCCCCTCACCCAGACAGAGAAGGACCGAGGAGAGGAGCAGGTGAGACCTGAGAAAGCACAACATTTGCTGTCTAGGTTGTTGAAAGGGCAGGGCAGTTTGACGTCTGTATGAGGTCATGAACGGATAGTGATCAAGAGACCACCACTTTGATCAAGGAAGTAATTGAAGATGAATAGAAAAGATAATCCTCTGGTTTGTGAGGTGTAGTTCTGCTGTGTTATTTTAAGACATCAATTTTAGCATAGATGCAGTGTATGTTTAGAGCGTCTGTAGAGAGTGGTTTTTATTCTGGTTGTGTGTGTGCCGTCATCTCGGGGTTGTTTCTCTTCCAGGGGTGTGTGAGTGTGCAGGGGGATGAGACTCTGCTGCTGAAGGCCCCCAAAGACTCCCACACCATGAGGCATGCTGAGAGGGGTGTCACACAGGGCATGCACAAGTTCAGTTTCACTAAGGTAACGTTAGTGATCTAAATAGACAAACATTCACACACTGACATACAGATCATGTGTACATTCAGTTGCGTAGGTTCAGTTTTGCGTAAATTGCGCACAAACACACCCACACACAGAATTATATTTTTGCTGTTATAACATATCTTTCACAAACCCACACACAGAGACAGAGAGAGAGACAGATAGAGAGAGTACCAAGTGAACGTGTGGGTGTCTGTTCCTCTGCAGATCTGTGGACCTGAGACCAGTCAGCAAGAATTCTATGATGGCACCATGAGGGAGATGGTCCGGGATGTCTTGCGGGGAGAGAACCGCCTTCTTTACACCTATGGAGTCACCAACTCAGGCAAAACATACACTATACAAGGTCATTGACTATGATATGTCCTATCATCCATCCATCCATGTCATCATCCATCCTCAGTGAGATATCAATTAAGTCTTTAATGGCTTTATAAAGTACCAATAGAAGCAAACAAAAGGAAGTAGTTTTTTAGTGCATATTATTACACTGTTGTATGGTTTTCATATGATTTTCTGTTCCGTCTTCCATGTGCAGGCTTGGGCTCAGAGGCTGGTCTGTTGCCGCGGGCGTTGGTGTCTGTGTTCCTGAAACTGTCGGGTCATCTCTACACGGCCATGGACCTGAAACCCGTCCTGTGCCAGGAAGTGCGCAGACTGGATTCCAGCGAGGTCAGAGTGGAAGCCCTCCGTAGGGATGCGCTGTTGAAGGAGGTGAGGAAAGGAGGGGGATTAGAAGGGTGAAATCGATCAGCGTGAAATATGAAACAAGAGTAGCAACACACACACACACCAATCAAAGTCCCTTTTTTTCTTTTCATGTGACTTTGGTCTCATTTAAGCATCTGGAAGTTCTACAGACAATAATAGAATATAAGTCTTAAAAAAATAAGTAAATCTGCCAAGTGTATCTGCATGACCAGTCCATCTTATATTTGGCTTGTTGTGTGGCAGTTTATTAAATTCATTTGTGTGTGTCTGTATGTGAGTGTATGTGTTGATTGGGTCTGTGAGTGTTGCTACCCTCGTGTTTCATGCTTCACGTGTGTTTGTGTGACAGGATGACTGCTCAGTGTCTCGCCTGCGTAAAGATACCAGCGTGAGTTACGACAGCGGCATCGGCGGCTTCTCCTCAACCAGCCACATTGCCACCCAGCTGGAGGGTAAGAAAGTGGGGATGGAAGGGGATACACAAGGCTAGGCCTGCATTCAGACAAGCTAGTTGAGTTTTGCTCAGTTTGACTAATTGTAGGTTTAGGATTAATATACAACAGTAAGCTATCTGCTCTGATGAATTCATCTGTTTGCTTGTGAATGTAAAAAAAAAAAAGTCTGTATGATGTATAAATCTAATATTCATATGTTCTGTGTGTGTTGCTGCTGGCAGATTCGGACAGCGTGTGTCTAGAAGCTGAGGGGCTGGGTCTGAGTCGCGGGGAGGATCTGGACGAAGGGGTGCAGATTTCAGTGTGGGTCTCCTTTTACGAGATCTACAACGAGTTCATCTACGACCTCCTGGAGTCCCCACCCTCCCAGCAGTTCCGCAAGAGAGCCACACTCCGCCTCAGTGATGACAAGCATGGCAACCCCTATGTAAAGGGTAGGCACACACACCATCACACAGGCCACCAAAACATACTCAAGACACATGCACATGCATCACACATACATGTAGAATCCTCACAGGATACACAAAAATGAAAATAAACAAAACTTCCACCATGTAAAACACAGCGCACACAACATTTTTCAGGAATTTGTACATTAAGTAATTTCTTTCTCCCTCTCTCACTCTCACTCACTCACTCAGACCTTACCTGGATCCAGGTGCGCAGTGCAGATGAGGCTTGGAAGGTGCTAAAGGCTGGGCGACGGAACCAGAGTTTTGCTAGCACACACCTGAACCATAACTCCAGCCGCAGGTAGAAACGCATCCCTCAGTAATAACACACACACACACACACACGTGGCTAACCATTGAAATGCTGAAGACGTCTTGTGGATTTTTCCCTCAGCCACAGCATCTTTACCATCCGCCTGCTGCATATCCACCCTGGCTCTGACCTCAAACAGGGACCACGCATTAGTGAGTAAGTATTTTTTTCGTTTTTCTGATTCTTTGCTCTGTAGTAATATCATGTCCACGATTTAATACTCACGTTTTTTTCTTAATGCAAAGGGCAATTTTAGAAAAGTGACAGTAAATATAAATATAACACAGCGAGTTAAATGAACTCAAACTTCAGTCAGAGGACGCAACATCTGCACCATTTCAAATGTTTTGCTATAAAACAACAAGCGCCATGACATGCTGGCAGGCACAAATTGGCTTTTTTCATATTTTTGTTGAATGTTCTTGGTCAGCGTCTCATGCTCTGTGTTTGTGTATGTGTGTGTGTGATCAGTCTTTCTTTGTGTGACCTGGCTGGCTCCGAGCGCTGTAAGGACCAGAAGAATGGAGAAAGAATGAAGGAGGCCAACAACATCAATACCTCCCTCCACACGCTGGGCCGCTGTATAACGGCACTGCGATACAACCAGAACAACAAGTAAATACACACGGTCACACTCACGAGCAATCAGAGCACCAGGTATTCATGGTCATCTACACACTCAAATATCAACACCTGCTTGCAGACACTGGGATCACAGTGCTTACTGCACACATGCACAAAAAACAAACATGCACAGATGCCCTTGTGCCTGGCCGGCTGTGTTGGCGCGGTTCGGCATTTGCTTTGGGCTTTTGCCAAGACCAGGTGGCCTCTGTGTTCACTAGGCCTTGCCGTTGCTGCCTTTGTTTATGACCTTCTTTCATATTTTCTTTAAAATTCCTGTAAATATTATGTAAGGGATAATGAATGAGACGGCGTGCGTATATCGCTTAATATTGCACGTTTTAGGTGGCGATAAGGCTCCGACATGGAGCGGAGGGGCCTTTACGCCTTGATAAGTGCAATATTTACAGATGTGAGTGTGGAGTTCATTATCCTGCTTATACCACTGTTACCACGTCTGCGCTATAGTTTTGCTAACAATTTACACATTTTAATAGCTAACTCAGGCTGATTTGCATAACCACTTCTTTCTGCTGCACATTTATGACAACTGTGTTGTCAAGCATCATACCCAAGCATTCTATCCCGTCTTGGTTTTTGTAGAATCACCGTTTCCCATACTCCTAAATACAGTGTAGAGATAAAATCCATCTCAGTCACAAGTTCACATGTTGCTTTGCTGCTACTTCATAGGTGCATCGGAATAGTTGATCATCAATAGTTGATCACAAAAAAAGAATGCACACACAGTTGTTCTGTCAACCTTACATTCAAAATTCCTCCTCTCTTCCTCAGGTCTCGAGCCCCTCAAGTGGTCCCGTTCAGGGACAGCAAGCTGACGCGCGTGCTGCAGAACTTCTTCACGGGCCTGGGTCGCTCCGTTATGGTGGTCAACATCAACCCCTGTGCCTCCACCTATGACGAGACACTGCAGGCGCTCAAGTTCTCTGCCATTGCCACGCAGGTACTGACCCACACAGTTTGTTTTGATTCAATACACACAGTTATCAGGTAAAATCCAAACAGAAGGTGCATTCTGGATTTCTCATGCATAAACGGACACACACACACAGTAATAGTCATAGTCACAAAATACAACTTTCCTGCACACACTTGCTTTATAGTTCAGTGATAGAATGATGGCAGCATGACTATATTAACACACGCCTTCAACACTTCTGTATATTTTTATCACCAGATTGCATATTTATTTGTGTGTGTGTGTGTGTGTGTGTGTAGCTTGTCCATGGCCCCGCCACTAAGACGCGTGTGGCGTACATCCTATCGCTCCTGCGTGAGCAGCAAGATGGAGCACCAGCTGATGAGAGCAGCCTGCTGGAGGATGATGACAGCGATAATGAAGGAGACATCACCATGTTTGACTCTGATGTAAGACAGTGTGCGTGCGTGTGTGTGTGTGTGTGTGCATGTATCTATGTATGTATGTATGTATGTGTGCATGCTTAAAAAGCTTGAATTAGTCATCATGATGGAGATCATCTGTTATGTATCTCTGAGGGCATCTGTACTAAGGTGTGAGGGAGTAATTGTGTTTATATGTGATTGTGTTTGTGTGTATAGGTCCTGCCTCAGATTATGCACAAATTTAAGTGTGTGTGTGTGTGTGTGTAGGCTCTGCTGCAGGCCATAGAGGTGCTGAAGCGTGAGGTGCTCCGTCAGCGCCAGGAAAAGGCAGAGCTGGAGGCGAGTGTGAGGGAGGAGGTATGCACTGAAATGATGGAGGTCATCACACGCATGCAGAGCGACTTCAGGTATGGAGGCGCACACACACACACACACAGTGTCTTAAGTTGCCCACATTTGGACACACATTGTTGTGTGTGCAAGAAATTATTATTATTATTATTATTAAAAAATGTTTTTCCTTTTTAAATGTAATTGTTTGTGTCCAGTGAGACGCTGGAAACTGAGCAGACCATGATGGAAGAGCGCTATGAGAAAAAAATCAGCAACCTCCAAACCAGTCTCAAAAAATACTACAGCCAGGAAATCGAGGTACAGCTGTGTGTGTGTGTGTGGCAGCCCAAAACATTGCAAGAGATTATGAGATTATTTATTTATTTATTTTTTAAACAATCAAATATTTAAAAAAAAAATTTTTTTTTTTTTTTTTTACACTTAAAGCCTTGTTTTCTGATTTTCTCATTGTATCTCATCATCAACAATCAGAAAACAAGGCTTTAAGTATAAAAACTGGACCTGTTCTTCAAAATATTCAATATTTTCATTGGTCGTGAATTTGATTATATCACTGCCTTTATAAAATGTGTTGACATCTCGTGTGTGTTGTGTTGGGGACTGCAGTGCATTAGCTGTTAGGCTGCAAGTTCACGCTCTCCCTTTCCGGCTTTTCCCTCAGGAGCGGGATGAGCAGATCCGTGAACTCAGCGGCGCCTTGGAAAAGGCGTCCTGCAGGTCCGACAGCATGGACGCAGCACCGGTGCCCATCTTCCCGCCGTTGGTGGTGGAGGCAGCGGAAGAGGGGGGCGTGCGCCGGTCGCAGCGGCTGGCGGCGCACAAAGACACACAGCAGCATATGCAGGCGCACGCGGAGCTGCAGCAGTGTAGGCTGGAGCTGGAACAGTGCCGTGCCGAGCTGGACCTCTGCAGGACAGAGCTCAGGCTCAAGACGCTCGGTAAGAGGACAGGAAGGCGAGATCTGTCATCAACTTTGTGACTACTTGGGAGTTTATTTTAAAAAGGGGAACTTGGGTACCTCTCAGTCTGGTGGTTCTGTCTCCAATATATAGCCTTAGCTGCAGCTGTAGCTTGCAGCTCCCTTCTGTATTATAGCTTCAAGTTACTAGGCCACAATTGTGTATGTTTGCTTTGTCTACATAACATATAGAAGACCTTATAAGCAAGTCATTGAATTTGGGAAAAATTAAAAATTGGATTTTAACTGTGATGGCATTACATGGGATAGCAGGGCTGAAGAAAGCAAACAGAGTAGGTCTAAACAACAGACTAAATAATTTTAGGAACAGTTTTATGATTTTATTTAGTTATTTATTTTTTTGTATTATTGATTTATTTATTAAAGGTATTTTAAAGAGATATTAACTGGCCTCTTCCTGGCTGTTCCTCTCTTCTCCCAGAACTGCAGCGTTTACATGTGCAGAATCCAACACCTGGCAACAGTGCCATGGCCGCCACAGTGGACCGTAAGCTGGAGGAAGGACAGAAGGTGTGTGTGTGTGTGTGTGTGTGTGTTGTTTGTTTGTTTTATGAGTGCAAGAATTAGGTGTGCACACTGGTCATTCCACAAGCAACTTATTTGTACTGATATTTAACACGTTCTGGTGCTTTGACCTTTGTCAGGTTATTTAATGTGTATGTAAATATCCTCACAAAGGCCTAAGGACTGAAACATGTTGAATAAGTTGTTTGTGGATTGGACACCATGCAGAAGTTTATAATGTGTTCTGATCTACAGATTGTTAGTCACCTCCAACACATCTATTCATAAAAGGTGTGCAAAAATTGAATCTCTTAAAAGTTAGATGTGAGAAACTGAGCCTTGTCAAATGAAATGAAATTGAGCATTGTCATTGTGTGTATTTAGAACCTGCGTCAGCTGCGTGACGACCTCCAAAAGCTAGTGAGGGAGCTTCAGTCTGGAGAGAGGGCATGCTGCAGAAACACTGATGGAGAGAGACTCCGACAGGCACTGAGTGGCGCAGATGAAAAACTTGTTAAACAGGTAATTGCACACGTACATACAGTATACACAGTACTCACATAGCTGGCCATTTCCACAAAATAAACATCCCGATGACAAACTTGTTTAAACAGACTTTAATAAACAGATAAATCAAGTCGGTAGATTCCCAGTATTCCCATCAGCCTAAGCCATAAATCCTCAGCCTTAAAGGAGAAGTCTGGAGAATTTCAAGTCAGCCTTGTTTGAGGTCATTAAGTACTGTGCGTAGGATACAACATAGGCCGATAAGTGAACAGGCAGATGATGCAAACTGACGGGGCCACTAAAACTCAGTTTCATTTTCCCATGCCCCATTCAGTTAGTAGTTAGCTTTTTTTCTACCTGGGTTTTTCTAACAGGGCTATGGGTTGAAATCCCCAGACTTTTCCTTTAACTTGCATGAATCAGTTGAACCGGTTAAGTGTCTGAGGGTATAGGACTTAAGAGGCAGGGCATTGGGACTCTGAATGTGTGACTGTCAGTTGCTGCATCTGTGAAAGCTCTCCCTCACCACTGCTCCTCCTTTTCTTCCTACTGGGGTTCTCTCTGTCTCTCTGTCCATCCATCCACTGTAGCTCAACTCACTCTCACAGTTAATGGGGAGTGTGAAGCACTAGAAATTGGGACTCACAAGCAGACATACACACTCACACAGTGTTTTTGACCCTCACACTTTGTGTGTATGTGTGAGATTTAGTATTTTTCTCCTCTTCACTGTCCTGTGGGCCCAATTTTACTGTCCCACTTATTTTAAACTCACGTTCCCCTATTACTCCGTTCCTTCTTCTGGTTCTTTCTTTTTTTGATGATTTCCCTTGATGACTTCCCTACTCCCCATCACCGCTTCCTCTAACACTGTGTGCTTCCCTGCCATGCACACTCTCTCCCCCTTCCCTCTCTCCTTTCTTTCTGTCTCTTTCCTTTTTTCTCTTCTTCCTTCACCTCAGGATCAGATGCTTGTGGAGCTCCACACAAGTCTGCAGCTGGTGAAGGCAGAGCTCAGGCGTAAGGCGGAGAATATGCCACCGCCTGCCCCTCCCACCCCAGGCTCGTCCTGTAAAAAGCGTGGCTGTGCCGCCGCCGTCATGGCGATGGAGAACGTACCCCCTCCTGAGAAGCGTCCGTTCTTCCGCTCTCTCTTCCCCACACGCACGCCCCTCACGCGCCAACGAGTGGACGCCATGGACTATAACGTCACACCCTATGCCCGCATCCTCCGCTCCCGCCAACCCTCTCCACCGCCTAGTCCCTCCCCCTTGCGACGAGGAGCGAAATACTGAGAATCCAACAAACTTGTTTTTCTAAGAAAACAAAAAGGCAGAGTTGCAGCAGTGGTCTGGGGGTATGGCCCTAATTGAGCTTGATTATGGCCAACCAGTTTCCTGTACAGTTTCCTGTCCTAAATTAAAAGCTTTTTTTCCCTTTCAATACAGATGACCATTTAAATCCTGTAGTACTCTTGACTTAGGCCTGATCCAGGTTTGGCTCTGACTGCTTATTAACCTTAAGCTTTAGCAGCTGTCACTTATCACAGTGAACAGGCGATAGGTGCTGGCTTCCTTGGGAGATTAACAACGTTAATTTAACGTTGATGTAGTGTTTTTGGGGCACTCTTGAGAATGGTGCAGGTTGTGCACACCAATATGATGTAATCTTTGATATACCAGGTGACTATTTTAAGAAATGTTGTTTTTATATTTTTTTTGACGAGTTTTAGTTTTGTATAGAACTTTGCCAAAAAAGTTACGCTGTATTTGTTTTGTTTTCTTGAATTCCCAAGATATTTAAAGAGTTGTTTTCCATGTTCACCATGAAGAAAGGTTTGCCTGAGCATCAACTAGGCTACTGCATGGAGTTCCTTTCAAAGATCCAGGCCATCTGGATTTATACTGCCGACCATAGTGATGAACATTCACAGTTATGTAAACTCCTCATTTCAATTGTCATCTTCCAAATTTGGCCATATTCATCAGGATGTTTCTTAAAAACCCAAATAAACCCCCTGGTTTATGCTTAAATTAAGCAGAATTCTGGTTCATGCATGCACCTTAATCGGGAAATGCTCCCTACCAGGCTAACCGAAATAAAGCAACTGATGTAAGAGTATTGTACACCACTCTTCCACATTTGAACTGATTATTCAAGATTTCACCCTAGGTGGAATATTGACCTTATTTGAATTTGGTGTGCATGTAACCGTAATGAATGCTTGCGTGAGCTAGAAGTTTGTCTGCGTCAGTGTGGAGTTAGGGAAAAGGTGTTTGTGTGCGCGTGCATGTGCATGCTTACGGTTTGTCACCGTCTACCAAAAAAGCACTGAGGACTAATCAAAATCAGCCCAAACTGCAGGAGTGGAAACGACACAGGTTATGCACCAGTGCATCCGATAAGCACATATATGTATGTGTGAATCAATGCTTTCATGTATCCCTTGCACAAAAACTGTTCTACTACCCAGGGTCCTTGTTTGTGTAAATAAGCTGTATTCTACACTATTTGTATGAGAAACAACCAAAACATAAGTGTGGCTATGTTGCATTTCTAACAGTTAAATTTGAAGCAGCATCCATTATAGAAGTCTTCTTATCTACTCTTGTTTATGCATGTGCTTTCCTATTCTGTTTGTGTCGTCTGTAAAATCTGTTCACTTTTCATATACATTAAAGCCATTCTTTGGTATTTTAGAAACTGTTTTTCCTTTACTTTGTTAAAAGATAATACAGAAGTAGAAAAAAAAGTTTCGAAAACAGATCGAGCAAGCAATTCACTTTTAAATCTGTGGATATTTACAGATGTCTGTGGTGCAGAGGCTGAGTAATAGTAATAAACATTAATAACCAGAGTGGCTGCACAGATTAAGTGTGTATGATAAATACAGGACCATGTAGTTTGGTGTGTATGTACACCTTTAGTGAATGACCAATCCATGTTGGTATGTGAAAGTCATGTCATGACAAGGGACTGGTTTTGTGTGTGTGTGTGCGCGTGCGCACATGCAAGTCCAGTGGGTGCATATTCCTAATGGCACTGGCGGACAGTGTGTGTGTGTGTTTTTACATCAAACTGGGCGAAACTCCCAACAGGCCTGCGTGTCCTAAGGTGTGACGGAGGAAAGGTCCAGTGGGGACACTCTTCTGATGGGTGTGGCATTGTTGGACAGTGGCGTGAAGACCCCAGGCATGGACATGTCAGGAGGAGATGCATCTCCCTGTTCCCTCACTGCCGCTATCTGCCTCAGCAGAGCCTTGCCCTCCTCACGTGCCTGCAGACACAGAGAACACACACACACTCAGAGTTAACTGCCTTGGTCACTTGAGCCAACTTCTGTTCATTTGGACTATTGTTAAGTGTAAAGAGAAACAAGTGGCTGTTGTCTCACTGACTAGGAGAAAACGGAAATGCAAATACAGAGTGATGCAACTTGCAAACTACCAGGAGTGAAGACAGGGTATTTGCTGTTCAAATAAATAAGCACTGTGTTGTGCTTACATGTTTAGTTTTGTAATGACGTAACCACAAGCCAGGAACAGAAGGTAAGTATGAGCATGTGCGTGTGTCAGTTCTGGACATGCCCAGTTCCCATACACCCATATGTGCTTCAAGTTCCATCAGATGCACTCCATGTGGCTTATAATAGGCTACGAATGTGTGTTGAGGGCTATGTGTGTAACTAGATATGTGAGGTTCTCACATCATTGTAATCACAGCAGCGCTGGGCACAGAAGGAGGCCTCATCATACATCCGGTTCTTGAAGTAGTACTGGCCAAGATACCGAAGGGCTGTGCTCACTTCAGCATGTTCCAACTGTTCCTGCAAAAACACATACACACACAGACAGACTGTTAGTCACACTTCCAAACACACAGTTAAACACGTTACTTTACTTTGCAACAAATGGACGCATACAGAGTTAACGAGAAAAAACTTTGCCCATGCACAAGCACGTGCACACACACACATTCCCTCCCTCTCGCATACTCGGATATACTCACTGTTAATCACACTGTCCTGTCCATCAAACAAACGACTCCAGCAGACTAACAGTGGTATACACTTGAGGAGGCCATATAAGTGGTTTCTCTGTGTGTGTGTGTGTGTGTGTGTTAAACACTAGTCTGTCAATGAGTGATGATTCATTGTTTCACTAAAACATATTTGTAGAATACAATCGAAACACTGGGAAACATGGCTTACCCCACAGGAGAAAATGTCTTGAATATAGATGATATAGTATTGCGCAGCGTCATCTGATTCATGAAGCTGTTCATGCAATCTACAAACATACACACAGATACACTTATGAGGGCAGACAAAACAAAAATATGAATTATATGAACATCAAGTAATATTTAAATATATAATAATAATAATAATTTAATAATAAGCACGCACTTTGCCAGTTTGAGTAGAGCCATTCTTTCCACATCTCCCACTGAGTATGCCCTCCAGTAACACTGCATTTTACAAAACACACACACAAAATTGAAGAGACTGAAAGCAGGCACTTTACACCAATGATGGATGGCCATCTAAGGCCAAGCTCAGCAATCGCAACGATTTGGAATGCTTTGCTATGTTCCTATTCATCCCCATGGGTGACATATACATTTGCAATATTGCTCACCTTCTTGGCCTCAATGTGTTGGTTGAGTTTCTCATAACATTCACCAAGGGCAACCAGCATACGGGAATCATTCGGTCTGTAAAAGAGAATGTACTTGATTGCCTGACCTGTGTAAGAGACCTGAACTGAACACGGACCTCGCACCTGACATACAAGAGACTACATGTCACCGCCCCAGAGATAACACTTCAGACCAAACCAGTTAAGCATCATCTACTTTTCCACTCATTGGTCTAACAGGTAAGGAAACACACACACACACACACACCTGAGGTGGTGGGCTTTGCGGTAGTAGTAGAGGGAGTAGAAAGGCATCTTGAGGATCTCATAAGTCTGACCAAGTCCATACCAAGCTCGATAGTCTCGCTTATTTACCTCTATTGCATGTCTACAGAGCAGAAACACACCAAATCACAAACACAAACAAAATCACACAAACAAAAACAAAAAAGCATATATATATATATATATATATATATATGGGATACAATAACACAATCAGTATGAATATTACTAGCTTGTGTGTGCATGCTAACCGAAAGGCCTGTATAGTGGCTGTATAGGGGTTTGTGTGTGTGTGTGTGTGTGTATGTGTACCTGTAGGCCTGTATGGCATCTGGGGGGATTGTGTGTGTGTGTAACGTACCTGTAGGCCTGTATGGCGGCTGAGGTGTTCTTCATCTCCATGTACTCGTGGCCCATGAGAGTCCAGGCTCCAAGGCAGCGGGGGTTCAGCTTGAGGGCGCGCTGGAAATACAAGGCTGCCTTCTCATGCTGAGAGCGCAAGCTGTAGTAGTTACCTGAGAGACATGCATAGAAGGGAGGAGAGAAAGGTCACGATTTGTCTTATGTTGTTATACTTTAAATAGATATGTTCTTATTATTGAAGATTTGAATGACATTACATCATTATTCACATGACCAGACTTCACATTATTCACAAGACTTTCTGATATTTGATACAATCCATGTGTGTGTGTACGACTGCACTACTGTCCTCTCTATCTTGTATTTATGTAAAGGTAGTGAATTTACTGTAACACTAAGGTCTCCTTTTGCCCTGGAGACTGAACAGCCAGTCATCATGTGTAAATCGCTCTAGATAGAGGCTACAGCTAAATGAATGTAATATAATGCTACATGTGTGCATATTGGCACTCACCAATCACACAGCAGGTCTCCACCCTGTACTTGTCAATCTCCACCAGGTTGTGAGCCAGGTAGCTAAGCTCTGGCTTCATACTCTGAAGAGGTGAACGTATAGAAAATGAACAAAAATGACAGTAAAGAAAAGGGATGAGAGGAAGGAGAGAAGAGGAGAGGATAAAAAAACAGCAGAGAGTGGTGAGAGGCAAAGAGAGGAATGGAACAAGCATGTTCATTATCAGACAGTTTGTTGACCGTTTGTTGATTTGTTTATTTTAATGCCCTTTTAGCATTTGTGAATATTTTACGGCCAAAGCAGGTATGAGAAAATAAAAAGAAGATATGAATATTAAACCGACAAATAAATTGTTTAAACAAGGTTTTAAAATCAATGCAAGCTAGAAAACTAGAAAGCTAAAACTTTAAAGGTTTAAATGGTTCTTGGAAAAAAATATGCAGTATTCAATATAGACAGAGCTACAGCCCTGTAGATCAGTTTAGCTAGTGTACAGATGTTAAGTATATACATATATTCTTTGATCCTGTCTTTGAATTAAAAGCTTAAGGGTCTCACCCTGACATAGAGCAAGTTGGAGAAGGTGTCCATGTTCTCGATACGGAATGGGTCCTGCTCCCGAAGCTCATTGAACAGAGCTAGAGCCTGATCGATGTCTGCCAGGATGACAAACACACAAGACACATGAACTAAGGCATGGCAAGTTCACCAAGTAAGAGAAAGCATTTGGACAGCATACACATTTCATGGGACGATGTAAAATTTCAATGCAACAACAAAAACAATGGTCATTTTGTTATCAAATGGGTATTGTACATAACTCCAGGCATGTATGTGCATGTATGTTTCTGTGAGTAAGAAAAGCTATGGTCACTATGATCATATGATCTTTAAGCAATTGTCCTTGCTCTTTCTCCCTCTCTCTGTGTGTGCATGTATGTGAGTAGGGGGTATGTGTGTGTGTGTGTGTGTGTGTGTGTGTGTGCATGTGGGTTTGTGTTGTGCAATATATAAACTTCAAAACAAGATGATCAAAATACTATGATAATTTTACTACATTCAAATTCCCAACAAGCTCACATTGTGTCTTAAACAATAAAAGCACTATTTGACAAAAATAACTGCAAACATTTTCTTAATAATTCATAATTGTGTATGTGTTTTCCAGTTTTCCGTCATTCAGTTACATACTTTTTTCGCATTTAAAATAGCTACTCCCAAATCAATGACGAATTGTATTTATATAGTTGTCATCTCGGCACTGACCAAAATATATATATATTTTTTTTTCCCTCAATCGCAGTCAGAGTGTCTCTGTGTGAGTTACTTGCGAACAGACACACATACCCCTAATGTTGTGGTAGGCGACAGCAATCTGTGAGATGATATAAGTGCTCTTGGAGAAACCGGCCTCGATGAGACTCTGGTATTTCTGCAGGGCCTCCGTGATCATCTGCAGCTCAGTGTACATGTGAGCCAGGAAGAAGTCACGCACCCAGCAGTCGGGTAAGGACAAGGACTTCAGCTGTAACACACAAATGGAGACGTGCTGTGAAGGTATTGTGTGTGTGTTGTGTTGTGATCAGAACAGCGTCTGTGCTCATATCTCACGTTAAGTCCTGGCAAGATAGGGGCTTGCAGCGTAATATTCTTGTCAGAGAACATTACATTAGTTAGTGTATATATATATATATATATAGGACATATATATATTACATTAGTTACATTACACACACACACACACATATATATATATATACACTATATATCAATATCAATACATAGAAGTTATATTCATGGAATACTGGTATATTGAACAAAACCTCTCCAGTGCGTTTCCGGAATGTAGCTTATATTTGGCATTAAGTCCCCATCACATGGCCATGGATTGCTTTGACTGATTAACATAGATAAATAGCTTTTTTTCAAAAAGTGCAACGGTGTGTGCATGAGTCGCGCATTTTCCCCCAGGGACAAAATGTGTTATATGATTTCGTAATGAAAGCATATGGCATTGTAGGCCTATACAAGCACTTCTGGTTTGGGCATATTATGCACCTTCATTTTATAAGTTCTAGGGGGCGAGGCCTCTGAATGGGGAATATATTTAGAAACAATATTTATACTACATTCATTTTCAGCTAAAGCATTTACCAACACCAGTTCATCCTTACGCTGAAACTGGAGCAATTCATAAACAGTTTCATGAATTACACGAGAGCATTGGTATAAGCTATCCTTGCGCTCAAATTTGTGTTGGTGTCCATATTCATATGTTCATTAAATATGAGGGCCACTGTGTGTGTGTGTGTGTGTGTTTGGGGGGTGGGGTAGGGTGGAGTGGGGGGGTGCTCACATACCATCTCAATGTTAGTGACAAGATTGCAGAGCTCGAGCCAGGAACCCCAGTGTAAAGGCAAGGCATGTGTAGCCGCCACAAAGATGTCCACAGCCTCCTTCAACAGATCCAGCTTGCGCAAAACCACCCCATACCTGCATGCAGATACATATAGGTAAGAACACACTAACATACACTCAGACACACAAAACAACAGTGCTCAGAGAGAGAGAGATTTTTTTTTGAGACAACAAAAATCTGGCACAAATCTGTACAGTGTAAATCTTACTTTGACTTCTATGTGTGCACTTAAGTGTGACTTTGTGTGTATGTGTGTGTGTGTATAGAGTAGAGTTACGTTATTGATCCCGAAGGAAATTAAGGTGTCCAGCAGCATACACATAATACACATAATACACAATGCAAAAACAGATCAAACATATTGCACACATCTGCATTCAGACAACATTTACTGAACAGGAAGGAAAAAAATATAATAATAATAATGATAATAATTTTTGATAATGTTTGGTAATGATAATAAGAAAAACCACGAGGTAGATAAGTGTCGTGATGAGGTGCCTTGCGGTAATCCTAGTAGATACATTACAATGACCCAGTAAGATCATCCAATGTTGTAAGAGAGTCATTTAGTACAGTAGTTATCAAGGTAGTGCAGTATATTGTTGTCCATAGTAGTATAGTCACCACCAGGGACAGCATAAGAGTGTGAGTGTGTGTGTGGGCTCAAGATGTCCAGTCCATTATGCTCAGCACCTTCTGTGTGCTGTTGTACAGCTGTATGGCCCTAGGGACAGAGGACCTCCGCAGCCTGCCGGGATAGGGACCAGAGTCTGTTGCTGATCAAACTCCTCTGATTGATGAAGATGGTGTGTAGGGGGTGGCGGTCATTGTCCAATATAGAGTGTAGCCTGCTCAGGGTGCTCCTCTGGGCTATTGTAGTTACAGACTCCAGCTCCATGCCCACCACAGACCCTGCTTTCCTCACCAGTCTGTCAAGACGTCCAATGTCTCTCTTCCTAGTGCTACCACCCCAACATACCACAGCATAGAAGAGCACACTGGCCATAACAGACTGGAACATCAGCAGGAGTCTGTTGCAGACCCTGAAAGACCTCAGCCTCCTAAGAAAGTAGAGCCTGCTCTGTCCTTTCTTGTAGAGTGCGTCTAAGTTAGTGGACCAGTTCAGTTTATTGTCAAGGTGGACCCCTAAGTACTTGTAAGTGCAGACTGTCTCGACAATCTCCCCATCAATCTTGACAGGCACCAGCGGCGGGGTAGTTCTCCTGAAGTCCACCACCATTTCCTTGGTTTTGGTGGTGTTTAGCTGCAGCTGATTAGCCCGGCACCACCCAACGAAGTCCTCCACAAGGCACCTGTACTCCCCCTCCTGTCCACCCCTGATATACCCCACGATTGCAGTATCGTCAGAGAACTTCTGAATGTGACAAGTCTCTGAGTTGTAGCTGAAATCGGTGGTGTACAGGGTAAACAGTACAGGGGAGAGCACAGTACCCTGCGGCGCACCTGTGCTGCTAACCACAACCTCTGATGTAAGGTCCCCAAGTCTGACAAACTGGGGCCGTTCCGTGAGGTAGTCCGTGATCCAGGTCACCAGGCCAGGTTCCACTCCCATCCTCAGCAGTTTATCCCTCAACAGGAGTGGCTGGAGGGTATTAAAAGCACTGGAGAAATCAAAAAACATGATTCTCACAGCACTGCCTCCCTTGTCCAGGTGAGAGTGCACTCTGTGTAGAAGATACAGGATAGCATCTTCTACTCCCACATTCTCTTGGTAAGCAAACTGCAGGTGGTCCAGTGCATGGCGAGATTGAGCAGAAGTACACGTTCAAAGGTGGAGTGGGGGAGGGTACAACAATGTCCATGCAGAAGTTGAGGTAGTCAGTTGTGCATGCTGTGGCTTCCTCCAAATCCTGTATCCTGTAATACGCTCCATTCCGTGGACTCAAAGCAATCCCTCAGCGCCTCCTCTGCTTCTGGTGTCCATTCCCTGAAGGTGCGTGTAGTGACTGGAAGTTTTTGTACTTTTGGCTTGTACAATGGCTGGAGGTAAATGAGGTTGTGATCCGAGTTGCCCAGTGGAGGAAGGGGGTGGCACTGTATGCATCCCTCACATTAGTATAGAGGAGATCAATTGTCCTATTTTTCCTTGTTGCACAGTCCACAAATTGGTGAAAGTTTGTGAGGGTGGAATCCAGTGTAACATGAAAGGCATCCGTGTGATGTGTTTGGAGCCTTGCAACAGTTGTGTGGATGGCGTCACAGGCAATGTCCGGAGGGGCTCGTGGCGGAATGTAAACACAGAGAACAATGGCATGCGAGAACTCTCTCGGCATGTAGTAGGGTCGCAGACTCACCGCAAGTAACATCACGTCTTTACTGCAGATGGTCTCCTTCACTGTTACATGACCGGGATGGCACCACCTGTTGTTACTGTATATCACCAGTCCTCCTCCCTTCTTTTTCCCGGAGCATTTGTTGTCTCTGTCGAGTCTAACTGTACTGAAGCCCGGTAGGTCAACATTAGCAGTGAGGATGTTGCTAGTTAGCCACGTCTCCGTCAGGCAAATCAGGCTCGATTCCCTGTACAGCTTTTGATTTCTCACCAGGGCAGTCAGTTCATCTGTCTTGTTCACCAGAGAATTCACGTTTCCCATCACGATTGCTGGAACAGAGGGCTTGTATCTCCTCTTATTCTCCCGTCGCCGAGCTCTCACAGCGACTCCAGATCTACAGCCCCGGAAACAGAACACTTCCTTAGGGATGTTCGTGTGAATCCCACCGGCAAACTTGCGTAGAGCAATCAGCTGATTCCTTGTGTACATAAGCTTGCTGCTGCCAGGACGTTGCAAGGACTTCTCCATATCCATAGGATAGAATAAAAAAACTCCTTGTACGAATTAAAAACAACACAGAGACGAAACATAACAAACAGAGACACGGAGCTACTCTGACTTGCTGCCACTCGCGTTGGCGCCCGGAAGTTAAGTGTGTGTGTCTGTGTGTAGGGATCGCAACTCACAAAGAATGCCGTTCTGCTAATCGTCACTTACAGGTATAAGGCAAATCCATCCAGCTCACCAGCACTGTGCTTCTTGCTCAGTTCCACTCTCAACTCCCTGAGAGCCTCATTCCGCACCTGACCCTTCTCCAGGGGTCCTACAACCAATCACAGCAGTATTACAAGAGCCAACAAATCACCTGTCTGCTTTCTTACACTAAGACAACACTGGGAAACTTTTGCATCTTCATAGTAAGATCTAGGGCTATGTAATCATATTGTTGACTGCATCGTTAATGCAATGTTCAAGTGATTCTAAGGTTGCGAGTAATTTAAAATATTTCAGTAATAGATATATAGATATAGAGATAACCTTACCAAGGCTGTCCACAGTCTCGTCATCCTTTTTCTTCTCTCCAGACTGTAAAGATGAATTAAAACTATTAATCTGACTTACAAAAAGACTGATATCACATACCCTTTGCTTATGAGTTATAAGTCATTCCTACCAGATAGCGAGAGTACATGTACAAGAAGTATGCTTTTTTACTGCGGCAACCCCGAAGGAAATATGCAGCGCGGTCATACTCCTTCAGGTCAAAGTATGATTTCGCCAGACAGAGAGCATCAAAATCCTGTGCGTCATCCTGAAAAAGCATATGTCATGGTAAGAGACATACATTCTCAATGAAACCTGCTCAGTAAAATACACATATAATATATAACAGCATGGTGACATACTGCACTTTACACCACCAACCATCTGAGTACAATTCACACTTCCATATGCTGAATCACCATTTCTCACATTGTATCTGACATACATGTTCCATACATACACTACCGATCTATATATGTGAGTGAGTGAGTGTGAGTGTGTGTGTAAATTTAACTTGCACTCCAACTTGACGTATTCATTGAATCACTAGACAGCTGGGGTACCGTACAGAGACAATTTTTAGCGGTATGTATATGACAATTAAAAGTCCTTGAATCCTTGCTATACTAAATATACACAGAACGACATAAGTGGATTTCTTACCTCCGTAAGTTCAGGAGGTGGAGGATGTTCGTTTACTGGGAGAGGGTCCAAAGCAAAGGCCAGCTCTGACGCCCTGTTAGTCCCAAGAATAAATACCTACTTTAGTGGGTGCAACGGAAGGCAACCGTAAACTTTTCTTTATTGCATCAATCGGTCAGATCAAATGGCCTGTGCAAATTACACCGATTTTCAATGCTCTGTGGACATTTCCAAAAACTCCTGTTTGGGTAACGTAAACTAGCAAGATCTGCTAGCTAGGTTTCCGCTCTTAATACTGAAACATAAATCTTATGACTATCTGAAAAAAAGCAAAATAATAAATGTCCAAACTCACCATTTCACGCTATGCACGAGGCCCCTCTCTCTACATTGAGATATTATAGAAATTAGCTGCTTTTTAATTTGCACCAAATCGCCAAACTCTGCACTGAGCGCCGCCATTTTTCATAACTCTCCATAGACGTCACCATAAAGGTGGACAGGATTGGCTAGATGGAAATGATGGCTAACCAATAGTAAAACGTCAGACTTCACCATTGTTTGTCTATCTATACAGTCATTGGTTTGTCTTGATGGACCATTACCGCCACCTACTGTATGTCCGACACCAGGGGTCTTCAACAGGTTTCACGGGAGCTTCAAGACATTATTCACTCTGGCCCTCTCACATACATACATTCTCCTCTCATATACATATACATATACATCTTTGTTCTCACATGCATACATTCTCCTTTCACATATGTATTTTCTCTCTCACATACACATTCTTCTGTCATATACAGGGGTTAAATTAGGATCGATTATGTGTGTAGGGGGTCTCTGTCTGGCTATGTCTCTCTTCCATTTTTTGGAAAATGACCCTTTAAATTATACCTAGAATTCTTCATAATAAAACTAATTCATAACTTTCAGAGATTTTTGTCTCCCCACATTTTAATAGGTCCAAATAGAATCCAAATTCTGCCATCTGACAAGTGAATTGATGCAGCCTGCACACAAGGCTAGAAAATTTCAGTTCTGTGGTGCTGGCCTGCTTGACATTTTGAGTATAGGTTTGCTAGTTGTTGTGAGCTTTATTTCGTAGTTGCCGATTGGAACATTGTTTTAGCAAAATGTAAATGTGAGCCATTCACTCAGCGTTTCCGGACATCCTTGGCCCAATTTAACCCCTGATCACATATGTTAATTTCACTCTCGCACACACATAGCCTATCTTTCACACACACATACACTGCCTCAAGATGGGGGTGGGTGTAGGGGGACATTGTAATTAATTTGATTTCCCTGCATTCTGGTGCTTTCTAGGGTGTCCTGCTGGAGCTGGACAATGCCTTCTGTACAGAGGAAACATTTTGTTAGGGTAGGCCTAGTGGTGGTGAATGGGAGGCACATGAATTTATCTCTGATTGTATCTCTGTTTATAGAGCATTCATCAGGGCGTACATGAGTAATTTTATCTAGATCTGCCCTCTTTGAATAGGAATAGGCCTACATTTAAAAAATCACAACAGTCAGAAATATGCCATAAGATATATGTCCATCAATGCATTTAGGACAAGCTGTATGTGGCATATGATTTGTGTGCTTTCTTAACTTCCGAATCTTATAATCCAGTCGTTTTGGCTTGACTTGCATTGGAGATTATGCAGACATTTCATTTTGGAATTTCTTGCTGCTATAGCCTCTGAATTTAGTATGGTTAGGTTCTTACTGCTGTCACCATCGGCAATTCATCTTAAATAATGACAATGGCTGATGTTTTAACTATAAAGCAGAAGAGCCTCCCCTTCTACAGCCCCTACCCTTCAACCTTTATTTATTTAGGTGAGTTACATTTTTAATGAAAACCAAAGAAAAGATTCAAGTTAAGAAACTATTGTCAGTAGCAAGAAGTAGGTCAAGAACAAGTTCATGTTGACATCAGCCTATGTCTGTGGGAGACAAGCAGCTCTGGTTTTCCTGTAAACAGGTTGCCTCCTCCTGCAAAAGAGAAAAGCACATGGGTTCTACTTCTGCTGGGATAGGACTGGAGCAAAAAACTTGCGTGTCTGATTGAGATGATCTTTTACTGTCTATGGAGGTGACCGATGGTGTGTGTGTGTGTGTGTGTGTGAGGAGGCACTCAAGACATTATTCATTCTGGCCCTCTCACATACATATATTCTCACTCTCACATAATAACTGCCTTCCATTTCTACCATACTGCTTCCGTTTCCACTACACTTTCTCACACATACATACATTCTTCTCACACATACATAGGCTACATTCTTCTGTCATATGCACACATTCTCTTTAGAAATAAAAATATGACTGTATGTGAAAGGAAAATATATGTATGTAAGAGTAATATATATGTATGTGAGAAGTGTATGTATGTAATAGTAAAAATACATGCATGTGTAACGAGGCAGTACAGACGACCCAAGAGCAACACGTTAAGAACACCAACAGTTTCTTTAGGGTAAGGGGAAAAGAGAGTGTGTGGATGCTCTTCGAGTGGCGAGTCGGTTAACCGGGGCAGGAGAGCTGAGCGTAGGTCGTGGGCAGGCGGCAGGTCAGAAGCCGGGGCTGGAGAGCAGAGCGTAGGTCGTGGGCAGGCGGCAGGTCAAAAGCCGGGGCTGGAGAGCAGAGCGTAGGTCATGGGCAGGCGAAGGTCGGAAGCCGGGGCCGAAGATTGAGCGTAGTTCGAGGACAGGCAGAGGTCGATACCAGGGGCCATGAGGACAGAGCACAGGTCAGAACAGTCCAAGGTCGTCAGCAGAAAGGCAGTGAGAGGAGAATGTATGTATGCGAGAGTGAAAACACATGTATGTGAGAGGAGAATGTTTATATGTGAGAGGGACAGAATGAATAATGTCTTGAACACACCTGCTTAAGAGAAACCTAGCTCTTCAAAGGGTTAAAGGGAGTGTAAATAAATCTCATAACATTGTCTCAAAAGTTTTTCAACCCGTAAAAAAACGTATTGATTTTGTTAAAGTAGGACATCGCTGTCCTTGCTCCATCTTAATGCATGAACAGTATTTGATAAGAACATGGATTATAGAGCAATCTAGACTCATATCCCTTGATGAGTTTATTGATTTGTTACACACATAGAAATGCTATGAGTGATGTGGTAAAATGGCATACGTTTGTCAGCTTATCCTGTGCATTAAATGAAAAGGGGAGGTGGTTGAGGGGAAGGGGGGCATTATGTGAGTTCTGGGGGGGGGTTCAGTGAGTATGGCAAATTTCTGTGGTGGAGGATGGGTAGCGCAATTGTTGGAAAGCACCATGTCAGATTAATAGAGGTAGTGTGTCAGTGACGTGGCAACTTCAGTTGGAGGACTTGGATGAAGAGAGGAGATTTTTTGTTAAATGTTTCTGCTCTTCCAGATCTGTGGTCCTCATATAAACCCTGCCTGGAGTTGAGTATGGATTGAAACTTCGGCTACATCTCTTTTGAAAGTGTAGTTGTTTCAGTGATAGCTCTGATGGCCCCAGCATTTGAAGAAATTTCATTTGTCATGCTGCTGCTGTGACATTTTGCAATGCTTTATCTTATCTATGAAAGCAAGGGGAAGGGAGGTATTGGCAATTTTTTATCCCTGCTGCCTGGTGTGTTACACACCACTTTTGTCTTTTTATTTTGGATTTCCGATTTAACTGGCAAAACCAACAGGTTTCTCATTTTTGGTGAAAAACACTGTAAATGTTTCAACATGTGGTGGGTGAACTTGAACAGAATGGGTGCAATGGCCTATAAGAAACACAAAGCGCAGGACATGGTGCAATGTAATGGGTAGCATGGGTATAGCTATAGGACTCAAGGAAAGCCTATAGAGAGTGCTTTAAGCCCTACTTTTCCTTTTGGGTTTGGAGTGTTTCAATAACAAATGTCATAGAGTAGCCAAAGATAACAGTCAGGCTCAAACCATGCAAGGATGATTGATTGAAACTAGGACATTAAACAAATGTCCCTCCTTAAAAGCACATAACACTCACTAGGACATGTGCAAGATAAAACAGGAGAGTCAATAGACAAGGTTCCTTCCAGAAACCTCTATGTACTTGATTCATAAGTAATTAACTATCCTGTCACCTCCTTAGGCTAACACAATCGAGCCAAAAGATGGAGGTTGGGTATGGTCGCTATCTGAATTACATCTGTCTCATGCAGCCATTAAAAAGGTACCTGTGCATGTTCAGACGCATTTTGTCTGTAGTCAGGGTGCACGGGCTGGTGTTTGTCCATGGAGTGGCCACCCAGCGGTGAAGCAAAGACACATTGTTTGAGTTCAGAAGTGAAATGTACAGTCTGTGCATTCTCTCCCATCAGCTTTCTTGTTCCTTGGCACTATGTTTGTGAAGTCAACAAATCAACAAGTGCCAAACCACCAGTTGTTTAAAGGACGAATGTGGTTTGATCTTTTGCAATCTTTTTCCTACTGACAGCGTTTGGTGATCTGGAACAGGGATATGGATTGATTCACACCACATTTCTCCTTACATATCATGTTCTGCAATGTGTGACCACACAATGCATGTAAATGCAAAGCAGCCAGCTTTCAAGTTGACCTGAAACCAGAGCTATTCCACAAGTACCACAGGTAGCAGATTTCAGTTACAGATAGCAGCCGCCAAAGTTGAATTCCATGACACTTTTATTTCCCTAAGTCGTTATTCCGCTTATCACCCAGTTGCAATTTGTGTGTAGACAATACGCAAAGGTTGCTTTTCAGTTTATAAAGAAGCTAACTATTTTCCTTGACTACTGACCACAGTGAGCTTGATAAGAGCTAATACCTATGTCGCTTGCTAGTTCAATTGTGTTTTACAATGGTTGTTATAGTTAGCATTCAAAAGAGCATTGGTATGGAATAGTGATCAAACTTTTTTACCAGATCTCCTTCATAGGTGTTCCGTTTTCAGGGAATAAGACACAATCTGTCAGCCAATCAGAAAATACAGGTGATAATGAATTGGTAATACATTTCATCATTTAATTTCCATTCAATGTGTTAAATAATGTAAACTGGATTGGACAGTACAACACTCTCACACAATAGTGGTTTAATTTATGCAGGGCCTGGCCTCAGCAAGGCCCAGGTTTGAGGAGAATGTCACACAGTCATGTACAGTCATGATGAACAACCACCAGTTTCCTTCTGTCTTTTCCAGAAACATCTCTCCAGGATGTTGATAAACTTCACATTGTAGATGCCCAGCGATGATGGTAGAACCAGGATCCACAACCTCATAGTGAGTTAATAATCTATCTGCTGTGATGGAAGAAGACAGATGGTAGATGGTAGAAGAGAGGGATACACCCTTTAAACACTGGATTGTTGGGGAAGGTTGTCTAACCATTCCTTATTGTTGGGTCAAGGTAGTTTGTTACACACACCCATACAGACATTGACACGTTATTATAGCAAGCAATATATAGTTTAAAAAAGAGAGTTACCCTTAATTTCCACCCTTCTACATTCCATGTGTTGTTGTTTGTGTTGCGTTGCAAATGATGGAAAGGGCACATTGAAATGTTCAGATCCAGACAAATCCAATTGGAATCACAATTGAAACCATCTCTGTATGTGGGTTGAATCAGATTAATCAGAAAAATCCCATGTGGTTTCATGTGGTTTTCTACTGTCCAGACTACCTGAAATTCAAGCTAGATACAATCTGGAGAAGCAAAAAATGGAATTTGGGCTGGCAGTTTGAACAAGGTTTACGAAATGCCACAGTATTCTGCAGCCGTAGACAGTGACTGAAACATGGGTTTAGTGTTGTTTCATGTTGCAGCTGTTGCACGTAGGAATTATATTTATATGATATTATATGTATATGTGTAGGGATTAGGGAATCTAGGAAGCATGTACAACACAGGAATTCCCACTATCATCCCCACACCCTGAACAAACATCAAAGACGTTCTGACAGTTACATATAGGTGCTACTGCCCTTTAATGTTTTCACATGTGTGTTCAAATTTTGTTTAAATATTTACATCATGGTATAGGCCTATACATGAGCTTCCATGAATTATAGGTCAACGTCACAGGACTGACTGATGGATCATCTGTCTCTTTCTAATCAATCTATCTTTCTCTTCACAATTTGGTGGAAAGCATACAGTTTTTTCCCAGAAGGTTTAAAAAGATACATAGGTTTAAGTAAAACCTATGCAAATGGACTTTCATGTCAGACATGTCAACATTGACCTTGTTAGAAGTTTACCATTCAGAAGATCTCACTGTATGATAACAATTAATGCCATGTTATATACTTATATGTGTCTGTTCTACATATGGCAAGAGGTTTGAGTTTTTGATACATTCAGTGGACCTGAAAGTCACACATGTGTTGGTGTACAAATACCCTACCAAAAATTACTTTGGCACCACTAATGCTACTTAAGTGAAAGTCTAAGTATGTAGTATTTACCATACTAAAGAATGACAAGTAATCTTTAATTAAATGTACTCAAGTAAGAAAAGTAAAAGCAACACACAGCACAAAGCACATCCTCGAATTGGCTAATGATACAACTGTGGTGGGTTTGACAAGCAGAAACAGTGAGGACTTGTAGTGAGAGGTGACTCAGCTCAGCCACTGGGGTGTTCACAACAACTTGTCCCTCAGTGTGGACAAAACACAAAAACTAATCATTGATTTCAGAAGACCTCCAGGCAAACACACCCCACTGTCCATAAATAACCTTCCAGTTGAGACTGTTCAGGACACAAAGTTTCTGGGCTTTCATATCACAGCCAACCTCACATGGACCAAGAACACCACACCATCACCATTACAACACCCAGAAACAAAGCTGCAGAAGGCCCACCTCCCCTTCCTCATCTTGACAACCTTTTACAGGGGGACTATTGAGAGCATCCTCAGCAGTGCCATCACAGTTTGGTTTGGTAACTGCACTACTGCAGAAAGAAAGGCCCCGAAAAGTATTATGAGGATGGCTGAAAAGATCACGGGGACCTCTCTTCCCTTGCTCTCCGACATCTACAACACCCTCTTTGTAAAGCCACAAGCATTGTTAAAGACGCACCCGTCCCATGGACTGTTCTCCCTAATGGCATCAAGGAAAAAAAGTACTGCAGCATAACTGCCCGCACCTCCAGAATGGGGAAAAGCTTCTTCCCTCAAGCAGTCAGACTGTTGAACAACAAAACATGGCAGGTTTATTCACACTGAACTGAATGCACACCTGCACTTTTTCTATGCTGCTGAACACTCTATATTCTACCTCCACCCCACTGTGAATCTCTACAACAATCAGTGCTCTGTTACAAGTCTGCTTATGCCCTATTTTGTTGTCTGTTGTTTAATGCCATTTATGTGTATTTGTAATATATGTACACTAAATATAGCATGTCTCAGATGTCTTCTGTGTATCTTAATGTGGTACCACTTGAACCCATGGTGTTTCGCCTCAGTATATAAATATGGCTGAAATGACAATAAAACCCACTTGACTTGACTTGGCTTACTTTGTTAGGCTACTGTACACCTATGGCTGTGGATCATGCTCCTGCCACAGGCTGTGCTTTAAACAGATGACCACATTTTTTAAAGGATCATAAGAGCATGTTAATTAATAATCATGGTTGTTGTATTTGTATTGAACAATAGTGTATTGACAGCATTTAATAACATAATAACTACATAATACATGTTATGCAGAACATTACAAAATGTGAGTGTATACGTGTTTGTGTGCCAGTGTGTGTATGTACGTCAATGCATATGTCTCAAGATTACCTTCTACAATGTCCTTTTCAAGCACTGTGTAGGCCTTGTGTTTGCTGTGTCATCGGCAAGCATCTGTTGTGGGAGGGGAGAAAATAGGAGTTGTGCAAAAGGTTTAAAAGGTGGACCCTGAGTTCTTCACAAGTCACCTTTCATTGACCCTCACCACAGCTCAGTATACTGAGCCTTAGGACCACCATGCAGAGGATGGTGCCCCGATTCTGGGTGCTTTTATGGACACTCACCTTCACCGTTCAGGTGGACGGCAACCTAGGTGAGCTATGGATGCAGAGATGCAGGAATAAAAAGTGTCTTACACTGGGGCATTTTCCTCTTGGTGTATTTATTTCTGCCATGCTGAAAAAATAGAAGGGATTAATTTTGTATTATTATTCTAAGGAAGCTGAATTGAAGCTCAGTTAGGGCTGTCCTGTATAATTAGAGACAGTGATATCAATTGCAAATTTGATTAAATGTTACTGGGGTGGTGTTGTCAATATGTCATTAATATTACTCACCAGCTATGTTTTAGTGCAAGGAAGCTGATGTTACTGATGCAATTTATTGCTCATCTGATAAGAGTTTTGCAAAAGACAGGACAGTTGACCATGCCTTCCTGAAAAGTGTTTTTTTCTTTTGCAGTTCGGAGTTACAATCATGTCAACAGCATCTGTAGCATGTGGGGTAAAGATCACTATAAGACCTTCGATGGGGATGTCTACCAGTTCCCAGGGATGTGCGAGTATAACCTGGCTTCCGACTGTCACTCATCTTTCCAGGACTTCTCTGTCCATGTGCAGAAGAAGGTGGATGACACAGGAAAGATCACAGTTAGCAAAGTCACAGTGACCATTAAGGAACTGGCCATTCACCTGACCAAACAGATAATTAGAGTTGCAGGAGAAAAGTGAGTTTTTATTTCTTTGCGAATGGGTTAGATAATGATTGAAACTTGATTGATCTCACGCATACCGTGCATACACACATGCCCATTTCATATGTAGTTACATAAAGAAATGTTTCTTATGACGTACCTTGAATGTTGAAGGTCATCAAGATATGTATATGCAAGCTCTTTGCCATATGTATATCATGCAAGTGTTGTGCTTGGCAAGTGTCGGGTTTGAAATGAAAAGTTATGGTGGCGTGTTTGACTCCCTAGTATCTCCACTCCCTACCATGTGTCTGGAGTCTTAATTGAAGAAAACTCAGTGTACACTAACCTGCACTACAAGCTGGGCCTCAGCGTCATGTGGAACAGGGATGATGCTGTCATGGTAAGACAACACCACAGAGATAGAAACAGAGAAAGAGAGAGAGAAATATGTTTTTTAAGATCAGATCAAGTAAACACTGTGTAACTACGCCAGGGTGTTTTTTCATGTATTTTGCTACGGGAAGTCACTTTCAGTGACATCATTTGCTATATGCCAAAATGTTGTTGGTTCAATAACTGTATGATGTTTATTTGATACTGAGGAATGAATAGAGTTGTGCTCGGGTTGAGCTCCTATGGGAATGGTAATAGACCTCTAAGAGTCAGGTTTATTTGAAAATTGTGTTTAGCATAGCTTTCAATTTGACCAATGTCATTTTCCTATATTTTTTTTATTTGTCTACGGCCAACCACAGCCATGACGATCACCACCATCACTCCTTCACATCTTATTTTATTATTACCACATCACTGAAGTGAAGAGCATATGATCTGTCTGTTTTGTCAGAAGAAACATTCAAAGCTTCCAGTTCAAGTGGGAGTGTCACATAACATCACAAAATAAACTTTTCAATGATCTTCTGTAATGGCGTATGAGGGCTTGACTCTGGTCTGCATAAAGGGAGATAATTTTGTGTCTATTATTCATGTAAAGAAAAAGAAAAAGAAAAAAATACTGTTAGAAAACAAAAAATAAGGGTTAAAAAGCAAGGTTTCAACATTTTTAAGCCTAACAAAATCGATTCTGTTCTCATTTACCTTCATTTCAAATCTGAAACCTTTCCTTTCAGGCTGAAATATTTTATTATTTAAAATGTTATATTTGCGGGTCCAAAAGTTTTGCACCTCTAAATTTTTGCTAATCATTAAGTCTTGCTTGCAACTTGAAGTGGTGCTTTTAAATTATAAATGATAACTGTGTTCCTGTATTTAAATTTGACAATAGGTTTGTCTAAGTTTATCCAAGTTATTGCTGTTGACTTAATTGTCTTGCTAGTGTTTCCTTATCAGCTCAGAAAAGGCTTTGCAGTGAATGATTTATATGTTGTGATAAGTCTCACCAGTGTTTCCTTGTCAGCTTCGCGGTAGTGGATGCTTTATGTTATTCTCATTTTAATATGTAGAACAACTCAACATCTCTGTTTTTTTTATCATCAGGTGGAGCTGGACTCCAAGTATGTCAATCGCACATGTGGCCTTTGTGGAGACTACAATGGTGTCCCAATCTATGATGAGTTTGTCCACCAAGGTAAGGAGTCAAGAGCGTGTGGATGATTTCACTGTAAATCAGATCTTTGCCCCTCCTTTCCAGTGTAGACTGATTGCTGTCCTCATTGACATGTGTGTGTGTGTGTGTGTGTGTGTGTGTGTGTGTGTGTGTGTGTGTGTGTGTGTTCTAGGGCGACAAATAGGTACTATAGAGTTTGGCAACAAACAGAAAATCCACAACCCAAATATGGAATGTGAAGATCCTTATGAGGAAGATTCAGAGGAACATGAAGAGCATCAGCAGCAGCAGCAGCAGGATTCAAACTTAAGTGTGGAGGCTGTAAGTGACACTTTCTGTTCCCTCTCCACACTTTCTGTCTCCACAGTAAAGACCTAAATGGAAGCTAAATGTTAAAGTGAAACACTGGCATTAAAGCAATGTAGGTTTATGTCAGTAGCTGTTTTTTTGACCGCCATTTGTATTTACTTCATCTACAAGATTTCCCACTATTCACCACACAAAATTAAAAGACAAGCATATTACTCCACCTGATGTGTGTAGCATGCCAGCTGTGCCCGACAACTCCTCTCTTCGGCCTGGGCCTCTTGTGCCAGCGTACTGGACCCCGGCCCTTACCTCAACACCTGCACCATAGATTTGTCTCAGGAGCAAGCCAACACTTCCTCAATGTGTCCTACTCTGGCAGAGTACTCACGCCAGTGCTCTCATGCCAGAGGCATCCCACCAAACTGGAGGACTGAAGAATTCTGTGGTAAAGGCCATCTTGCACGCTGCTCAGGGCTTTAGGAAGCTCTTCATTCTCTTGCTGAGCTCTGTCTAAACCAGTGGTTCTCAAAACGTTTCTGTCATTCCCCACTTTGGAGGGGGCTCACGCCCCTCCTGCCCCCCAGCATGTAAAAAATGGTAGCAAAATAGGTCCTATTTGACGGTTATTACCTATTATCTGACGATCTTATGTCTCGACTTATGATTCATTTTTTAATAATGAAGCATTCAACCCAAGAATATGCTATGGATAAAAGCATCTACTAAATGCATAAATGTAAAATGTAAATAAACGAGTGTGAATTTGGGGAACATGGTGCGGCCGTCGGTCTTAAGGGTACCATCTTGTGCCCCACCTGTGATGTGTCTATGCCCCGCTGGTGGGGCGCATCCCACATTTTGAGAAATGCTGGTTTAAACCAGCACTGTCCTCTATTTATGATTCTTCTTTATGCTTTACCTGCTTTACCTGTGTTCTGTTCTGTATTTCTTTCTGGGTTTTCCTGGTCTTTCTTTTAGTTTTTTTTGTCTTTCTTTGTTGTTCTTCCTTTCTGAACTCACATATGTCTTACCAACTATGTCTAGCTGAATACCCACACAAACGTTTGTACTTTTTAATGTATATTGTGCATATTATTATTTTATGACATGATTGGAGCTGTATACCAACGTTAAAGCCTTTAGTCTTGAAGTATTTCCTTGAAGATCTATTCAAGACATAAACTATACCTTTACAGTGTGATAGTGTTGTGTTCAGCTCATGTATGTCTTGTCTGTTCAGCCATTAACTGTCCCTACAACATGGTGTATTTGGAAAGTGGATCCCCTTGCATGACCACCTGCACCCACTTACAGAGCAATGCGCTGTGTGAGGAGCACCACATAGACGGCTGCTACTGCCCGGAAGGTGAGTCTGACTGACGTAGTTCTTCACCTTAGAGTGTGAGTGGTATATTAACATGACATTACCATACTGACATAATGGAGTGAGTAAGTGTTAGCATAGCATAACATTATTATACTAAGTCTGCATGAGTAAGTGAGTATGTTAATATGACATCATTGTAATGATACTATAATCGGACTATGTTAACATGGTAAACAATACTGAGTCTGAGAGAATGAGAGACTAAGTTCTTGAGAATTTATGAAACTACCAATTTTATATGGAAATATTCCAGCTGATCAGCATCCTGGCATCAACATTTGAATGTGGTATTATAGACTTACTGACTGGTTATTTTCTTTTATATTCTCTCACTCTCTATCTTCCTCTCTCTTTCTCTCTTCCCACACTTCAGGAACTGTGTTTGATGACTTATCGAAAAGAGGATGCATCCCAAAAGAGCAGTGTCAATGCAAGCATGACAGAATCTACAACAATGGGGAGGTGCTGAAGACAGATATGGAGGAATGGTACAAGTCCACACATGGCACATCCATTCCAGTGCACTACACCACACACGAGTAACATTTCTGAAGATGAGACACACTATACACAAATAGGCACACTCACTGAGGAACAGAGATGCATGCAAGGCACACACACACACACACAAACACACACACACAGATCCTATGAACTCTCTACTGTCAGCAAAGTTGCAGTGTTAATTATGATTCAATAAAAGCTAGTATTCTGTCATTAAAGGAGACATAGAATGGATGAATATAGTATTGTATTTTGTTCTCTGATGTCAAAAATATATTAAATATATTCAACTTTAATTTATCAAAAATAAGCTCAGGTGCAATTTTACAAGCCCAAATAAAACCTTTTATTTAGACTGGGTATTAAAATTGTAATTTTGGCTAAATGGTGCCCTCTTTGGCAACCACAGTTGAACTTCAAATATTTTTGCTATTTGACATCACATGTAGGCTTTGTTCTAATTCATCCATGTTTAAGTGGCTATTTCTAATTTCTAAGATTTCCATATGAAGGAGGGCACAACCATGCCTCATATTCATAATAGCTCTTTAGCCATGCACAATCTCTCCTAATTCATCAAAGCCAAGGCAAAAATGTTTTCCTTTTTATGACACCTTTAAGTGGGTAGCCATTGAGTTGATAATATAGTAACTGTTTGTGGTGTGCTGGTGCACTGTGTTTCAGTTCTTGCCATGAAGGCCGCTGGTTGTGTGTAAGCCATGCCAGTGCAGGGACATGCGCAGTGGAGGAGGGGTCCCATGTATCCACCTACGATGGCAAAACATACAATTTCCATGGAAACTGTTTCTATGTACTCTCCAAGGTATTGCTAATCAAACAACTTAATACATTTATAAACATTCAGTTCAATATACATGCTATAAAAATAAAAGCTATATAAAGTTATGTGTTTAACATTTTGTTTTATGTCAACATGAACTGTTTATTTAGTAGTTAACATAAACAAAAGACACATTTAAACCTCATACATTTAAACCTCTTCATATGTGTTACAGGTGCTATATTAATCATTTTTTCAATAAGTTGACATAGGTCTATGAGCTCCACATAAACGTCTCTGAAGCAGTTTGTTGAAAATACTTTTAAAATTATCTGCTGCATTTTCCTAGCCTGAATCAGTCACTTTCATATTGTTTCACTTCATGCAAAGCGTCTGAAACCTATCAATTGGCATGTATTTGCTCCATGGTGAGCAGATACTTTCTGCTTCAACCAATCGCTTCTGTTTGGTCGTGACATATGTTACGTACTGGAATGCTGATTGGCCCGTCCCAGAACCGAAGCTGACGCCTAGCTCCCTGACTCAGTGGTGGAGCTAAAAGAAATTGAGCGGAAGCATAGGTGGCGTTAGCCTGGCTAGCATTTTCCCCCCTCAATTTCAGAACAGGCTGTTACTTATTACAATACCAGTCTCAGTAATATGCTTGAGGTAATTCCGCTATGTCACTCTACCTCACTCAGTTGGTCAATGAGAGAACGTTGAGAACCTTAACAGAACTTTAGCTATTTTTGCTAGTTAAATTAAATCTTGATAGTGGTGGATATTACTTTCAAACAACAACAACAAAAATTCCCATACCCATATCATGCAGCTCTAAAACACACTGCTCTGAACAGCAGTAATAATTGAGTCACTGAAATGTGACCAATGCCATATCTATTGTTAAGCTTGACAATTCACTTTCAGTTGAATATGCTCTGGTTTTAGGCAGACAACGGTTGTAGGCTATGCATGCTAAACAGTGTTTGCTCGACGCTGGAAAGTCCTTGCTGGAAAAATCTTCAGATTATGCTAAAACAATGATCATTACTGTTTGATTAGTTTGTCTTAGTCTATCTCATGCATGTTAAAGTTGCCTTAATTAATTGAACAGTGCTGTTAGCTTACTGGTTCTGGTTGTGGTAAATAAAATGAATATCGCCTGAAACGGGGTAGGATTACACTAAGGGTTTACGATGTTCCACGGCAAGTGACGTAGAAGACAGAGAGCAATCTAGACGGATGGTTTAAGCACAAAATTTCATTGGAATGAACACTAATGCACTAAATTGTGTTTCTTCAAATTCAGAATGTGTTTTGCAGCACCATAGACCCAAATAGATGTACAAGCAAGGACATTTTTTTCATAATATGAAACCTTTAATGTACAAAGTTCATGTGTTGAGTATATTTGATTGTGAGTCTGTTTACATTCCATCATATCTGTATTCAGTTGTAGATGTACAATATGCATTTTACTTTTTTATCATCTATGGTATATTTTTGGTATATTTTACCTTTTTCTACACACATTTATCTAGTTATTTATTTCTCTCCCTTACAGGACTGCGTTGATTCAAAGTTCTCCATTTTGGGAGAGTTGGTGCCATGTAGTACCCAGGATTGGGACACCTGTCTTAAGAGAGTAGTTGTCAGATTGATGGGAGACAAGAGAAATGTGAGTGAAAGTTATGTGATGATCCAAGAGACAATTCACCTTTAAGAATAGGGCTCTCTGTCTAAACTATGTACATACTTTCTGTTGTGCTTCAGGACATAGTCATCCAGGCTAATGGTAAAGTGCACCACAACGCAGAGGTCAATTTGCCATACAGTAACGGTAAGAGGATATCAGCCACAGTTTCAGTTTAGCATAGTAATCTATGCTGTGTGTGCCTGTACGTGCATGCATGTGTGTGTGTGTGTGTGTGTGTATGTGTGTGTGAGATAGAGAGAGACAATGAGTGAGAGAGAGAAAGAGTAGAGAAAGACAAAGTGCAGAAAATGTTACCTCTTCAAAGCCATAAAGTGAACCTACTGTCATAGTGTGTTTTACCAGCTCGTTATTTGCTGCCTCATGAGTATTTTCTCATGTGCATTGTCTGAAAAGGTGATGTGACCATCTTCCAGCCGTCCTCCTTCCACATCATCCTGCAAACCCACCTAGGTCTTCAGTTGCAGATCCAACTGGTTCCCATCATGCAACTGTACATCTCGCTCGACCAGAGCTTTAAGACTAAGACCTGTGGTGAGTGAGCCGATCTGAACTCACCAGCACATTATGCAAATCATAGTTAGCTGATTTGGAGCTGGAGCTGAAGCTCTGACAGACACAAATAAAAATGAAACCTTGCCACTTAGTAGTGAGTTTTCTCTCCACATCCTGTGTAGTCAAGATGCTAGCTGCCTTTCACTACCTGTAAAATTTGAATGTCCCCTACTACAATTTGAATGTCCATTTTATATAGCATGTGCTTGTTCTATGTAGCATGTATTTGAAGCCCACAGAGACACAGAAAATACATAACATTTCAATGTGCATTAAGCCACTACAACAGATTTATGTAGTTAAGATATAGCCCATCACCGATACATACTGCACATACATGACAAGTTTGATTCCTACATGTTTTCACAGACTTTGATTTTTTTAATTAATTTCAATGAATATTGCATCTCTAGGTCTCTGTGGGAATTACAACATGGTGTTGTCAGATGACCTGAGAAGTACTCAGGGTATGGTGGAAAGTACCATAGCATCTTTTGCTAACTCCTGGAAGGCCCAGGCCAGCTGTGCAGATAGCCCAGAACGACTTGATGACCCCTGCTCACTCAGTGTAGACAATGGTGAGTTTTTTTTTTTTCCAACTTATTCTTTACCCAGTTTCACCAGGATTATTATCAATTGAAATGTGTTACATTTCTTCAACAAAGATGATTTTTTTTAACACTGTAATTTATAATGTGAAAGACGATGAAACCAATCTTCAATTGCAGCCATTTTAGAACACTGTCTACTGTTGAAATGTGGAGGATAGTGGAATCAACCCCAATACTGAAGTCAGCTGAACTTTTAATTTTAAACTTTTTAAAAATCTTAACATGTGTACTCAAATTCTTTTTTGATTCTTTTTCCTTTCAGAATATTTTGCAGAGCACTGGTGTTCCTTGCTCAAAACCAAAGAGTCCACCTTTTCAAAATGCCACTCAGCTGTGAACCCAGAAGTCTACTACAAGGTTCAGTGGCATATTATTCCTGTCTTGATTCATCATACATGCATCCCAGGACAATCTATAATTAACAATGACTTCAAATGTTGTCAAACTGACACCCATTACAAATAATAGACTCTTTGCCAATGCATTTCTGGATGTTGGCATTGGCCTATGTAAAGTTGTATTTGAGTTCATTTATTCTGTGGTATCTGCCACATATGGTGTTGAGGTGATGCATGTTGTTTGCCTTCTGACCTTTTTGTAGAGGTGTAAATATGCCAGCTGCACCTGTGATAAGAGTGAGGAGTGCCTGTGTGCAGTGGTCTCCTCATACGTGCGTGCCTGTGCCACCAAAGGAATCTTCCTGCCTGGCTGGAGAGACACTGTATGCCGTAAGAGCCATGTTTACATGACAAAATTAATGTCTACAGCTTTTTTTAATAAGAGTGTCATAGTTCAGTTCAGTATGCTTGTGTTTTGGGCTGTTTCTGAAATGACACAGGGCACACTGCTTGTACACTGCTTTTAACTTGAAAAAACGACTTTTCAGCCAAGTTTAAATATAGTACAATCAGTATGTGGTAAACAGGTACTGTCGTTTCCCGATTATTAACTGAGGTTAATACACTGATTTTGCTAAATTTGTTCATCTATGAGGGTAATACATGGGTAAAAAACAAAAAAAAAACAAAATTGCATTTATTTTCATCATTCTATTAATCTGATCTGGTTGGTTATGTTTAGTTAACTGAGCTTAATACATGGGTGAGGTCAATACATAATTTTGTTTTTTTTAGTTTGCATAAAACATTGACCTGGGGTTTATACATGGCGCGACTTATATTCAGGAAATTACTGTAGTATGGCATTTAGGAAACAACCTTGGACTTTACATATACGCATATGTTACTATTTAGTGTAGTATTTTTTAAATGCTTTATATTTGAAATGGAGCTCATGTAAAGCAACACAATCTAGTTGTTTTGCTCTGAAATACCAGCTAAAACAGGGGTTCTCAAACTTTTTTGGACCAGAGACCCCTCATGGAACGGAAATTATTTCAAGGACCCCTCGTAATCACAACAAAAAATGTAACCACATAAGATTATAGCCATTTGTTCTTTCAGATGCTTTTGAACTCTTATTCTAAAAACATATTTTGCTAATACCACAACAGTTTTAATAGGCATTGCATGTGGCAAAACCTGACAGTGCAGGAACAGTTTTAAAAGGACTGATTTTGTCAAATCAAGGCCTACTGTGTTAAAAAATGCTGTTTGTTTCACATAACTAATATTAATGCCTAAGATAAAAGTGATGTAATGTATCATGTAGGCTAATTTGAGCACATGATTGGGCTTTATACTGATCTCTAGTATTTTTCTCCCCATAGGACAAGTTTAAACTTTTTCATGGACCCCCTGGTAACGTGCTGCAAACCCCTGGGGGTCCCCGGACCCCAGTTTGAGAACCAATGAGCTAAAAGCTAATTTCAATTCCACGCTCAATATATAGAGAAGGAATGTCTCTGACATTGAACATAACCATTTTACTGGTTTTAGATTAATTCGGTAGCTCCTTCAGCACTGAATGGCTACCCATTGTTTTGAATGTTGATGAAAAGGAGATTCCTACATAGCAGGGTGTCTGAGGGGATCTGGCCCTATCTGCAAATGCTAACATGCAAAACATACAAAGAAGGGTAAAATTGAATTAACCTTAACTCAGTTGAGCAATCTCCTCCACAGATAAGTACACAGACCACTGTCCATCCACTCAGACCTTCTCCTACCAACTCAAGGACTGCCAGCGCACTTGCCGCTCACTGAGCTCTGACCGCCAGGCCTGCTCACTTGACTTCCTGCCAGTGGATGGTTGTGCTTGCCCTGAAGGGCTCTACATGGATGATTTGGGTATGTGCGTTGAGATGAATAAATGCCCCTGCCTGTACAATGGAGACTACATTAAGCCTGGCAAGTCCATCACCATCAAGGAAGAACACTGGTAATTAAATTCAGTTCAATTCTATTAATATAGTGTTTTGGCTCAAGGGGACAACCCAGTTGCCAGAGTTCATGTAAGAAAAGTACAATCAGTAGTTACCATGACAGACTACTATTTGTCCATGGTTTTATCTGAGCATCATAATAATTCCCAAATATTGTCCCACTACATTATATGGTAGTCAAGACATATGTGGTTGTCAAAGGTTATGGCAGGACAGAATAGACAATAGATAATAAGTCTCAAGGAGTGAGATTGATCATGTAGCATTGGGAGGGTCCATACTGACAGTGCCATTCTGAGGAGGGGTCAGTCGTGAGGTCTCTGGAAGGAGAGACGGTGCTGGCATGGGCGTCTATGAAGGGCCCCTAGGATGGAGAGTCCTGGCATTGGCCATGTATATACTATATATATATATATATATATATATATATAGAGAGAGAGAGAGAGAGAGAGAGAGAGAGTTGTACGGCATGACACATGAGAGATTTGACGGCGGCACTAGGCTATAGCAGCATGCACCATAAGGTTTGGTACATGGTAATCCAACATTACTGCAGGGATGGTGCCATGCCTCACATTCCTACTATAACTATAGGGAGCAGTAAAAAAGGGTTTGAGTCTAAACTTAAATGTATTAAGAGTGCCCCTACAATGTGATGGGGAGATAATTCCACAAGAGAGGTGCACAGTAGCAAAAAGCTTTTCTTCCTATAGTAGATTTTCATATTCTTGGGATTACAAGAAGACCAGCATTCTGGGATCTTAGGGGTCTAGCAGGTTTGTAAGGGACAAGTCAGTCTAATTAATTTTGGAACTAGGACATTGACGGCATTATAGGTTAGGAGAAGTATTTTAAAATCAATTCAGCTTTTAATAGGGAGCAACAATGTACTGAACAATTATTGTTGTTTATTTAAGGTAAGTTAAAGGAATAATCCGTTGTGAATCAATCCATAGCCTGGTAGTTTGAGATCTCACTCTTTGAGATCTGACTTCAAACAATAGGGCTATTGATTGAATCACACTGGATTTCTCCTTTAATACACTGATTAAGCAAAATGTCTTCATCTATGTGGTTAATACATGGGGGAGGGCTATACATAGGAAAACATATCTTTTCTTCATTCTGTTTTCTCTGGAAATCATGATCCTGACTCATTATAATTAAGATGTAATAAACTGTGGGTGCCGTTAATATGGGCAAGTACAATACATGGTTTTGTTCTTTTAGTTTGCATGAAACACTTGCCTGACCTGCAATTTATATATAGTGCTGTCTTTTGGGGGATGGGTTAGGGGGGGGAATACTGTATCCACCTCTTATAGTTTCACAAAGTTTTGTGACTTAACTCTAAGAATGATTTACAGTATTAGATTTTACTCAGGTGATATGCTGATTATATGCTGATTGTAATTATATGTACTGATGCATTTTTATGTTAAAAATTAAAATTAAAAAATCATTTGTCTCTCAGTGTATGTACAAATGGAAAGCTCCACTGCAGATCTTGGACAAGACTGTCCACGGGTTAGTAAACTTACAATGACTGCACCTGCACTTCTAAACAAGAGACCAGACAAGCACAATTTCTGGGGGAAGTGGCCAGTTTTGGTGGTTTGTTCCCAGTAAAATGCAAGAAAACCCACTTTGTCTCTGATTTTTGAAGCTAAAACATTACTTAGAATATTGACTGTGGAAATAGAAGTGTCCACGGTTCCCAAGGAAAATGCTGGGAAATGTCCCTGATTTCCATCTCAGAGGTCTGGTCACCTTATTCAAAACATGACTTAAAAAATACTGGTCAAAGTACTAATTAGTTTGCTTTGTTTGTGTATAATGCCCCACTTCTAGGTTGTCAAATGATGCACAAAATGATACAGTTACTGTAACTTGTGTGTGATATCTCACATCTAGACTGTCCAGCTCCCATGGTCTACTTCAACTGCTCTGCCATAGACAACAGTGAGGCAGGGATGGAATGCGTCAGAACTTGTATGCAACAAGATGTTGATGACTGTGTGAGTCTTCGTTTCTCTCCAGTAGCTGAGAGTACACCATATCTATATCTTAATTACAGTAATTGGTTAATATCAAATACTACTACTACAACACTTGTAGTACTATACTAGTGCTACTGTACTGCTACCAGTACTATTACTATCACTACTATTATACTAGTATAACTGTCAACACTAAGCTATGTTTCTATTCTCATTTGTGTTCCCAAATATATCAGTAAGCACAAGCCATACCTAATGCTATTATGCTAGCTGATCAGTAAAAGAAGTACATTACAGTAACTTCCACACATATATAACCATGAGCAGAGAAGATACACAACTAAGATGTTTAGTTGCTTTAGTAGCCTTTATTGAAAGGACAGAAAATGACTATGTGCTGTGTATTTGCTGCATATAGAAGCATGACCATAAATGTATACCCAGAATGTTAGATAGGAAATGTATGCCTTGTTTGAACAGATCGCTGTGCAGTGTCAATCTGGTTGCCGGTGCCCCTCTAATCTGCTAGATGATGGCAGGGGCCACTGCGTGGAGGAGCATAACTGCCCGTGCCAACACGACGGACACTTCTATGCCTCAGGCTCTCAGATCCCAGTGAAGTGCAACAACTGGTAGGTGCCTGTCTGTGCTGTGAATACTTACTTTCAATGCTTGCTCTGGTATATGATCTTCATTAGTCTTCAAATGGGCTTCACAACTCCATTGGGAAATTGACACTGGAAAAAAATGTGTATTTTGTTGTATGATAAATATGGTTTGATAAAGTTGTATACTTAAAGGTATTGTGCTATTTATTATTTACATGACTTTTAAAGACTTTTGTTAAACAAAAATATGATTCATTTTAATATAACATTAGCAATGTTAGAAGGATAAAAAGCGTATTAAAGCGCATACAACTAACAGTGAGTCATGCTGATTATCTAGCACATGCAATAGTGGACAATGGATCTGCTCAAACAATGTTTGCTCAGGCACATGCTCCATTTATGGAAGTGGACATTACCAGACCTTTGATGACCAGAGGTTTGGATTTCATGGAGACTGTGGCTATGTAGCTGTTCAGGTAATAAAATAATACAACATAAAAAAGTTTGTCTAATCAACAATTGATGGATGGGGTTGTCTACGACTCCCATTTGCAGCAGAGAAACACTTTACAGGCTAATTACATGTTTTATCAAACTGGACTTAATTTTCCAACACTTCAACAGTTTGGCTCCAGAAGTAAATTTGCTAGCGCAAATGCTAATTTTAAGTCTACCTTGGGTGGCTACAATAGCATATGCTTATAATCAAATTCGCAGTGAAGAAAATCTCACTGTTCTCTCTCCTAACAGGACAGTTGTGGGCTCACATCTGGCAATTTCCATGTGATCACTGAGAATGTACCATGTGGAACTACTGGTACCACATGTTCGAAAGCTGTCAGGATTGTTTTAGGGGTAACGCATTTTATGTTTCTCTACTATATTAAATCCCACTTAACAATATATGTTGGCATAAGGTTCATTTTTACAATTTATAACCACTCTGACAGCAAACACACAACACACATTTCTAAGAGGCTTTGCTTCTCGCTACATACTGCATGTATATTATATATAGAGTTTAGATGCAAAACCCTCTTAGATACATTTTCAGTTATATGCAAAAATTAAGTTGTTTTAAAAATAAATTGGACTGTGGACTGTAAATTCATCACAAATAGACTTTTTTTGTATTTGACCAGTTCTTATACTGCCTTTTGGATTGTGGTTTCGCATCATATTTATGTATTCCTGTGTTTGATTTTAACAGAGGACAGAAGTGAAACTATCTGATGGGACATATGTGGAGGTTGACCTGGGAACAGGTCCTAAGATCAAATACACAGTGAGGAACGTGGGGCTGTATCTTGTCATAGAATCAGTCATCGGTCTAACTGCATTCTGGGACAGAAGAACAACAGTTCGCATTATTCTACAGCCAGAACACATGGTGAGAAAAACCCAGTGCTTTTGTGCTTTTCATCCCCTGGAAACCATCTATGATGTAAATGCGAACAGGATCTAAAATATGCTATCCCTTCAAAAGTCAGCCAAGGAATCTCAAATAGGTCAATGCATAAACATAAAAGTGTCGTATTAATTTATTTTTGTGTATGTATAATTTTAAGCATAAATGTGTACACATTGGACCACAGTTTCATTAGGCCAATACATCTACAGTAGCCTGGCAGGCAGCAGATAGACACCGGACACCATTTATCAAACAATAACATGGCTAATATATATAAATATATTGACAACAAGCTGAAGGGCTCTGATCCATGATGACTCCACAGGATAAGGTGTGTGGACTTTGTGGCAACTTCAATGGGGACGGCAAGGATGACTTTACCACTCGGAATCAGCTGCTCGTCAGTGATGTCCTGGAGTTTGCCAACAGCTGGAAAGTGACCAGTTCCTGTCCAGATGCAGAAGACAACTTTGACCCCTGCTTTAAAAATTCCCACCGTCACACCTGGGCAAAAATGCAGTGCAGCATCATCAAAGGAGAGACCTTCAAAAACTGCCATGCAAAGGTATATGAACACTTTTGAACAAGATTATAAAATGTTTCTCCACACTTCTGGCTTATGATGGGTAAAGTGTAATTAAAGCTGATTTATTTTACAAAGCAAAATCTATTCATCAATTTGAACACTTATAGACTGTTGTTATAGACTACTATTATAGACTACTGTAGTCGACTCACTGTATGTAGTGTAAGATGTATTTTTTAGTTTTCACTTGTATTCATATGTGTGTGTACAGGTGGACCCTACTCCCTACTTTGACAACTGTGTGAAAGACTCCTGTGCCTGTGATAATGGTGGGGACTGTGAGTGCTTCTGCACGGCTGTGGCTGCATATGCACAGGCCTGCAATGAGGCTGGCATCTGTGTGGCTTGGAGGACTCCAGATATATGCCGTGAGTACAGGAAAAAGTAAATTAAACTACTGCAAGTCTTATGCACCATCACAACTTTCACAGTGCATAAACAAAATAAACCTTCACTAATGAAACATTTCCTTATGTAGATTTCATGCCATTGGCATGGAACATTAATGATGTCATAATGCACTTGTAATTGTAATGTAACTGTTCTTAACTGTTTGTGTGTGTTTGAATTTTAGCTGTTTACTGTGACTATTACAATGGCCCAGCTGAATGCACATGGCATTACAGTCCTTGCCATACACCCTGCTATAAGACCTGCCTCCATCCGGATGGAATCTGCAGTGACCCATTACCCAATCTAGAAGGTGAGATGGGATCTTAGATGAGGAAACTCATCTTTATTGTCATATGTACAGAGTTTTATTTGCTTTGTACACAGTTACAAAGCAAATAAAACACTGTTAGCATTCTTGCATTGGCCCACAACAATTTATGCAACACATTTCAATACAATATGACTGCTTTACATATATATATTTATATATACTGATATTCTACAGCTACCTTTAAAATGCAGAGATTAAAGCATTGAAATCGGTTTTCTTGCTTTACAGGCTGTTACCCTGTTTGTCCTCCGGACAAGCCTATATTTGATGAGGGAAAGCATATTTGTGTCGAGGAATGTGAAGGATGTTTCATTAATGGACATGAGTACAAACCAGGCGAGGAGGTACCTACCGACATACCCTGCACTTCATGGTAAGTCACGCAAAAGTAATACACATATGCATGTATGTTTGTATACCTCACTACATACTACTTACCCAGAATTTCTGTGCCAAAGATGGATATATTCATTCACATAGGCCTTTGGGTGTTTCTTTGACTGTGTGTGTTTAATGCATGGCTGTAATGTTGTCTTTTGGCAGTATCTGTAACCAATATGGAAATCTTACCTGTAACCAAATTCCTGGTAAGCCTTAATTATGGAAATGAAATATTACATTTGGAAAATGAAATTCATCATTAAACATTTTGAGCATTATTAAACATGTCTGTTCTTCTTTGCAAGGTTGTTGTGTGTATAATGGGACTGAGTATGAAGATCATGATGTCATTTACAACGTGACAGACAACATGGGGATGTGCTACTATGCTATCTGCATAAATGAAACAGTTATTCATAGCAATCAAACATGCATGCCGACACCATCTCCATCAACACCAACCCAAACAACAACACCCCCAGTGTCAACTTCAACACCCGTCCCGACTCCAGCATCCACATCTATGCCGGGAGAAACCACCCCGACAACGCTGACACCTGGAACGCCTCCTGGTCAAACCACAACAACAACACCCCCAGTGTCAACTCCAACCGCCGGCCCGACTCCTGCATCAACCCCTGCAACAGTAGAAACCACGGCAGCAACGTCAAAACCTGGAACACCGCCTCCTGGTCCAACCACAACTACAACACCCCCAGTATCAACTCCAACCCCTGGCCTGACTCAAGCATCCACACCTACACTGGTAGAAACCACCGCAACAACGCTGACATCTGGAACACCACCTGCTCCTGGTTCAACTGCAACAACGGGACAAGAAGTTTCAACACTAGCAACAACAGAATTTACATTATTTACTGGAGCCACAATGACAACACCAGAGTCTTCAAACTTATTATCTACAGAAACCCCTGCAGTAACTCTAACATCAACAACTGCAACAAAGGAGACTCCAGCATCCACACCTGCAACAGTAGAAACCACAGCAGCAACGTCAACGCTTGGAACACCGTCTCCTGGTCAAACCACAACTACAACACCCCCAGTGTCAACTCCAACCGCCGGCCTGACTCCAGCATCCACACCTAGCCCGGTAGAAACCACCGCAGCAACGTCAACACTTGGTACACCGTCTCCTGGTCAAACCAAAACTACAACACCCCCAGTATCAACTCCAACTGTTGGTTCGACTCCAGCATCCACACCTAGCCCAGTAGAAACCACCACAGCAACGTCAACACTTGGAACACCATCTCCTGGTCAAACCACAACTACAACACCCCCAGTATCAATTCCAACTGTCGGTCCGACTCCAGGATCCACACCTACGCTGGTAGAAACCGGCGCAACAACGCTGACACCTGGAACACCGCCTCCTGTTCAAACCACAAGTACAACACCCCCAATGTCAACTCCAACCGCCGGCCCGACTCCAGCATCCACACCTAGCCCAGTAGAAACCACCACAGCAACGTCAACACCTGAAACACCGCCTCTTAGTCAAACCACAAGTACAACACCCCCAGTGTCATCTCCAACTGTCGGTCCGACTCCAGCATCCACACCTAGCCCAGTAGAAACTACCGCAGCAACGTCAACACTTGGAACACCATCTCCTGGTCAAACCACAACTACAACAGCCCCAGTATCAACTCCAACTGTTGGTCCGACTCCAGGATCCACACCTACACCGGTAGAAACAGCAGCAACAACGCTGACACCTGGAACACCGCCTCCTGTTCAAACCACAAGTACAACACCCCCAGTGTCATCTCCAACTGTCGGTCCGACTCCAGCATCCACACCTAGCCCAGTAGAAACTACCGCAGCAACGTCAACACTTGGAACACCATCTCCTGGTCAAACCACAACTACAACAGCCCCAGTATCAACTCCAACTGTTGGTCCGACTCCAGGATCCACACCTACACCGGTAGAAACCGCAGCAACAACGCTGACACCTGGAACACCGCCTCCTGTTCAAACCACAAGTACAACACCCCCAGTGTCAACTCCAACTGTCGGTTCGACTCCAGCATCCACACCTAGCCCAGTAGAAACCACACTAACGTCAACACTTGGAACACCGTCTCCTGTTCAAACCACAACTACAACACCCCCAGTGTCAACTCCAACCGCCGGCCTGACTCCAGCATCCACACCTAGCCCGGTAGAAACCACCGCAGCAACGTCAACACTTGGTACACCGTCTCCTGGTCAAACCAAAACTACAACACCCCCAGTATCAACTCCAACTGTCGGTCCAACTCCAGGATCCACACCTACGCTGGTAGAAACCGCAGCAACAACGCTGACACCTGGAACACCACCTCCTGTTCAAACCACAAGTACAACACCCCCAGTGTCAACTCCAACTGTCGGTCCGACTCCAGCATCCACACCTAGCCCAGTAGAAACCACCGCAGCAACGTCAACACTTGGAACACCATCTCCTGGTCAAACCACAACTACAACAGCCCCAGTATCAACTCCAACTGTTGGTTCGACTCCAGGATCCACACCTACACCGGTAGAAACCGCAGCAACAACGCTGACACCTGGAACACCGCCTCCTGTTCAAACCACAAGTACAACGCCCCCAGTGTCATCTCCAACTGTCGGTTCGACTCCAGCATCCACACCTAGCCCAGTAGAAACCACCACAGCAACGTCAACACTTGGAACACCATCTCCTGGTCAAACCACAACTACAACACACCCAGTATCAATTCCAACTGTCGGTCCGACTCCAGGATCCACACCTACGCTGGTAGAAACCGCCGCAACAACGCTGACACCTGGAACACCGCCTCCTGTTCAAACCACAAGTACAACACCCCCAGTGTCAACTCCAACCGCCGGCCCGACTCCAGCATCCACACCTAGCCCAGTAGAAACCACCACAGCAAAGTCAACACCTGAAACACCGCCTCTTAGTCAAACCACAAGTACAACACCCCCAGTGTCATCTCCAACTGTCGGTCCGACTCCAGCATCCACACCTAGCCCAGTAGAAACTACCGCAGCAACGTCAACACTTGGAACACCATCTCCTGGTCAAACCACAACTACAACAGCCCCAGTATCAACTCCAACTGTTGGTCCGACTCCAGGATCCACACCTACACCGGTAGAAACCGCAGCAACAACGCTGACACCTGGAACACCGCCTCCTGTTCAAACCACAAGTACAACACCCCCAGTGTCATCTCCAACTGTCGGTCCGACTCCAGCATCCACACCTAGCCCAGTAGAAACTACCGCAGCAACGTCAACACTTGGAACACCATCTCCTGGTCAAACCACAACTACAACAGCCCCAGTATCAACTCCAACTGTTGGTCCGACTCCAGGATCCACACCTACACCGGTAGAAACCGCAGCAACAACGCTGACACCTGGAACACCGCCTCCTGTTCAAACCACAAGTACAACACCCCCAGTGTCATCTCCAACTGTCGGTCCGACTCCAGCATCCACACCTAGCCCAGTAGAAACTACCGCAGCAACGTCAACACTTGGAACACCATCTCCTGGTCAAACCACAACTACAACAGCCCCAGTATCAACTCCAACTGTTGGTCCGACTCCAGGATCCACACCTACACCGGTAGAAACCGCAGCAACAACGCTGACACCTGGAACACCGCCTCCTGTTCAAACCACAAGTACAACACCCCCAGTGTCAACTCCAACTGTCGGTTCGACTCCAGCATCCACACCTAGCCCAGTAGAAACCACACTAACGTCAACACTTGGAACACCGTCTCCTGTTCAAACCACAACTACAACACCCCCAGTGTCAACTCCAACCGCCGGCCTGACTCCAGCATCCACACCTAGCCCGGTAGAAACCACCGCAGCAACGTCAACACTTGGTACACCGTCTCCTGGTCAAACCAAAACTACAACACCCCCAGTATCAACTCCAACTGTCGGTCCAACTCCAGGATCCACACCTACGCTGGTAGAAACCGCAGCAACAACGCTGACACCTGGAACACCACCTCCTGTTCAAACCACAAGTACAACACCCCCAGTGTCAACTCCAACTGTCGGTCCGACTCCAGCATCCACACCTAGCCCAGTAGAAACCACCGCAGCAACGTCAACACTTGGAACACCATCTCCTGGTCAAACCACAACTACAACAGCCCCAGTATCAACTCCAACTGTTGGTTCGACTCCAGGATCCACACCTACACCGGTAGAAACCGCAGCAACAACGCTGACACCTGGAACACCGCCTCCTGTTCAAACCACAAGTACAACGCCCCCAGTGTCATCTCCAACTGTCGGTTCGACTCCAGCATCCACACCTAGCCCAGTAGAAACCACCACAGCAACGTCAACACTTGGAACACCATCTCCTGGTCAAACCACAACTACAACACACCCAGTATCAATTCCAACTGTCGGTCCGACTCCAGGATCCACACCTACGCTGGTAGAAACCGCCGCAACAACGCTGACACCTGGAACACCGCCTCCTGTTCAAACCACAAGTACAACACCCCCAGTGTCAACTCCAACCGCCGGCCCGACTCCAGCATCCACACCTAGCCCAGTAGAAACCACCACAGCAAAGTCAACACCTGAAACACCGCCTCTTAGTCAAACCACAAGTACAACACCCCCAGTGTCATCTCCAACTGTCGGTCCGACTCCAGCATCCACACCTAGCCCAGTAGAAACTACCGCAGCAACGTCAACACTTGGAACACCATCTCCTGGTCAAACCACAACTACAACAGCCCCAGTATCAACTCCAACTGTTGGTCCGACTCCAGGATCCACACCTACACCGGTAGAAACCGCAGCAACAACGCTGACACCTGGAACACCGCCTCCTGTTCAAACCACAAGTACAACACCCCCAGTGTCAACTCCAACTGTCGGTTCGACTCCAGCATCCACACCTAGCCCAGTAGAAACCACCACAGCAACGTCAACACTTGGAACACCGTCTCCTGGTCAAACCACAACTACAACACCCCCAGTGTCAACTCCAACCGCCGGCCTGACTCCAGCATCCACACCTAGCCCGGTAGAAACCACCGCAGCAACGTCAACACTTGGTACACCGTCTCCTGGTCAAACCAAAACTACAACACCCCCAGTATCAACTCCAACTGTCGGTCCAACTCCAGGATCCACACCTACGCTGGTAGAAACCGCAGCAACAACGCTGACACCTGGAACACCACCTCCTGTTCAAACCACAAGTACAACACCCCCAGTGTCAACTCCAACTGTCGGTCCGACTCCAGCATCCACACCTAGCCCAGTAGAAACCACCGCAGCAACATCAACACTTGGAACACCATCTCCTGGTCAAACCACAACTACAACAGCCCCAGTATCAACTCCAACTGTTGGTTCGACTCCAGGATCCACACCTACACCGGTAGAAACCGGCGCAACAACGCTGACACCTGGAACACCGCCTCCTGTTCAAACCACAAGTATAACACCCCCAGTGTCAACTCCAACCGCCGGCCCGACTCCAGCATCCACACCTAAACCAGTAGAAACCACCACAGCAACATCAACACCTGGAACACCGCCTCTTAGTCAATCCACAAGTACAACACCCCCAGTGTCAACTCCAACTTTTGGTCCGAGTCCAGCATCCACACCTAGCCCAGTAGAAACCACCGCAGCAACATCAACACCTGGAACACCGCCTCTTAGTCAATCCACAAGTACAACACCCCCAGTGTCAACTCCAACTTTTGGTCCGAGTCCAGCATCCACACCTAGCCCAGTAGAAACCACCGCAGCAACGTCAACACTTGGAACACCGTCTCCTGGTCAAACCACAACTACAACACCCCCAGTGTCATCTCCAACTGTCGGCCCGACTCCAGCATCCACACCTAAACCAGTAGAAACCACCACAGCAACATCAACACCTGGAACACCGCCTCTTAGTCAATCCACAACTACAACACCCCCAGTGTCATCTCCAACTGTCGGTCCGACTCCAGCATCCACACCTAGCCCAGTAGAAACCACCGCAGCAACGTCAACACTTGGAACACCATCTCCTGGTCAAACCACAACTACAACAGCCCCAGTATCAACTCCAACTGTCGGTCCGACTCCAGCATCCACACCTACACTGGTAGAAACCACTGCAACAACGCTGACATCTGGAACACCACCTGCTCCTGGTTCAACTGCAACAACGGGACAGCAAGTTTCAACACTAGCAACAACAGAATTTACATTATTTACTGGAGCCACAATGACAACACCAGAGTCTTCAAACTTATTATCTACAGAAACCCCTGCAGTAACTCTAACATCAACAACTGCAACAAAGGAGACTCCTGCATCCACACCTGCAACAGTAGAAACCACAGCAGCAACGTCAACACTTGGTACACCGTCTCCTGGTCAAACCACAACTACAACACCCCCAGTGTCAACTCCAACCGCCGGCCTGACTCCAGCATCCACACCTAGCCCGGTAGAAACCACCGCAGCAACGTCAACACTTGGTACACCGTCTCCTGGTCAAACCACAACTACAACACCCCCAGTGTCAACTCCAACCGCCGGCCTGACTCCAGCATCCACACCTAGCCCGGTAGAAACCACCGCAGCAACGTCAACACTTGGTACACCGTCTCCTGGTCAAACTACAACTACAACACCCCCAGTATCAACTCCAACTGTCGGTTCGACTCCAGGATCCACACCTACACCGGTAGAAACCGCAGCAACAACGCTGACACCTGGAACACCGCCTCCTGTTCAAACCACAAGTACAACACCCCCAGTGTCAACTCCAACTGTCGGTCCGACTCCAACATCCACACCTAGCCCAGTAGAAACCACCGCAGCAACGTCAACACTTGGAACACCATCTCCTGGTCAAACCACAACTACAACAGCCCCAGTATCAACTCCAACTGTTGGTTCGACTCCAGGATCCACACCTACACCGGTAGAAACCGCAGCAACAACGCTGACAACTGGAACACCGCCTCCTGTTCAAACCACAAGTACAACACCCCCAGTGTCAACTCCAACCGCCGGCCCGACTCCAGCATCCACACCTAGCCCAGTAGAAACCACCACAGCAACGTCAACACCTGAAACACCGCCTCTTAGTCAAACCACAAGTACAACACCCCCAGTGTCATCTCCAACTGTCGGTCCGACTCCAGCATCCACACCTAGCCCAGTAGAAACTACCGCAGCAACGTCAACACTTGGAACACCATCTCCTGGTCAAACCACAACTACAACAGCCCCAGTATCAACTCCAACTGTTGGTCCGACTCCAGGATCCACACCTACGCTGGTAGAAACCGGCGCAACAACGCTGACACCTGGAACACCGCCTCCTGTTCAAACCACAAGTATAACACCCCCAGTGTCAACTCCAACCGCCGGCCCGACTCCAGCATCCACACCTAAACCAGTAGAAACCACCACAGCAACGTCAACACTTGGAACACCATCTCCTGGTCAAACCACAACTTCAACAGCCCCAGTATCAACTCCAACTGTTGGTTCGACTCCAGGATCCACACCTACACCGGTAGAAACCGCAGCAACAACGCTGACACCTGGAACACCGCCTCCTGTTCAAACCACAAGTACAACACCCCCAGTGTCAACTCCAACCGCCGGCCCAACTCCAGCATCCACACCTAGCCCAGTAGAAACCACCACAGCAACGTCAACACCTGAAACACCGCCTCTTAGTCAAACCACAAGTACAACACCCCCAGTGTCATCTCCAACTGTCGGTCCGACTCCAGCATCCACACCTAGCCCAGTAGAAACTACCGCAGCAACGTCAACACTTGGAACACCATCTCCTGGTCAAACCACAACTACAACAGCCCCAGTATCAACTCCAACTGTTGGTCCGACTCCAGGATCCACACCTACACCGGTAGAAACCACCGCAACAACGCTGACACCTGGAACACCGCCTCCTGTTCAAACCACAAGTATAAAACCCCCAGTGTCAACTCCAACCGCCGGCCCGACTCCAGCATCCACACCTAGCCCAGTAGAAACCACCACAGCAACGTCAACACCTGAAACACCGCCTCTTAGTCAAACCACAAGTACAACACCCCCAGTGTCATCTCCAACTGTCGGTCCGACTCCAGCATCCACACCTAGCCCAGTAGAAACTACCGCAGCAACGTCAACACTTGGAACACCATCTCCTGGTCGAACCACAACTACAACAGCCCCAGTATCAACTCCAACTGTTGGTCCGACTCCAGGATCCACACCTACACCGGTAGAAACCACCGCAACAACGCTGACACCTGGAACACCGCCTCCTGTTCAAACCACAAGTACAACGCCCCCAATGTCATCTCCAGCTGTCGGTTCGACTCCAGCATCCACACCTAGCCCAGTAGAAACCACCACAGCAACGTCAACACTTGGAACACCATCTCCTGGTCAAACCACAACTACAACACCCCCAGTATCAACTCCAACTGTCGGTCCGACTCCAGCATCCACACCTAGCCCGGTAGAAACAACCGCAGCAACGCCAACACTTGGAACACCATCTCCTGGTCAAACCACAACTACAACACCCCCAGTATCAACTCCAACTGTCGGTCTGACTCCAGGATCCACACCTACGCTGGTAGAAACTACCACAGCAACATCAACACCTGGAACACCGCCTCTTAGTCAATCCACAACTACAACACCCCCAGTGTCAACTCCAACCGCCGGCCCGACTCCAGCATCCACAGCTAGCCCAGTAGAAACCACCACAGCAACGTCAACACCTGGAACACCGCCTCTTAGTCAAACCACAAGTACCACACCCTCAGTGTCATCTCCAACTGTCGGTCCGACTCCAGCATCCACACCTAGCCCAGTAGAAACCACCGCAGCAACGTCAACACTTGGAACACCATCTCCTGGTCAAACCACAACTACAACAGCCCCAGTATCAACTCCAACTGTCGGTCCGACTCCAGCATCCACACCTACACTGGTAGAAACCACTGCAACAACGCTGACATCTGGAACACCACCTGCTCCTGGTTCAACTGCAACAACGGGACAACAAGTTTCAACACTAGCAACAACAGAATTTACATTATTTACTGGAGCCACAATGACAACACCAGAGTCTTCAAACTTATTATCTACAGAAACCCCTGCAGTAACTCTAACATCAACAACTGCAACAAAGGAGACTCCTGCATCCACACCTGCAACAGTAGAAACCACAGCAGCAACGTCAACACTTGGTACACCGTCTCCTGGTCAAACCACAACTACAACACCCCCAGTGTCAACTCCAACCGCCGGCCTGACTCCAGCATCCACACCTAGCCCGGTAGAAACCACCGCAGCAACGTCAACACTTGGTACACCGTCTCCTGGTCAAACCACAACTACAACACCCCCAGTATCAACTCCAACTGTCGGTCCGACTCCAGGATCCACACCTACGCTGGTAGAAACCGCCGCAACAACGCTGACACCTGGAACACTGCCTCCTGTTCAAACCACAAGTATAACACCCCCAGTGTCAACTCCAACTGTCGGTCCGACTCCAGCATCCACACCTAGCCCAGTAGAAACCACCGCAGCAACGTCAACACTTGGAACACCATCTCCTGGTCAAACCACAACTACAACAGCCCCAGTATCAACTCCAACTGTTGGTTCGACTCCAGGATCCACACCTACACCGGTAGAAACCGCAGCAACAACGCTGACACCTGGAACACCGCCTCCTGTTCAAACCACAACTACAATACCCCCAGTGTCAACTCCAACTGTCGGTCCGACTCAAGCATCCACACCTAGCCCAGTAGAAACCACCGCAGCAACGTCAACACTTGGAACACCATCTCCTGGTCAAACCACAACTACAACAGCCCCAGTATCAACTCCAACTGTTGGTTCGACTCCAGGATCCACACCTACACCGGTAGAAACCGCAGCAACAACGCTGACACCTGGAACACCGCCTCCTGTTCAAACCACAAGTACAACACCCCCAGTGTCAACTCCAACCGCCGGCCCGACTCCAGCATCCACACCTAGCCCAGTAGAAACCACCACAGCAACGTCAACACCTGAAACACCGCCTCTTAGTCAATCCACAAGTACAACACCCCCAGTGTCATCTCCAACTGTCGGTCCGACTCCAGCATCCACACCTAGCCCAGTAGAAACCACCGCAGCAACGTCAACACTTGGAACACCATCTCCTGGTCAAACCACAAGTACAACACCCCCAGTATCAACTCCAACCCCCGGCCCGACTACAGCATCCACATCTACGTTGACACCTGGAACATCACCTACCCCTAGTCCAATCACAACAACGGGACCCCTCGTTTCAACTCGACCATCATCTACAGCAATAACTCCTTGTGTCTGCATTATAAATGGGACACAGTATAATCCTGGTAAGATATTATACATAAAGAGAGGAAAAAGCTTGAATTTGTAGGTCATATTTTGAAGTAGTAAGTAAAGCAGTGACTGAAGAATGTGGATTGAATGTGAATGCCTGCAGGAAATGTAATTTAAAAGATTTTTTTTTTCTGTATATTAATGCCACTGTTTGTTTCTGATCATCTTTTTTAGGTGATATAATTTATGATGGCCATCACATCGGTTCAGGGATCTGCCTCACAATGGTATGCTCCGATATCTGTGAAATTCAGAACAGCACAGGGCCTTGTCAGACCACCACTCCAACCATACCTAGCATAGGGTGCCCAGAGTGGAACAAAAAAGTAAGTCACCACTTCTGTGCTATGGTTCTCTGAATCTATGTACACTCAAAGTGAGATTTTAGTTAAAGTGGGTACAAGTAAAAGAATAGTATACTAGTAGGCTTGAAATTGTGGGTTCGAATCCCAGTTGCCACTGTTTTGCCCTTGAGCAAAGCACTTAACCCTAATTTGCTCTAGGGGAGACTGGCCATGAATTAATTGACATATGACAAATGTAAGTTACTTGAGTGTCTGCCACATGCATAAATGTAAATGTAAATTTACGTAAACTTATATCTCACATCACTAACTGTTTTAATTTTGCCTGCAATACCTAAATTAATATTGTATAGTCTCTCATAGTTAGTCTTTTCTTGCCTGAGCACAACTTAAGAACTGAGGTGAACATGGGACCATTACAAAATAAATATATGATTTCTAATCAGCCTTGGGTTATAAAGAATTATTTTAATTAATGAGTTAAGTAAAACACATGTATGACAGACCACATTTTAAAGTGGATGGGGGGGCATGAATTCATTTCTCATGATTTCTAAATGCCACTTATTGTATAGATAAATAGATAAAAACAATAGGATAAAGTAATGTTCCCCACTTTCTTTTGGTTAGCAAAACGAGACCTTTTGGCTCTGTAACTGCACAATGGCACGCTGCATTGAGGATAATATCATTGAGATCATCCCCTATGAGTGTCCACCTCTGAAGAACATCACCTGTGCTAATGGGAGAAAACCAGTGTTGGTTTGGGATGAGAACCTCTGCTGCCAGAAATACGCTTGTGACTGTATGTCCCTTTACTACTGTATTTCTAATTTGACTTCATAAACTCAAATGAAAGGTTTCTAAATGGTCTCTGCAAGTGATAGTGTAGTTGTGCTGCTAAAAATGTGTGTTATGAATATTAGGTATCATAATTACTCTGTCTCCAATTGTACGGTCACCACAACCGCAAAATTTTAAATACATTGCACAGATAATTACATTTGCATTTGAAGCTTTTTTATGCATTTTTAAATACCTGAAATGTATTTAAGATGCCAATGGATATTATTGTCTGAAATGTTTAAAATGTTTTAAGTTCATTTACTTGTTGAGCCATACGTTTGAATGTATGTTAGACTGAATTGATATAAATGATGAATTGATAAATTGTGTTTTTTAGGTTACTGTGAAGGATGGGGAGATTCTCACTATGTGACCTTTGATGGGCTATCATATAGCCACCAAGGAAACTGCACATATGTACTAATGGAGGAGATCTACCCTGTGTTCAACTTCAAAATCTATGTTGACAGTGTCAAATGTGATCCTAGAGAAGATGTTTCCTGTCCACGATCAATCATAATCTCATACAAATCAGATGTCATCACACTTAAGAACAATAACATAAAGGGCTCTGTCAATTTGGAGGTATGTTCAAACCAGCTTGATCAGCATTAAGGTATATTTTTGTATGATTTTTTAAGGGTTGACTAGCCCATGATGGTCATTTTAGCTGGTTTACTGACCACATCCCCGCCATTTCCAGCTTGATAAAGTGTCCACACCAACATAACCAGCTTATTCCAGCAATATCCAGGTTAACAGGCTGGTAATACTGATGTGACCAGTTTATATGGTAAAAACAAAAGCAATGTCTGAACATTCTATGATGTTCACAAACTACATCTGCTATGTTTATATAGTTATATTTTTGGGGGCGATGGTGGTGCAGGTGGTAGAGGTACCATTTGGCAACCGGAAGGTTGCAGGTTTTCGCCCCGCTCCACCTGACCCCATCAAAGTATCTTTGAGCAAGATATTGAAACCCAAATGCTCCTGGTGAAAAACAAAGTGTAAATAATGTAATGAAATTGCTGTATTTCTCCTTGTCCCATTCTTAATGTCCAGGCACAGAGAGATGGCACTGCACTGCAGCTTCCTTATGCAAAGGATGGTGTTAGGGTGGCTAACTCTGGTCTCAAATTGATCTATGAGATCCCCCAGTTGCAAATCGCAGTGACTTTTGGAATAGTGGGCTTCACAGTTAACCTTCCTTACCAGCGCTTTGGCAATAACACACAAGGACACTGTGGTGAGACATACTCATTCTTCTCTGTACTACTTATAGGTGATATAGAATGGATGGTTGGAGTATTGGACCTTGTTCACTGATGTTAAAGTATAACATATTCAATTTTATCAAAAATTATCTCAAATTTCAATTTTACAAGCCAAATCACAACCTTATAATTAGGCTGGAAATTGAAATGGAACTACAGTTCAATGGAACTACAGTTGATTTGTGACCTGTCACATCACAACATCTCTTTGTCAAATTCACCCATTTTTGGTGACAGTTTATCATTCTCATTCAGCATGTATCGAAATGTAACATGACGACAAATGTAACATTTAAGCTACACGTTTTTTAATTCATGCAGTGAGGTTGGCTCTGAGGTTTTCACGCTCTTTTACGCACGCATGCGTGTGTGGGTCTGTAAATGTGCGCTTCACTCTTTCAGGAACCTGCAACAACAACCCTCATGATGACTGCAGGCTGCCCGACGGTCGGCTAGTTGAGGACTGTACTATAATGGCGGACTTCTGGCCTGCCAAACATGTGTACAGACCAGACTGTCCTGTGCCTGATGTTGTGCCCACTGGCACACCAATCCCATTACCAACACTCAGACCTTGTAATGAGCACTCAGTATGTGATCTCATCACGAGCGAGTAAGTCGTCAACCCTTGCCATTTTTCCCAGAATCACCATAAGTTGATTAAAGGAAAATTCTGGGGCATTTCAGTCCATTGCCCTGTTTTTCAAGGTAACAGGGTGCTGTTGGTACAAAAAAGAATGATAATATTTGGTACAACATAGACTGAACACTGAACCAGCAACTAGCACTAAATGAATGGGGCAAGGAAAATTAAACTCAAAGTGAGTTAGCTTTAGCTGCTGGTTCCTTCCTCAACCTATTCTATGTTGTACCAAATTGTGTCATTCTTTTTCCTACCGCCAGCAGTTGGTGACCTCAAACAACAGGGCTATTGGTTGAGATGCTCCACAATTTTCACTGTTCTTTGAGGCTGCCAAGTGCTGTTAGTAGGTATAACAATAACAGCATTTGTAGACTGGCACAATGTAGACTGGCCACTAATGCTAACTGATGGGAGCACAGGAGAAATTTCGCTATTTGGTCTACGTCGTTCTGATACACTCCAGATAATGTCCTCTTTAAGTAGAGGACTAGAGAGACAGAGTGGCAGTTTGTCATACTGTAGTTGCTGTATGGTTTTAATGGCTGTGTAAAATTCATTACAATAGACTTCACACTCCGTACTTGGATACATCATCTCAGTGTGATGTTTTTCCTCTATCAAAAGTAATGTCCTTAAAAATTAGAGACACTGATATGTTTTAATGTATTTATTTGGTAATCTGTTAATGTATTTGTTAATTCATTACTTCCAGTAAACTTTATGACCCCTTTTTTGAGTTTATGAGTTTCTCCTGGTTGTGCAATTAGGTACTAGCTTTTAGCTACCAGTCTTTCTGAGGCCTTTCTGTTGTTGTTGTTGTTTTTGTTTCCCTCAGTTTGTTTGCTGAGTGTCACCACCACATCTCCCCCAACCGCTTCTTCAATGGCTGCGTGTTTGACAGCTGCCACGTGTCAAATCCGGCTGTGGAATGCACCAGCTTGCAGACATACGCTGAGGCCTGTGCCCAAGTTGGTGTGTGTGTTCACTGGAGGAACCACACCACCCTGTGTGGTAGGCTGCAGTCTCTACGCCCATCTATACCACTGCTGACATCTGATAGATTACACAGGCTACTCTTGCTGAGAGACGTTTCTGTTATTCCTTTACCACTTTACCTCACAGCTTCACATATTTAAGATATGGTAAAGCAATATTAATGCACTGTTATATTAGTATGAAATTAGTATGAACAAAAAGTCCCCTTTTGTAGTAATTTTTTCCATTACACTACAAATATTGTCACAAAGTGACTTGATCTGGCCCTTCCTCTGCAATACAAATTGCAATGAAAAAAAAATCCACTTAAAACCTTAAAGTATGAAATCATAATAGAAGAGTGCAATATAATCAACTGATAAACCTGTCATTTTTACATTACTAATACATTTAAAATATATGATAATGATTAGTTAACATTTAACAGTACATATTGCAAGATGAGAAAAGTCTCTTCTAGGTTGATTATTATCATTTAGACAACTTTTGTAGATATATATGTTAATTTTTCCTGTGTAGCCAGTGACTGCCCAGCTGACAAAGTCTACAAGCCTTGTGGTCCTGCTGAACAGCCTACATGTGATAGCGAGTAAGTGCTATCCCCTGCTCTGTGCATCTGTGTTGACATGAAAATGTGCTTCTTACAACAACTTTGTTTCATGTAAATAAATAAAACCTTTTTTTCTTTCCCAGTTGGCAACTTTAGCCAAAACAACAGGGGGGCTATTTGAGAAAAAGTGACCCATACTTCCCAGAGTGTTGAGTTTAGTGTGCATGTGTGTGTGGGTGCCTGTCTGTTTGTCTGTCATTCAGACATGCTCATAGATGGGAACATACACAGTTTCTGTCATGTTCTGTGGACCCCCTGAAATGGCCTAGACCACCCTTGAACCTCTCTATGTACAAAGGTCTAGCTCTGCCACTTTTTTTAGTGTGATAAATTAAGAAGAAAGTGACATATCAGATCTTACTGAATTCTGACATGTTTCTCCTAAACCCTCCTAGGAGAAAAACAGAACATTGAGCTCAGTTTTGTGGAAACAAAAATAAAAATGATGTAATGATGTGAGAAGTAAACCTTCATCTGGGTGCATTCTCATTTTAAAGGAGAAATCCGGTCGATCCTTAGCCCTGTTGTTGTTGAGATCACTGTAAGAAAAATATATTGATATAACATAGACCAAATGGTAAACCGACAGCTAATGTTGACTGAATGGGGCACAGTGATATTAAATTGAAAGTGAATTTCTGTGCCCAATTCAGTTAGTGTTAACTATTCAGTCTGTGTTCTATCAAATTCCTAAAAATCAAAATCCTATCAGATTTTCTTATTCCTATTGCCTACTGACAGCACTCTGTGTCCTCAAACAACAGACCTATGGTTTGATTCACACCAGATTTCTCTTTTAAATAACATCTTTTCACTTTCTGCTCTACGGCACATAACACCCTTATAACGTAGCCTTTGTTTGTGTATTGTAGCCCTAGTGAATCAGGCATGAAAACCGTAACAGAAGGCTGCTTCTGTCCTGAGGGCACCAAACTCTTCAGCAAGGAATCAGCTGTATGTGTGGACAAATGTGGTGAGTATTGTATTTTATCATATTATTAGTGCAAACAGGATCATTAACAGCAAATTTTGCATACTGACTCATTGCTGCCCCGTTGTTTGTTAATGTAGGATGTTTGGATCCTGATGGTATCCCACGAGAGGTGAGTGTGACTCAGCAGGGCCACACAACATGATCAAACATTATCCACACAACATGAAAAAAACTTGTATTGTGAGCAATCTGAAAGGTGCTTTGTATTATAATAGGAAAGTGTGCTGTCACTAATGTTTCACCAATGCTTTTACCTTGACCATTAGGTAATAGTTACAATCACTAATGGTTATAAGTGTTTGTGCATGTGGTCATGTATGTGTGCATGGTGCATGTGGTCATGTATGTATGTGTGTGTGTGTGTGTCTTTTGACAGTTCAACGAGAAGTTTGAGTACATGTGCCAGGATTGTGTGTGTGTAGAGGAGACCCGGGCTGTCAGCTGTCAGGCGAAGCAGTGCCCGCCAACCAGCGTTCCATCCTGTACAGAGCCAGGCTCCACCCTGGTTAACACAACCGACCCAGCCAACCCATGCTGCCCCCAGCTGTCCTGCCGTAAGTGCTGATGCATGGATGCTGGAATATGGTATCTTGCAAGCCGTGATGGAGCTAGGCTAGCTGGTATTCATTACTCTGACCTCCTCTTCAGTTCTGACAGGTCCTAAGAAATATGTTTGTGAATTTAAGAGAAGTCATCACATAGTCATCAAACTTGAAATATCTTGAATTAGAAATGGAAAGAGACCAGCCACATTGTGATGTGTCTACAGAATAACATTGGGATTGCCATTACCGTGTCTTTTAATGTATCCATTAAAAAAGACACTTTTCTGTTTGCACTTCTGTTTTCAGGATGTGACTGCTCTTTGTGTCCCATCCCTGATAATAAATGTCCTGTGGGCTATGAACCAAAGCTAATACTTACAGAAGGGAAATGCTGCCAGGACATCATTTGTGGTATGCTGTTATTAACTAATGGCACTAACTAATCATGAATATTAATACTCTTACCAACTCCTTACACTTATAGTAACTGCATGTTTGTATTGTTTCCCAGAGCCCAATAACATCTGCTTACATAAAGGGGTAGAGTATAAGGTAATTTCACCAAGCTTTCACACTCTATATTTACGTAAACTTCTTGATTACTTTCCATTTAGCAGAATAAGGCAGAGAAACTTCTGCTTTTGCCTGTGTATCATCTGGATCTGGTTTACACATGGTTGGCAAAGATACAGTATGTGACAGGACTTCACTGACAGGATTGAATCCAGGATGTCCACATTTGCTTTCGGAATATCAAAGGGACATTTACAAAAATGTTTGAATTTAAAGCATTTGTAAAGTAATATTAAAGAAGTTAGAGGTACTTTTATTTATTAGCAAGCTGACAACCAATGCACAAGCTGGTACCATACTAACTGTGTCTTTTAGAGACAGTAGCTGACAATACTGTACTGTGAATGTTTTTTTGTGGGTTGTTCCAGCCCAGGAAATAGAACAATAGTGCACACCCCAAATGGTTATTGAGAATTGTCTTTCACATACTGCCATGATCACAAAAGTGGCAAATTGCTGTGATAAAGGGGTACTTTAAAAGAGACAATGTGCAAAGCATTAGACATTAGCATTAGACTAACCTTGAAAATTTGTTGATATAAACAGTAGTTCTAATGATTTACCTGCCTGAAGTGCTACATAGATTCATAGTCAGGAATCATTCATGTAACATTTGTCTGGTGTATTTATTGTCCACTAGCCTGGAGAGAGTGTGCCAGTGATAAACTGTCAAGAATGCAAATGCACTACACTGAAAGATCCCAACTCTGCATTTCTACAAATCGACTGCAAGATGGTGGAGTGCAAAGAAGAGTGTGAAGCTGTGAGATCTTTTATCACATGTCATTAATACTACCGTTTTATTTAGCAAAATTTTCCTTTGTGTATCTGTATCATAATTATTATTATGTTGTTTACTTTTTATATCACTAACACTCTCTTGCTCTCTCTCTTTCTCTCTCTCTCTCTCTCACACACACACACTCCTTCTGACAGGGCTATGAATATCAATATGACAATTACGACTATGAAGCGTGCTGTGGGGAGTGCATCCAGACTCACTGCTCTCTTAACATCAGAGAAACTGTGTCCCTCATTGAGGTAGGGTAACAGTTTTTGTTGTGGTTTTCATATACAGATATATACAGACAATATACAGAGGAAAGGTATTCAACTCTTGCTATGGGAAAGGTATTTCCTGGCTGTGACTGATCAACAAGAAAGCGTGTGAACACAACTGTTCATGTTAATCACAGCTATATTGCTGCATGCATCAATGATCATGTAGTACCTTGGATTCTGTAAAGGTGTACAGTACCACATGACTCAGTGCCCAACCAGAGAACCAGAACAGCAAACAACAGCATTACCAACAAATCATCCTTTGTGACCATGTGTAGTGATGTGGACTACAAGCAAATTTCCTGAAGGAAATTAAGGTGTCCAGTCTCTTACATACACAACACAGAGGCACTGAGGTCTGAGAACATGCGCAAGTGCGCTAGCAAGTAACTCAAACAAGTGAAACCAGTCTCAGCTGAAGCTGTTTGTTTTCTGATCACCATCCACATTGTGTACACAAAGTGGAAGAAGAGTGCTATGCATGCTCTGGTTCCTTGTAATGGTATCAATTATCCAAACAGAGTGGAAGTACATTATCCCATGACACTGAACACTGAATGGTACAAATCACTAGTTGGGATCACACAAATACACACTTTCTCTCTCTCACACACACACACATACACACACACAAACAGTCCATTCTCCATCTGACCTGTGTCTTTGTTCTATGTGTGTTTGTAGCCTGGCAGCACCTGGTCACCTCCTGACAACAAGTGTGTGACCTACAGCTGCACTAAAGTGGGAGACAAATTCATAACCACCAAGTCAGACATCCAATGTCCCCCATTCAATGAGAAAAACTGCCAACCTGTACGTATTTAATATAATGTGATGGGCCTGATTACTGAACACACACACACATCAATATATAGTAAACATGTGACTTGTGTAGTAATATTTAGCCATGGGAATATTCACATAACTACACAAATTCACATTCATTTTCAGAGGGGGACATTTGCATCTTTTAAATAAATGGTGTATTATGTATCTTTATTTAGTCACTGTAGATTTCCATGTACTGTATCTGAATACAAGATTATGAAATTCTGTTATCTTTGTGTTCCTTAGGGGACCATTCAGACTCTCTCCAATGGTTGCTGCCAAGTTTGTAAGTATGCCAAGTTATAAAATTATTTAAAAAAAAAACAATGACAGCGGCTTGGAGCTTGGAGGTGTTTTTTTCCAAATATGTTTATTCATGTCAGTTCTGTGCAAACTGCATGTATGTTCGCTGAGTGACGGTCTTAAATGCTCATGTAAAAACACATGTCATGTTCCCACAGGCGAGCCAATAGACAAGGGCTGCAAGGTGGAGACAGTACTGAAGACAATCACCTATCAAGGCTGCCAGTCTGAGGATGAAATGGAGATAGCCTATTGTGAGGGGGCCTGTAATACCTACAGCAAGTGAGTCTACATGTAGTGTCTAAAGCGTGCTTGATTTAGACACACACACACTCACACAATACAAATAGAAATGCAGTCAGCGCTCCTCCTCCCAAAAAAATACATACACCCACTAAGAAAACAGCCTTAAACTTCCCACAGCCAGTGACACAGCCAAAGTAAAGGGAAACACGGAAATAGAGCACATCTGAATCACTCATGCATGCCGATGTCCATGTCACACTGCCCCTGCATCAAAACAAACACCCCTCCCCATCACCACCATCCACCAGTGTGTGAAGGAACCAGTGACTGATATTTAGCCAAAGCAACAGTGTGTTTTGTATGTCAAATGTTTCCCAATACACACAAACAAAAGTGTGTGTGTGTGTGTGTGTGAGGGTAGTGTTGGTAGATAAGGAGCCCACATGACATCCCCCTCTCCATTTCTGTTCCTGATCCTCAGGTACTCAGAGCTGGAGACCTCAATGAAGCACACCTGCACATGTTGCCGCGAGTCTCACACCAGCAACCGCACTGTGACCCTCACCTGCCTGGATGGCAGCAAGAGGCCTCACACCTACGTGCATGTTGAGCAGTGCCAGTGCAGCAACACCCTGTGCAATGAGAGCAACCCGTGGGCAGCCAGTGGTAGAAGCAGGCTCTCTTCCAGCCGGACCACAGCAAGAAAGAGGATCAGTACTGGAGGACAGAGCCCCATCGTCAAGAGAAGCGTTTTGGACAGAGGGGGCTAGAGAAAGAGAATTTTGACCTTGTTCTGTGATAACCTTTCATAATATCCTCTCATCCACAACAGTTCCTGAATCAACTGTAACAGGAACTGAAATTTGGTTGCATTAAACTGCTTTGCAAGTGTATCTGTATTAATATATGTCTTACTATCTGAGTAATATATGCTTTGTTATCTTCTGCTTATTAATTAAACTGAAATTTAAAAAATAAATATGTTTTGTTTGTTTTTTTTTTGTTGTTGAATTATACTTTCTTAAAAGTTGAAGTTGGAATGAACTTAAACACTTAAAACAGTCATACAAAGACATCAGAACACACGTCCATAGGCAGTAGTGACTCCTGATATGACATGACATTCTTTAAGTGGCTAGGATCAGGGTAATGCATCAGACAGTCGAGAAAATGGGCTGGCAGTTTTGAGGGTATATGCTGCTGAGACCATGTTAGAAAACTGCTATATCTGCAGCTCGCTAGGCAGGGCCTCCGACAGCAACACATCAGCTAGTTTGTTTAGTTCAGTTGAAACAATCGCATAATTAACACAAAGATTAATTCCTCTTTTAATTCAATGAAAGAAAGCAGTCTTTCCCACTTATGTCCTCTCAACGTCACCTGTCCATGTTATGTGTGTTTGTGTTTTGAATCGTTTTCGTAACACCATAACACAGAACCTGAGGCAGAGTATATCTTGCGTCTACTTAGCGAGTGACACGCATGTTCATCCTTGACTCCACCCAAAACAAACTATGGCTGTGTTTAAGAGTCAGATAGAGGCCCTCTCAGCCTTATCTTACCACAGATCTTCTGTTACTGTGAGCACTGGAAGCATGGTGCTTACCTGGGCACTACCACTGACTGTGGCCCTGGCATTTCTGGCACAGCCTTCTGCATCTCTAACAGGTATGTATTTATTGTTAAATCAATAACATGTATACATTTTTATTTCTGATTGACTGGATTCATTGATTAATCAATTGATTAATACAATTAATGGCAGCTGGGTATTATTGCAGTGACAGCTGGGAAGAAGTACAAAGTCCTTAATTCAAATGTAATATGGGTATCAAATATTTTGAGTTCTGGTGACCTGCACAAGATTTACAACTTGATCATAATAAAATAGTATTCTATTTTGTAAAATTAAAATGTTGGAAAATTTACTTTTTGTCATGCCTATAACCCCAGTAAACTGCCATATTTGTATAATCTGAATGATTTTATAAAGTATTTCATACAATCCTGTTAAGATCTACAGTCAAAAGAATGCTCAAATTTCATGTCATCATTCATATCATGGCATTTTATTAGTGTTATGGACATGACAAAAACAGTTCATTTCCTGTAAAATTGAACTGTTATTTCGAAGAGGACTTCATATTTGATCTGAAATCTATCTATTTCAGTTTCTCTGCCAAATTAAATTGAATATTAAATTGGCATAGATGTGATTATGATGGATAATTGTGGGCTTAGCTGTGTTTAAGTAAAAAGTTGCATCTTTTGCTTTTATTTTTGTCTTAATATATTGTCTGCTTTAACATGCAGTCTTGAAACCAGCTCACAATGACAAAATCTGCAGCACGTGGGGTAATTTCCACTTCAAGACCTTTGACGGAGATTTCTTCCAGCTGCCATTCACCTGTAACTATGAGCTAATGTCTCTATGTAATCTTAAAAGTGAGTTCGACATTCAGTTCAGGAGAGTCTTGGAAAATGGCCAGCCAACAATAGCATCTCTCTCCATGACACTGCAGGGAGACACTATAAAAGTCTCCAATGATTCAGTCATCATAAATAACAAAAAGTGAGTAGCCTTCATATCACTAAGTCATCATCACCACCTTGTCAGACTTGGGGGCTCAATCCATGAATGTGATTTGATGTGAGGTGATGTGGGAAATCACACTGTATTAACAAGAATCACATGACGATATCTTCAAACTAATTATTCATTGCCTCAGTTGTAATAAAAACACCCCATATTTTTTCATAGGGCCAATCTGCCTTTCTCCGGATATGGAATCCGCATTGAAAGGACAGAGTCCCACTTGAAGATCACTACCAGACTTGGAGTGGTCCTAACTTGGAAGAAAGACGACTCTGTCTCGGTAAGGTCTAAAACTTCTCCCTTTCTTTCTTTCTTTGACACATGATATAGCTTGGTGAAAAACATACCCATATTTAACTGGAAGTGATAATAACATTGTTAATAATAGCAACAATAATAACAATAACAATAATATAACAACAACACAAGTTTTAAAGTAAATCTGTGGTAGAATACCATGAACAAAAAATTTCCCACTTTTATCACTTAACCTTTCCGAGACAAACTGCTATTGTGGTACGCTTGAAGGAGGCTGTTAACCACTCAACTGCTCTTTGTAAATCTACTCAGGTATAGACAGGTATATGGACTACTGGAATATGAATGTAGACTGAGCGGTCACCTGATGACAAGTGCTTAATTCAAATGTTATATATCGGTTATATATCGGTATACCACACGTATCATATTAAAGGATATGATTTGATCATGTGACATAAACACAACAGCACAAATTCACAGTATTGTCTTGGTGGAATGTTCTACAGATTCAATTCAACCCATAGTCTACAACACTAGGTATTGATAAGGTTATTGTGCAACTATGAGGAAATAAGCATAAGAAGATGACAATTACAGAACAGACTTTATCCGACCAGTTAACCTTGCCTGAGTAAATATGGGCAAACAGTACTGTTTAGCGCATTAAAATAGAGCAGACCATTGCTTCAGTGGAGTACATTGAAAATGCACTGGAGATTTTTTTCAGGATTAAAAAAAATCACTGTTTTTGTTTTTCATTAGAATGACTTATGATGCCATAAGCAAGAGAGGGAGTTCAGCCTCATCTATGCATGTATCACACCTGCATAGAGATGCCATAGCCTTACAAAACATATGTCTGTGATAATATTACAGTTGATGTTTTAACGATGTGGAAATTTACAATAGTGAGTATTTAAATTACTTACCCCAAAACAATAAAAGTTCACTGAATACAGAAGACCCTTGCTGCAGAAGAGCAAGGCACACGTCACTTGATCTCTCACTAGCCCTTCAGGCTGCAACACCAGAGTGACAGAGAGAGAGTCAGCCGAAGACGCGGTGTAGGGAGGTAGACAACTCTCCTCAAACAGGTCATAGATTGGATGAATGGAGTATTACCGGCCCTGGGGGTTCAGATTATTACTATTTAAAACACGGGTAAAAGGTTGACTGATAACTTTAATTATCTGTTTCTGAGTCCGAAGAAAATAATACAGGCTATGCCAATGTAACATGAAATTTCACAATATGTATTTTCACGGCAATGCAAGTGTCTTAATAATCCAACAGAAATGAGTAATCCAAAAAAGATCCTCCAGGAAAAGAAAAGTATATCCCCCAGGGAGACAACGGAGCTCCATAAAGAGAAAACATCTATCTTACCGGCTTGGGATGGACCCAACACAAGGGTCCGAGTTCGGTCTTTTATCCCCGGTTGACGGTAGCCTTAAACTACTTCCACCACTAGCTTCACAAAGTGCACTTCTCAGACGGGTTGCTCAGCTTTCCTGTGGCCTCCCAGGACATTTTACGCGCCGCCATTTACTCGCACTTCCGTGCTTTAAAAGTCATTCAAAAGTTGGCCCTCCATCAACTGACAAGCACATCAGCTGTCAGTCAAGATAGTCAGCTTGACAACGGCTTGACAATAGCTGACCCAATACTCCACTCCATATAAACAAAACAATGCAGACAGACATTCAATTACAGGGCATCAGGTACACATACAGGATGGGAAACAAATACAAGGGAACACTTAGATTGGCTACTGGTAAACCAATATTTCATAACCAGTGTTTAAAAAGCAAATCCAGTTTGCTTATGTGGAGGTGCCACGCCATGTTCTCTGATGTTAAAATAGAATATATTCATCTTTAATGTATCAAATACATTACAAATACATATAGCCCACCCCTAATTAGGCCTACCCTGTGACTTGCCTTCACATTTGTAACTGAGGTTGTTTTTTGTATAGGGCTTGGTTTTATTAACTCAAAGAATAATGAATAAATCATATTAGAAGGACGATGTGCAGTTGGATTTTTTTACATGACTAACATGCAAGCAATCTAGGCCACACCTTATTTTAACCTTAGGTTGTTGACGTAGATTCTTCCATGATCGGACGAATCTAAGTCAACAAATATCTATGGTAATCTCAGGCAGCTTCCTCACACAAATTGCTTTGGAAACTTACCACAGTACATGACCGTAGAGTGTTTAGATTTGTTGCCAAAAATATTACTTGAATGTTTTCTGTTCATTAGCCAAATATTGCTCACACCAAAGTCATCAGTGAATGAGTTTGGATACTGTGAGATGAGCAAAGTGGGCAAATGTACTCTAGAATTAGTTATGTGAAAATATTTAAACAAAAGGGATGCCATTGTTGGCATAGTACATATTTGTTTAGATCACATGTCCGTATTTAATTTGTGACCTGAGAAGGCTGTGAGAGTAGCGACCCATTATCATTTTCATTTTACACACTGAAGCCTTGGTAAATTTAGTTACAAGAAATTTAGTCAGAACAATCTGGTTGTCCCCGCTGTTACTTTCAATTCTAAAATCACTGTAGACAGCAATATGAAAACATGGTGGCCATTTCACTTTGAACTCCTTATTTTGCTTTCAGGTGGAGGTGACACAGCCAGACAAGTACAGAAATAAAACATGTGGGCTTTGTGGAAACTTCAATGGTATCATGAACTTTGATGAGTTCATTAAAGACGGTATGTTATCCACTTGTTATATACCTTCTTAAAGATGAAATCTGGTGAGAATCAATCCACAGCCTTGTTGTTCAAGTTCAAAGAGTGCTGTCTGTTGGAAAAAGAACAAGACAATTTGGTACAACATAAAGCGAATAGTGAACTGGCAGCGAACACTAACTGAATGGGCACAGAAACTCACTTTCAGTTTCATTTAGCCCCATTCAGTTAATCAGCAATCTATTAGTTTGCCATCATGGTCTATGGTCTTACATCAAATCTTCTGGTTCTTTTTCCTATAGACAGCACTCGGTGACCTCAAACAACAGGGCTATTGATTGATTCACACCAGATTTTTCCTTTAATATAGTGTTGTCACACAGTCTGTGTTTTGCGCACAGCAATTACATGTTTTCTTAGTTAAACAACATGCCATTAGAATTGAAGAGGGATTTAAATGTTTTGCATGATTCAGGAGAGCCATTTGTGGTTAATGAATATGGTCACAAGTGGAAAAAAGATGGCCCAACTGAGGTCTGTGAGGAGGTTGACATCAGGCCAAAAGATGAATGCCAAAATGTGGTAGGTTCTTCATTATATAACAATTTAACAAAATGGTACATGCAGTCTATTCCTCTGTGACAGAGTGCCAATTGGAAAAACATATCTGCTAAATGGGCTATATATTTTTGTTGAATTATTTTTGTTCTAGTATAAATGATCTCACTGGACTTTCCCTCTCTGCAGACAGGTGTCTGTCAGCAGTACTTGACTCTTCCTGCATTCAGCAGCTGCCAAGATCTGCTCTCTGTGGCTGATTTTGTGACATCATGTGAGAAGGACCTGTGTCAGTGCAATACCAGCAAGGAGCTCTGTATGTGTGACACACTAGCTGAGTTCTCACGCCAGTGCGGCCATGCGGGAGGAAAACCCCAAGAGTGGAGGAGCCCCAACTTCTGCGGTATGTAACCATATATTGTGCATAGAACATTCGTATTTAACCATATACTGTAGTACAGAGAACATCTCTAGGTAGTATTGCAAAGTATTTTCATACATGGCCTACACAACAGTGTCCTTTCCAGTCAAGGGGTCTTTGTCCTGAAACATACTGAAGAGTTCCGATATAATACAGTAAACCAAAAATATGGTGTTGTATCCTAATAAAAATTTGTTCGGGTGATCTCTTGCTCTTAATGAGATCACCAGATTTCTGGGCTTGTAAAGGCTACTTCCGCACAGGGAATCTACTCTGTAAGATGTTACAGTACCATACACAGCACAGTATAGCATGGGATAGCACCTGATGATGTACAGTGTCAGTGTCCAGGAACATCCCAATAAGACAGCCATCACATGCCATTTTGCTCTGGGCAGGAGTGAGCTGCCCTTTAAACATGGAGCATCTGGAGTGTGGTAGTCCTTGCCCTTATACGTGCTCCAACCAGGACAGGAGCAAGTCATGTGGGCAACACTGCACGGATGGATGCTTCTGCCCCAATGGTAAAGTCAGTTCTTATTCATGATCATTTTCAATAAACATTTTGAATAACTTTAACTAACTTTTGACTACCTGCCTCTCCCCCTAAGGAACGGTTTTCGATGACATCACACAGAAGGGCTGTATCCCACAAGCCAACTGCTCCTGCTATCACAAAGACCAAGTGTACTCGTCTGGATATTCATACAAGAGACCCTGCCAAGGATGGTGAGACACGTGACTGCTGAATCACGTCTTCATTAGTTTTTATAATGTACAGTTATTCCTGTCATTGAACATGATTGAGTTATTAAGGAACAGTTATTGAAAGACTTAACTGATAACCTGTGCCCTGCGATACAACAGACATTAACATTAAGGTTCAAACCAAAACAAAAAGTTTCAAAATGTATTTCTAATTTCTAATTTTACCATCACGGCTGCAAGATCCTTATTGGAAGCCTTATTTATGTACAGTAATTAAGAAGGGTGGGGAATAGACATATACAAACATAGCCCATTGTTTTGTTTTGTGGCTTTTCAAATGTTCAGATCGTGGAACACTGGCTATCCTCAGGCTATGATTGTTATGTGCATTAATTCCTTTCCGATCAAGTCTGTCTGGCAGATGGAAGTTCATTTCAAATGTCTCTCTTTACAGCACCTGTGAACAAGGATACTGGAGATGCATCCAGCTTGATTGCCCAGGCAACTGTTCACTGATGGGGGGTTCCCACATCAACAGCTTTGATGGGATGACATACTCCTTTCATGGAGAGTGCTCCTATGTGTTGACAAGGGTCAGAAAAGTGCACACACAGAATCACACACACACACACACACATGCACACACACAATTATTTCTTCCTGCATTTGTTTTAGTTACTTGACTTGTCAGGTTCTTTAACATTCATAAAAGGCATTGCAATATTACCTGTGAAAATAATATAGGCTCAAACAGTGAAATGCTTTTTGTTTGGTCTTTTCAACTACAGCTTAAACTGATACTAACACGCTAACACTGTTTTTTTCTCCTCTAAAGCTGGAGAACACAACTATTTGGGCAGAAATCACGTCATGTGAGGAGTTTTCCACAGTGTCCTGCTTGAAGTCAATCACTCTGAAAGCATTTGTAACTACTGTGAGTCATCTCTGGAGCATGTTGAAATAGCAAATGCAAAAGTGGTAAAATTAAATGACAAAATGGCAAATCCATTGGTCAAATGAAATGGCAAAACAGGTTGATCACCACCAGCATAAGTGCTGGTATCATTGGCTAAGTAGGGTACACTTGACACCTTTGTATCATTATTTTTACAGTGATAGTGTGAATTTAAATTTGTTGACCTCCCTTGCAAATATACTCAACAGGTTGTCATTAAATCATCAGGAAAAATTACAGTCAATGGACTTCATGCTACTCTACCATTTCACAATGGTGAGTGCTTAATCCGAGAATAAAAAATATTTAATATTTGAAACATTTGAATACCACTGAAAAAATAAATATATTCCGTACAATTCTACTTACTTTAATACATGCTACATACCTTAATAATGCTTTGTAACTTTTTGTTTTAATAATAATTAATGAAAAACTTAACTTAATTTCCCTCGGGATCAATAAAGTAACTCTACTCTACTCTACTACTAACTCACTGTGAACTAATGCAGCACTCTCATGCATGGCATATTTGCCATTTGTAATTTCTGTCTGCACCCCCAAACCTAAACATACCTTGCTACGCTGTATAGTTTTAGTGCCATTTAGTGGTGAGGTGAAGTTGATAAATTGCAATTCATTCAGTACTAAGCCATAAAGGACTCAACATTTAATTTTGCTAGTGGTTTGGCCTACAGTCTGTAGATTTAAATATATTTGTTTATTAAATAAATATAATTTTATAAATAAATATATTTTTTATCATTATAAGCATATGACATTACCACTCATGTACATAGCCAGTCAGTTTTCTCTTTTTATTCTAGCTGTTAGAAGCATAAACTCATTTCAAACACATTTTTTCATTTTGTCTGTATTATTGCTTTCTTCCTTAAAGACTACATAACAGTATTCATGCCATCTACATTCTACATAATTGCTCACACCAATGCTGGTCTTCATGCTGAGATCCAGCTGGTCCCCATCATGCAGGTTAATGTCATAGCCAACAGTGAAACCAAAACAAAAACAAGAGGTATACTTTTTAATGTCATCTCTTTTTTATTATGTGGTACCGTGTAGTCACAAATTTAGAAGATTTTTCAATTACATGTTATATAATAGTAGGACACATCCAATTAAAGTCTGTTTTGTACTGCATTTAAATTTTTATCCTGCTCAGGTTTGTGTGGGAACTTTAATGATGTCATGAATGATGACTTTAAAACTGAGAGTGGGTTGAAGGAAGGGAGTGCGGCGTCTTTTGCCAACACCTGGAAGGTTCATACCAGCTGTCCAGATGTAAGGCAAATGACTGAGAACCCCTGCAGCATGAATGTGGAAAAAGGTTGGCCTAACGTTTAGGTGTTGCTTGCTTCAGAACAGAATTTGTATTTACCAGTAGAAATTTTATCAGTGCAATAGTTCACTGTGGTATCTCAACCTACTTGCACATGTAGCTAGTGAACTAAGTAAAAAAGACCTCTTTGTGACTTTATTTCAGCCAACTATGCCAAGGAGTGGTGTCAACAGCTAACTGTTCATTATGGAGTTTTTGCCCCTTGTCATTCAGAGATTAATCCAGAATCCTTCAGAGATGTAAGAATCATTTTACAGTGTCAGCTATAATAATAATAATAATAATAATGTCAATCAGAAAAGCAATAGTTGTCAGCAGCATGTTAGCATCTGTGATTTTTCTTTTTTTTTAATTTTCTTTGCTTTAGAACTGTATAGCTGACACCTGTAATTGTGAGGACAGCGAGAAGTGTATGTGTGCAGCACTGTCCTCCTACGTGCAAGCCTGCTCTGCCAAAGGAATCCTGCTCCCTGGCTGGAGGAACAAAACCTGTGGTGAGACCACCTATAGTCCTGTTCCACTATAATACCAAAACTAGCACCAATAGCAAAAAAAAAAAATAACATGCAGTACAATTAAATCAAAATGGTAAAAATTAGATAAATAGAAAAACAACACACATAACATAGCATGTGTTACTACACTACTATACTATGCTCAAGTATATTTCATTTTTGTGACAAAATATTGCATATTTATGTTGCATACTGTACTGTGGCAACGGCACCGTAGTTAGCAGATTGACTAGTGTAACACTGTTAGACAGGAGAAAAACAAAGAGACAGTATTTTCTTCATCAAACAACTCCAAAACTCAGACTCTTTTGTTATGATTTACATATTGCATTTTAATACAAAACTCTTATACAAAATCCTTTTAGACAAAATCTTTTATCACAAAATACATGTTCACATATCCTTCAATGTAGTATTTTTCAATGTCCTTCAATGTACTATTTATCAAAATGACATCTGTAAACAATGGTGATGTTAACCAGCTAAACATTCAGGATACTTATAAACTTCCACTGACAGAATTTTACTAATATTAAATCAATACAGTACTGCATGTCACACTCAGAACTCATTAAGTGTACTTACTGTGTAACAAATATTATTGTTAAAGTCACTATGTTTATCTGAACCAATTGAGCAGTTTTCAACTAATGGTAGGGAGCTAACATACGGCAAGCTAACGTATATATATCGTAAGCTTAACATTACTCATGCGCATAGGCGTGTAGATGAGTGTGTTTGTTGAGCTAACTTGCTCTTGTACGATCATGCGTACAGCGCGTGATCATTAGACCGTTATTTTGCTAGGCTTTGCCCTCACGTTGCAAACTCCATTCAAACAAAATCAACAGGTTCCAATGAAAATTACTTAACTAAAACAGCTCACTCGCATCTCAAACACATCTCAGTATGGCCAACTCCTACTTTCCAAGGTGATTTTGTACATTTACCCACCTGTTACACAGGAGAAAAACGAGGAGACAGCGTGTCAGATTCACGAGCTCTTGCAGTAATGGAAAAAAAACAAAACAACGCACGAAGCTAAACCAGTCACCCGACCTCGCCCCCTGCTGGCGCGGAGCAAACATAACAGCATTCACGTTGAATAAGGAAAACCACTTTGAAATGCAGAACCTTTGGGGGTATTTTTTCCAAAATAAAATACATTTAAATTGTATTCAAATAAGGCCACGTACACACGTATTTTTTACAAACGCACATTTGCGGTCCTCCGTTTTCTAAAAACTCCTGAGCGCAGGGGTAAGCATACCAGACTATATGAGGACTTAGTAACTCCGCCAATGACAGGAGGGAGGACCTGGACATGCGGAAATTTTCTCGCCATTCATCCGGGAGGACAACTTCTATCTCAAAGTTCTCCCACCAGCTGGCAGTGCGTCTTGGTCTGACCCAAAATCTCCTATGGCGTCTTGCACGTGTTATATACCTACGAGACGGAGGCAGAGTTATTTGGTGTAAAATAGCTGATTCCAACGCACTCTCTCTCCTTTGCTCATCCACAAGAAAATTTGTTTATGTTTAAAAATAAACAAGCACGAAGCGCCTGTACCAGGGCAAGAAGGCTTCTCAGTCGATCCATGCTGTCAATTGTCTGACATAAACAAGGGCGCATATCTGACGTTTACGCATCAATTGTCGCAGTTAGTGACGTTTAAAAACGTAAAACTCCGGTTATTGATATCCACACTGAAACGCCAAATAGAGTTTTTCCAAATCTTTACTTTGGTCTGAGTTTTTCAAATGCTCCGTTTTGAAGGAGATAATTCTGCGGTTATGTGTGGATGACAGGCCAAATCGTAGAAAAATTATATATTATAATTTTTTATCAGATACCCGGCTACATAATTATATATTATAATTTTTTATCAGATACCCGGCTACATGTGGACAAGGCCTAAAAGACATTTGTTTTCACACAGAACACACAAAATACGACACTTTTGTGGTCGTCACATTTACAATAGCCTATACGGTCATTGTGAAAGTGTTAAGTGTTTTAAAAAGGTTATTGAGGTAAGTATGTAAATGACTGGCGAAAAACTATTAATGTAGTATATTTAATAATAGTGAGGTATGGGAAAATTCCCTTCTACAACTTTGTAAAAAGAAGTTGTCAAGAACGTTGTATAGAACGTTTACAATGTTTGATTATTTACGTCATAGCTGTTCCCAAAAGGTTTTCACATACCCTATGTAATCTTAATGTAGCAGATGTAGTTTAGGAATGAAACAGAACATTCAAGCTTTGTTTTTGTTGAAACAGTCAAATCTATTTTCTGTAAGTCTGACATATTTTCCATTATATTTTGCCTTATGTTTGACGAATAGTGCCAATGTAGATATCTTACTGGTTCCTTCCATTACAGAAAAATATATTTCTAACTGCCCCAGGACCATGGTTTACTCATACAACATGGTGAGCTGTGGGCGAACCTGTTTATCACTTAGCCAGCACGAGCCTAGCTGTACGGTGAACTACGGACCAGTGGACGGATGTGGCTGTGAGGAGGGGATGTTCTTGAATGACAAGGGCGAGTGTGTGCCAGAGACCGCCTGTCCTTGTGTTCACAATGACGACATCTTACAAGCAGGAGAGACTGTCAAGAAGGATGGTGTTTTTTGGTGAGATGATGTGACAAGATCAATTTCATTCACATAAAATAACATAACCTATAGCCTATACTTAATTTTTTGCCTTGTTCACATGCAAAGATTTTCATTGGACTGGTAGCCAACTACGTACCTCGTTAATAAAAATTAGCGTAGCTAGTAAAACAGGTAACCTAGAGGCAGTGGTGTCCTTACGCAGCTAGCACACTACCCAAACAAGCACCAACAGACACGAACATTCTGAAGTCTGCAGTTGTTGGCAAACGTTTTTAGAATGTTCAAATTGTCAGGCGTGCATTGTAAACTGCCCAAACAATAACAAACTGAACTGACAACGGCAAAGGTGATCTGGCTGATACCCAGACAACTACTTACAGTACTTAATGCATTTAAACACTTCTACATTCTGGTAAATATGATCAGCTCTGGACAATTGATTTTGCAACGACTGTAGCCTACTTCTCATCGCCACTTTGCAAAATAAAGTCACTTCATGCAACTGGAAAGCTTTTAATGTTTTCCAAGCGATGGCAACACGTTTTTGGTGGATTATCTAGAACCATAGACTATCCCAGACTTTGTCAGAGTGGTGATGCTATGTATACTGCTGCCATAGTGTTGTTTTAAATGCTGACCAATTAAACCGTTGCATTGGTTTAGTATTAGAGACTATCATAGTTTTATATCTTCTTTTAGCACAATATCCATACAGGGGCTATAATAACCTTAACAGTAGAATTTTAAAAATGTAATGCTGCTGACATTTTAATACATCAACAGTTCGGCCCATCTCTGTATGTTTGCTCTGGATGATGCCCAAAGTCAGCAATGGTGCGAGGTACTGCATTGTAAACGTTTAGCCAATTTGTTAAATATTTAATAGCCTAGGTGATATTGTAGTTGTGTATTTAGCTTAAAATATTCTTATAATACGATGATGAATATCCATAATTGTCAGGATCCCTACAAAATGTGTACTTGCGGTTGTGCGCAAAGACAGTCCACATTCAATACCCCTTGCAATGTATTATCGCTAAATTATGGAGTGAGTGATAAAAGCTAGCCTACATCAAACTTTACAGTGTCCGCTTGTGTATGTTCTGCAAGCGAGCTGAACCTAGTTGTCAAGCCAACGAGGGGTGAGCTTGTTTGAGTTTGTTAAAAAAATGTCCACACTGCATTGCATTCTAAAACTTTACCGGACCAGACTCGACATATCAAACTTTTCGGACTCTACTGGACTGTGAGAAACAAACATGAGCTGGCGGTCCACATTGACCGAACTGCGTGTGTTCGATCTTTTTTTCGAGCAGTGTACAAGCTCCTTTAAGCATGAGGTGTATCTGTACAGGCATGTACAGTATAGTATAGTTCAAAGTAAAAGAAGCTTCTAATTTGAGACATAAGCGGAGTCAGCGATTGTCTTTCAAACTGGATAGAGCTACAACCAGAGCAACGTCGGCAAAACAGCGGATACATCCTTATTTGAAACCATGACTTGACCACCTTTTTCTGCTCAATTTTCAAAGAAAAGCCCAAGTCTAATTCTTCCAAGGGATGCCAAGTCTTATTTGGTGATGAGTGAATTCTGACCAATTTCTCCCAAATCTCTTTAGGAGAAATAAAGATACCCTAGGGTATTTCAGGTTGAACTTATGATGGAAAATTAATCTGAAAATGAGTCTCTGTGTTCCATTCGTTTAATGTTAGCTACCAATTTGCTACTCAGTCTATGTTGTGTCAGATATTCTCTTTTGTCTACTAACAGTACTCTGTGACATTTAACAACAGGGCAATGGATTGATTCACACTCAGTTCCTCATTTAAATGAGCTCAGTTGTTGTATAGGATATATGGTTCGACAAAAAAAAAAGTTAAACTTTCATTTCATGTGTTATTTTTCCCCACAGCACATGCAGAGGGGGAATACTGCAATGCAAAGGACATGTAGAAGTACAAAGTGAATATCCAATTTATTTCTCACCTGTTCTAACAAACACCTACGTTTACAGTACATTTACACTTACAGTTACATTTACATTATTTAATCAGAATAAAGAGAATAATGAAATGCTGATTGTTTGTTTGCATGTAACCACACAAAGGTTTCATGTAATGTGAAGACTCAATATTAAAAATGTAATACTAAAGTTATCCTTAACGCTAACCATACAGTTGTTACTTCTAACATACTGTACCTTATGAGGTTTAACCCCATACTTCTGGAATCAACTCTTGTAATTTAGGTAGATTTGAGAGATAACGTAACAGAGCAAGAGCCATCAAGCCTAAGCAACACTTTCGTTATAGATTCCCATTTGTAAAGGATTGAAAATGAATTGTGCAAGTTTTTCTCTCCTTTTCATAAAATGAAGCAGAGGAAACTGAGGGGGAAAACGAAAACCAAAACTTACATGCCAAGTTTACCAAATTTACATGCAATTGTATTTCACTTTAGGTATTTTTGTAGCTTGTAGTTTGTCCCTTTTTAATTTTTTTTCACTGCTAATCTTGTATGTTTCTGTTTATTATAATAACCCTGCTCCCTACTTCATTTTCAGCTTGCAAAGATAATATGATCTATGTGAACTGCTCTGTGTTGGGGACAAAAGGTGTAGAGTGTCAAAGAAGCTGTTCTTCAAATAACAAAGATTGTGTAAGTTAAATCTTGTGTGATGCCAAAGCAATTTGTTTGTTTGTATGTATGTACAGTGTACATATGTATGTACAGTGTATGTATGTGGTGTATTATTAGTATTGTTATTGTTAATCCTCTGCCATCCCTCTATAGGAAAACACAAAGTGTGAGTCTGGCTGTGTCTGCCGTGATGGTGAGCTGACTGACCACAGTGGTCTGTGTGTAAAGGAAGAGGACTGCCCATGCCCTCACAATGAGCGCTACTATGAGAAAGGAGAGACAGTCAAGGATGATTGCAACACATGGTGAGGTTTTGAATACTTTTTGAAAGTATATTTGTACTAAAACCACATAGACTTGTACATACATTTCTGATGTCTGTTTGTAATATAGTACTTGCAAGAGCGGACACTGGCAGTGTACCAAACGAAAATGCTACAGCACATGTATGATGTATGGTGATGGACATTACATTACCTTTGATGGTAAACGCTACACATTTGATGGAGAGTGTGATTATACACTCACTGAGGTAAATATAAATTATAACAGTACACAGATACATATTTCCAAAAACATGTCACAATTATTGGCACACCTGGATTTACATTGTATAGCCTCCCAATAATAGACCTACAACTGAACTTTCTGCTTTGATGTGCCATAGAGTTTTCACAGAATATATGCAGATAAGTTATATTCCTTGGTCCTCTCTTGTGCATTCTCTTCTATATGTCACCCCACTGGTTTACTAGGTCATCAGATGGCTGAGAAAACATGGTGGAGGCTTGATTTTGGGATCAGTTAATTCATAATTATGTTTTGGTTTATTGACCTGCTGGAAGAGCCGATCAGGATCCACTTTTATCATCTTGGCAGAGACAGGCAGATTTTGATTTAAAATGTCCGGATATTTCATGGAATTCATGATGTCATTCATCCTACTGAGATTTCCCGGGCTTTGGAATTATAAACAATTCCAAAACATCACAGACCTTTTACCGTTCTTACCATTAGGCACAGGGCTCTTTTCGGTACAACAATTGTTCTGTACGCCCACCCCACCCTGCGCCAAAAAGCTTGTCTTGCATTCCATTTGAACATAAAACATGATTACAGGTAAAGTCTAAGTAGCATTTGGCAGTGTATTAAATTCATTTGTGATTAAATGACAAGAGAAGCCTTTTCTCCTGGTATGTATTTTGAGTACTAACACAGAGGCCACTGAAGTTCTTTTAAAGATTTGGTGATGCTACTGTTCTTCTGAAAGTCACAGTGACAAACTGTGTTTACATGCAGTTTTTTCCTAAACGGATTGAAGTTTGATTAAATATTCCACTTTAACCGTTCAATCCAAGTTTACATGTCTCAAATCATTTAATCCGATCGTCACCTTTTGACATACGCAGTGGTTTGTCATGTCGTCCTTTTGTTTACATCCATCTGACGGTTGTTAGCTAGCACCCCTTAGCCTACTGCCAGTCGCAGATTAAAAGATGTTCATAAATGAACTTTGTAACAATTAATCTAATTGAATTTTATATACAAGGTCTGTATTGCGCTTCATTAAAGATTAAGATTATTAGCAGTTTACATTATCACAAACACTTTCGCTTTCACTAACAGCAAGATAGCAGCCAGTTAATACCACACTTAGCATCCTATGGAAGTATGTAGGTTACTTTCTAGCATGCAAGCTAGGTTTGTATGGTAGGATAAGTGAAAATGCAAACTCGTCTGTCAATTTCTGTAACTTTGTGGTGCCGCTAGTGCTTTTAAGCTATTTGTGCGTATATTTGCGTCACCATGCATTTATCCTCACACATGCGCGAACAGGAAAATCTAGGCTAGTCCATGAATCCGATTGCGCGTTTACATGCCCATGGACCATGGTTTATCAAAAGGTGTACACCACCTCTTGCAATCTGACTGAAATTTCAATCAGATCAAGCTGAATCCGATCGGATGGCGTGGATAAATGAGGTGTTTTTAATCAGATTTCACTTTAAAGCAGTGTATGTAAACAAGCTCAGTGGTTCTTAGGTCATTTTTGCCCCTCTTATCATCCTAACATTGGTTATCGGATTTCTAAAATGCATGTAAACACGGCAAAACAGATTATAACAGTTACCCATTATCGCCAGTTTTCGGTTTAATGTGATCATGTAAACACGGTAAATATTGTGGTCATGACCTGCAGGATGGCAGTGGCACAGGTGACCATTCATTCCGCATCATCACTGACAACAGCCGCTGTGGCACATCAATAACTGCATGCTCCAAATCTGTGAAGGTCTTTCTCTGGGTGAGTAGACACATCCTCTCTTCATATTTTCATCAAAGCAGGAGTAAAGAGATATAATCTACAACTAGCCTGCTACCTAGAAGTCTTTAAACATGCTAGTGTCGATAATGACTGTACTATAGGTGTTAATAGTAGATAGGATAACTACATTCTAGCAGGGTGCGATTTGTACCTCTGCTGAATGAATTTTATCCTCGGGGGGATAAAAGCCCCCTAAAGCTATAATCTACATTGTTGGTAGCCTACTAACTTTCAACCTGACCCGAATTGTCGGTAATCTCGCTGTTCGCGAAAGTCCCCATGCACATAAATACATTGTTTCTGCATTCTACGCGGAACTAATAAAAAACGAGGGAAAATTTTCATCGCTGTTAATGGGCCAGACGTGTGTGGATAAAAGAAGGACGACACGCTGCAGATGACGCGCCAACAGGAAAACCGAAAAGGCCACATGAAATCCAACATCAGAGAAAACTGTTTCTTTAGTTTTATAATTAGTTACTTTGACATAACATGTGAAATCATATTTTATGACATGTGAAATCATTATTGTTACGTTTTACAGTCCGATCCCATTAGGCTTATGTTCCTCTGCCAATCCTCTGACATGTTCGCGTGATCGGACCTTATCCATGGTTCTGAAGCCCAAATAAGCCATCACATCGTGGCCGGAACAGAAAATTAAATGTTTCATGTCGTTTTAAGTTTTCATTGAAGATGAATGCTCATCTGTTCATAATTTAGGCACATAGGGCCTACCATTAACCTAAAAAAGAATTAAACCTGTTGATTGCTTATTTTTTCATGATTGAAAAACAACAACAAAAAAACATCCCCCACCCTGCATTCTAGTACTACTGTTGCGACTACTATGATGATGACTACTAGTACACAATCACTATCTACTACCACTACTGAATTATAATAAATTAAATGTGATTACTTATTAAATGTATTCAGTGTGATGCACATTTGTGTTATCTTTCACTAATGCAATTGTAACCCATAACATTACAGGACAATTTCATAAAACTGGCAGATGATAAAGTCCAAGTTACTAAGAAAAGCAACAACACAGAGCAGTATAAAGTCCATACCATTGGGATATATCTGGTGATCGAGACGAGCACACTAATAGTGATGTGGGATAAGAAGACAAGTCTAATAATAATGCTGAGTCCAGAATTACGGGTAAGCAAATAAATATCTGGAGAGAGACAAGCCATACTTGACCTAGCTTCTATTTCAGTGCGACTTTTATCACGTCTTTCTACTCCTAACTATAATATCTATAATGTCAGCTGTAAATACAGTATAATGATGTGGGCATCCACATAAATATTTGTGTTTTTTGTGTGTGTACAAATTACACCAGTAAGACACTAGTAAGACTTTTAGAGATTATCTTCTCTAAAAAAATCATACTGAGGGAAACCATTGTGTATTAAGTTATTGTTATAGTGTATATAACAAAGTATAATGTTGTGTTTGCACTATCCAGGGCAAGGTCCGTGGCCTTTGTGGAAACAATGATGGCCAAGGCACCAATGAATTCATTACTAGGACAGGCGAAGAAATCGAAGATGTTGTGTCCTTTGGAAACAGCTGGAGTTTCACTGGTAACTGTCCAAATGCAGTGGAAGTGAAAGACCCATGTGCTGCCGCACGCCACAAGGAGGCTTGGGCACACAAACAGTGCAACATCATCAAGAGTGATGTGTTCAAAGCTTGCCACGCTCTGGTAAGTCTAGTTACTTCAGGAGCACAGGAGAATTATTATTGAATTCAAATACCAGCAACCAGCTAATACCAACAGCCAGATAGTAGCTCAGTAGCTCCTCTCACCTACCCCCTGAAACCTCCTCTAGGAGGACCCCTCCAAATACTATGATGCATGCGTGAGGGACACTTGTGTCATTGGAGGAGACTGCGGGGGAAACTGTGAGTGCTTCTGCACAACTGTGGCGGCCTACGCTGCTGCATGCAGGTATAAGGGTGCCTGCATCTCATGGAGGAGCCCTAAAATCTGCCGTGAGTGCCCACCACCAACATACAAACAGACAAACAAACAAAACACAAAGAAAGGGTATAGCTGCGATGCATGTTGCAGCATCACAACTCAAATGACCCATGGTAACCCAGGTTCATTTTCGAGACATTTAAGTCTGAGTCTGTACATGAGTCTGTAAGGGCTTACATTATGGGTATGTCTCACTGTCTCTCAAAGTGCTGCTCAAGCCTTTATACTGCCCTGGCCCAGGCTATTTTCATATGAATACACCATTAGTTTTTCTATCAGAGATGCATTTTGTTTACATAGGAGATGAATTTGCATCTTCACAGGCAGGTCAGCTAAAAGAATAGGTGTAGTCCAGTGGAAAGCTCAATTGATGAAACAGTTGCGCATTACTGAAAAGTTATTTAATTGGTGTATAATGAACAATGTGTACACATATTACAGACATCCCAACCTGCAGAAACATATTTCAGTGTGGTGTCTATAACCCCACCATCCCCTTCCCCCTCAAAAAGGTTTTCTATTCTTGTCACGAAACGGACAGACTGGACGACAGTTGCATCAAGTTACTACAGTCTTTATTTAAGGATTTAGGGAAAAGGGAGTGCGAGTGTGCTCCGTGAGCACGCCCTTGGCGCGGAGATGTAGGAGGCACGCAGAGCAGGGCAGGCAGGAGCACTCGTGGTCAAACAGGCGTTGGATCAGGTTACCGGGGCAGAGGAGTTGAGCGTTGGTCGGGGACGGGCGGTGAGTCGGGAATCAGGGCAGGAGAGCAGGCAAGGGTCGCAGACAGGCGGTGGGTCAGTATCCGGGGCGGGAGCGCAGAGCGTTAATCGAAGACAGAACTCGGGTCGCAATCCAGGACAGGCAAACGGAGCGTAGGTCGTGGGCAGGCGATGGGTCGGTACCAGGGGCAGAGGAGCAGAGCCGTTGGTCACAGGCGGTTTGGGTTCGGCAACAGGCAGACGATCTTACAGGGAACAGAGACAAACAAAATCAGACTGGGAACCAGACAGGGAAAAACAGGAAACGGGCTGGGAACTGAATCAGGTAACAGAGACGGGGAAAACAGAGAGGAGTCAGAATTGCCTTCAGCTTGCCTTCAGCTATTACGTGTGTAGGTTCGCTAATTCACTGACAAAGTGTGGCAGAAACAGGGGAACTAAATACTAACCGTGATTAGGGGAGAACAAGACACAGCTGGGGAGAACGAGAGGGAACAGCCAGTGAAAGCAGGTGAAGACAATCCAGTGATTAACGGGGGAATGAGGAAGTGAGATGATGTGATTGAAACCAATTAAGCTTGTGAACGGCAGAAACGGGAGGAGACAAAGACAGACAGGACAGGGTGGTGACAATTCTATTCTATCATATAGACCCTTACAGGCCATACTTTGGCTTAAACTGGTCTCATCATACATTGGCCCAGATGCAGTATGCATTAGAACACAGATGCAGTGGTTGAGCAACTAACCAGTTATGCTACTTAAAAATAAACAATACATAAACAGAAACAAACTAAATGACCTGTAAGTGATGTACATGGAACCCTATGCACAGGTGTGTGATTATAGCTTGTAAACTGCCTCCCTCTGACACTTTAGCAGTGAGTAGTAAACAAACGGAAAACCTTGGTAACGAACCCCAAAAGAGTGTATGTCAGCAAGAAAGCGAAATGCGATGAGCAAGTAGCGATATATGTGAATGGCCCATTAGCGTATTAAGGAGACTCTGAAGATATATCTTACCAAAGTTGTTTATTTTTCAGCGTATGTTCACCGAACTATCTCTTCAAAGCCTCCTGACTAAGTTGTTGCTTCATCTGATGTAGAGTAACTGGCAGCTTAGTTAACTACATTTCAGGAGTAGCTTGCCCAACACTGCAGTTAGTACATGTCTTAAGACCAACATGGCTTTTTAAAGCTGTAAAACACGTTTTGGGACATAAAGTCACGTTAAACATTTTCTTTATATGGGGAGGAAACACATAATATAGATAGGCCTAACTTCTGTAGCCTAGTATTGATGTCTGTTTTGGTATTTGGAGAGGTGAAAGTGGGCATGACGTAAAAAGTTGTCAAAAGTTTACAAAAAATGGATCTCTTCCCAACTGCTATAGTACTTTATGTAAAACAAACAAAAACACACACAGACAAAACAAAACCAAACGGCATATTCGGCCTACATGAAAATAACACCTCTGAAGTCTCAACATTTACTGTGAGCCCTAAGTAACAACAAATCCAAACAAAATGTAAAAGAAAAGAATTTAAATGACAGTAAATACATTTCAGTCTTTTTGGTGATTAGGGTGAAATGTATTTCTGTTTATTTTGAAGTGCCAGAAATGGCCAACAAAAACATAACATTGCATATCCAGTGACATTAGAACCTAATGAGTTCATTTTATTCCTATCCAGCAATATTTTGTGACTACTACAACAACCCAGATGAGTGCTATTGGCATTACAAACCTTGTGGGGAGATTCCCTCGTGCATGAAGACCTGCACAAACCCTTCAGGGAACTGTTCACTCCACATCCCGCCGATAGAGGGTAAATTTCATTCACAGTAAAATAATAATGTTTAATTCTCAGACTCTCAATGTTTTATGTGTTTTTCTCCCTAGTATTTCATCTTGCTATTTACTTGTTCCTTATTTCCTCTACTCATGTTTACTAGTGTGCATTCACAATTTATCTCCCTTGTCATTCAAGTCAGAGCTAGAGTGTTGGGGACGTCTGGGGAACTGCAGATGTATGACTAATGTACCATTACAAAATTCATATCTACAAATAGGGGTCATTTATACTAATAAAATATAGCATTTTATGTTTCTCCTACCGACATTTACTCTGGGCCTATAGACTTATAATTGTTACCAGTTCTAAGTACTCCTTAGTTACACAGTTTTTAAATGTGCTATAAGAATTAAACATTACAACACAAAAAATATTTAGAATGTGTCAATTTTATGCCTCCTAACTGGACAAGCCTGTCTAACATACATAAAATGACTCTCAGCAGGTATGGTGTTCAGCCTCCTAAACTATGTCCCTGTAATGCTCACCAATGGTTTTTAGGTTGTTTTCCCAAATGCCCTAAAGGGAGGCCTATTTTTAAGGAGGACACTATGAAGTGTGTAACACTGCAAGATTGTGGTTGTGTGGACGAAAATTATAAGAATTATGAAGAAGGAGATGAAATGGATACGGATAAAAATTGTGAACGTTGGTAAGTCCAGTTAATCAAATCAGTCAAGTGTTCTGATCCCATTTCGGAACCACTACGGACAGTATAACTAAAATGTAAAAATAATCTTAATAATCTTTTAAGAGGTTTCTAGTTTCAATCATCAATTTTTGTGTACAAATTGTATATATTAAGTGAACTCCATACCCCTGTACATGGTCTAATTATTTCAACTAACGCTGTTCTCTTTAGTTACTGTTCGTCAACACAACGCCATTGCAAGTTTGACAAAACAGGTAATGCATTTTGTACTTTAAACAGAAACTAGACAACAAATACTTTAGTTTTCTATTTCTGACAAAAATCTTGTTTTTATCACAACGACAGCTTGCTATTGTGAATACGATGGGAAAAAATATCCATATGATGCCATCATCTACAACACAACGGATGGAGCATGGTCCTGTTGGACGGCTATCTGTAAAGAGAATGGAACTATAATTCGGAATGAGACTAAATGTCTGACGACCACAACACCACCAACTACAATTTTTAGTTTCAGTACAACTACACCAACAGTCACCACAATGTCCAGCACAACCACAACACCAACAACTACAACAGAGACCACAACAACCGAACATACAACCACAACACCAACGGGAAGTCCTACCACCACACCAACAGCAAGTCCTACCACCACACCAACAGCAAGTCCTACCACAACAACCTCCACTACAACATCCCCAACGACTACAACAGAGACCACAACAACTGAACACACAACCACAACACCAACAGGAAGTCCTACCACCACACCAACAGCAAGTCCAAGAACAACCACCACCACGCCATCGACAATATCTCCAACTCCAACACCCTGCAAGTATGAATTAGTGTGTGAATGGACTGACTGGATAGACAGAAGTTATCCAAAACTTGAACCAGATGGAGAGGACATTGAAACACTAGAAAACATCACATGCCACACTTATAGAGAAGTAGAGTGTAGAGCTGAGAGGTATCCAACGCTTAAGCTGGAAGACTTGAAACAGAATGTGCAGTGTGGTCCTTCTGGATTAATTTGCAGAAACAGAAATCTGATCAATGAATACTGCCATAATTATGAAATACGAGTCAGATGCTGCAGATGCCCTACTGACAACACCACGACTACAACTACAACATCCCCAACAACTACGACTACAACTTCCCCAACGACTACAACAGAGACCACAACAACTGAACACACAACCACAACTCCAACAGGAAGTCCTACCACCACACCAACAGCAAGTCCTACCACAACAACCACCAGTACAACATCTCTAACGACTACAACAGAGACCACAACATCAACACTGTCTCCAAGCACTCCTACTGTGAGCACCACGGCCAGCACAACTACAACTGAATACACAACCACAATACCAACAGCAAGTTCTACCCCAACTCCAACAGCAAGTCCAACAACAACAACCACCACTACAATTTCCCCAACAACAACAACAGAGACCACAACAACTGAACACACAACCACAAAACCAACGGGAAGTCCTACCACAACTCCAACAGTAAGTCCAACATCAACCACCACCACTACAGTTTCCCCAACGACTACAACAGAGACCACAACAACTGAACACACAACCACAACTCCAACGGGAAGTCCCACCACAACACCAACAGTAAGTCCTACCACAACCTCCACAACAACCTCCCCAACAACTACGACAGAGACCACAACATTAACAGTGTCTCCAAGCACTCCTACTGTGAGCACCACGGCCAGCACAAGTACAACTGAACACACAACCACAACAGCAACGGCAAGTCCTACCACAACTCAAACAGCAAGTCCAACAACAACAACCACTACGATTTCCCCCACAACAACGTCAGAGACCACAACAACTGAACACACAACCACAACACCAACGGGAAGTCCTACCACAACACCAACAGTAAGTCCTACCACAACAACCTCCACTACAACATCCCCAACGACTACAACAGAGACCACAACAACTGAACACACAACCACAACTCCAACAGGAAGTCCTACCACAACAACCAGCAGTACAACATCTCTAACGACTACAACAGAGACCACAACATCAACAGTGTCTCCAAGCACTCCTACTGTGAGCACCACGGCCAGCACAACTACAACTGAATACACAACCACAATACCAACAGCAAGTTCTACCTCAACTCCAACAGCAAGTCCAACAACAACAACCACCACTACAATTTCCCCAACAACAACAACAGAGACCACAACAACTGAACACACAACCACAACACCAACGGGAAGTCCTACCACAACACCAACAGTAAGTCCTACCACAACAACCTCCAATACAACATCCCCAACGACTACAACAGAGAGCACAACAACTGAACATACAACCACAACACCAACGGGAAGTCCTACCACAACTTCAACAGCAAGTCCAACAACAACCACCGCCACTACAGTTTCCCCAACGACTACAACAGAGACCACAACAACTGAACACACAACCACAACTCCAACGGGAAGTCCCACCACAACACCAACAGTAAGTCCTACCACAACCTCCACAATAACCTCCCCAACAACTACGACAGAGACCACAACATTAACAGTGTCTCCAAGCACTCCTACTGTGAGCACCACGGCCAGCACAACTACAACTGAACACACAACCACAACAGCAACGGCAAGTCCTACCACAACTCAAACAGCAAGTCCAACAACAACAACCACTACGATTTCCCCAACAACAACGTCAGAGACCACAACAACTGAACACACAACCACAACACCAACGGGAAGTCCTACCACAACACCAACAGTAAGTCCTACCACAACAACCTCCACTACAACATCCCCAACGACTACAACAGAGAGCACAACAACTGAACATACAACCACAACACCAACGGGAAGTCCTACCACAACTCCAACAGCAAGTCCAACATCAACCACCACCACTACAGGTTCCCCAACCACTACAACAGAGACCACAACAACTGAACACACAACCACAACTCCAACAGGAAGTCCTACCACCACACCAACAGCAAGTCCTACCACAACAACCACCAGTACAACATCTCTAACGACTACAACAGAGACCACAACATCAACAGTGTCTCCAAGCACTCCTACTGTGAGCACCACGGGCAGCACAACTACAACTGAATACACAACCACAATACCAACAGCAAGTCCTACCACAACTCTAACAGCAAGTCCAACAACAACAACCACCACTACAATTTCCCCAACAACGACAACAGAGACCACAACAACTGAACACACAACCACAACTCCAACGGGAAGTCCCACCACAACACCAACAGTAAGTCCTACCACAACCTCCACAACAACCTCCCCAACAACTACGACAGAGACCACAACATTAACAGTGTCTCCAAGCACTCCTACTGTGAGCACCACGGCCAGCACAAGTACAACTGAACACACAACCACAACAGCAACGGCAAGTCCTACCACAACTCAAACAGCAAGTCCAACAACAACAACCACTACGATTTCCCCCACAACAACGTCAGAGACCACAACAACTGAACACACAACCACAACACCAACGGGAAGTCCTACCACAACACCAACAGTAAGTCCTACCACAACAACCTCCACTACAACATCCCCAACGACTACAATAGAGAGCACAACAACTGAACATACAACCACAACACCAACGGGAAGTCCTACCACAACTCCAACAGCAAGTCCTACATCAACCACCACCACTACAGGTTCCCCAACCACTACAACAGAGACCACAACAACTGAACACACAACCACAACTCCAACGGCAAGTCCTACCACAACTCAAACAGCAAGTCCAACAACAACAACCACTACGATTTCCCCCACAACAACGTCAGAGACCACAACAACTGAACACACACCCACAACACCAACGGGAAGTTACCACAACACCAACAGTCCCCAACAACTACTACAACATCCCCAACGACTCAGAGACCACAACAACTGAACACACAACCACAACACCAGCGGGAAGTCCTACCACAACACCAACAGTGTCTCCAAGTCCTACTGTGAGCACAACAACCTGAATACCACTACAACAGCAAGTCCCCAACGACCAACAACAACAACCACCACTACAACAACAACAACAACAGAGACCACAACAACTGAACACACAACCACAACTCCAACGTCCTACCACAACACCAACAGAAGTCCCACCACAACACCAATACAACATCCCCAACGCAGAGAGCACAACAACTAACATACAACCACAACACCAACGGGAAGTCCTACCACAACCAACAGCAAGTCCACAACAACCACCGCCACTAACCCCAACGACTCCAGAGACCAACAACTGACACACAACCACAACTACGACACCACAACACCAACAGAGACCACAACATTAACAGACAGAGACCACAACATGTCTCCAAGCACTCCTACTGTGAGCACCACGGCCAGCACAACTACAACTGAACACACAACCACAACAGCAGCAAGTTCTACCTCAACTCCAACAGCAAGTCCTACCACAACTCAAACAGCAAGAGACCACAACAACTGAACACACAACCACAACACCAACGGAAGTCAACAACAACAACCACTACGATTTCCCCAATACAACAACGTCACAACAGAGACCACAACAACTGAACACACAACCAAGTCACACCAACGGGAAGCAAGTCCTACCAACACCGCCACAAGTTTCCCCAACACTACAACAGTAAGTCCTACCACAACAACAACACACAACCACAACTCCAACGTAACAACACCAACAGTCCTACCACAACAACCTCCACAACAACATCCCCAACGACTACAACAGAGACCACAACAACTGAACATACAACCACAACACCCTACGGAAGTCCTACCACAACTCCAACAGCAACTACAACATGAACACACAACCACAACAGCAACCCCAAGTCACTACCACAGAGACCAACAGCAAGTCCAACAACAACAACCACAACTCCCCACAACAAGTCCTACCACCACAACAACTGCAACACACAACCACAACAACCAACAGTACAACATCTCTACCACAACTACCAACAGAAGTCCACAACAACAACAGTCCACTACAAGCACCCCAACTGTGAGCACAACAGAGCAGCACAACTACAACTGAACACACAACCACAACAGCAACGGCAAGTCCTACCACAACTCAAACAGCAAGTCCAACAACAACAACCACCACTACAAGATCCCCAACAACTACAACAGAGACCACAACAACTGAACACACAACCACAACTCCAACAGGAAGTCCTACCACCACACCAACAGCAAGTCCTACCACAACAACCACCAGTACAACATCTCTAACGACTACAACAGAGACCACAACATCAACAGTGTCTCCAAGCACTCCTACTGTGAGCACCACGGGCAGCACAACTACAACTGAATACACAACCACAATACCAACAGCAAGTCCTACCACAACTCTAACAGCAAGTCCAACAACAACAACCACCACTACAATTTCCCCAACAACGACAAAAGAGACCACAACAACTGAACACACAACCACAACTCCAACGGGAAGTCCCACCACAACACCAACAGTAAGTCCTACCACAACCTCCACAACAACCTCCCCAACAACTACGACAGAGACCACAACATTAACAGTGTCTCCAAGCACTCCTACTGTGAGCACCACGGCCAGCACAACTACAATTGAATACACAACCACAACACCAACGACAAGTCCTACCACAACTCAAACAGCAAGTCCAACAACAATAACCACTACGATTTCCCCCACAACAACGTCAGAGACCACAACAACTGAACACACAACCACAACACCAACGGGAAGTCCTACCACAACACCAACAGTAAGTCCTACCACAACAACCTCCACTACAACATCCCCAACGACTACAACAGAGAGCACAACAACTGAACATACAACCACAACACCAACGGAATACACAACCACAACACCAACGGGAAGTCCTCCCACAACTCCAACAGCAAGTCCAACAACAACCACCACCACTACAGTTTCCCCAACAACTACAACAGAGACCACAACAACTGAACACACAACCACAACTCCAACGGGAAGTCCCACCACAACACCAACAGTAAGTCCTACCACAACCTCCACAACAACCTCCCCAACAACTACGACAGAGACCACAACATTAACAGTGTCTCCAAGCACTCCTACTGTGAGCACCACGGCCAGCACAAGTACATCTGAACACACAACCACAACACCAACGACAAGTCCTACCACAACTCAAACAGCAAGTCCAACAACAACAACCACTACGATTTCCCCCACAACAACGTCAGAGACCACAACAACTGAACACACAACCACAACACCAACGGGAAGTCCTACCACAACACCAACAGTAAGTCCTACCACAACAACCTCCACTACAACATCCCCAACGACTACAACAGAGAGCACAACAACTGAACATACAACCACAACACCAACGGGAAGTCCTACCACAACTCCAACAGCAAGTCCAACAACAACCACCACCACTACAGTTTCCCCAACAACTACAACAGAGACCACAACAACTGTACACACAACCACAACTCCAACAGGAAGTCCTACCACAACCTCCACTACAACATCCCCAACAACTACGACAGAGACCACAACATTAACAGTGTCTCCAAGCACTCCTACTGTGAGCACCACGGCCAGCACAAGTACAACTGAACACACAACCACAACAGCAACGGCAAGTCCTACCACAACTCAAACAGCAAGTCCAACAACAACAACCACTACGATTTCCCCCACAACAACGTCAGAGACCACAACAACTGAACACACAACCACAACTCCAACAGGAAGTCCTACCACCACACCAACAGTAAGTACTACCACAACAACCACCACTACAACATCTCTAACGACTACAACAGAGACCACAACATCAACAGTGTCTCCAAGCACTCCTACTGTGAGCACCACGGCCAGCACAACTACAATTGAATACACAACCACAACAACAACGACAAGTCCTACCACAACTCTAACAGCAAGTCCAACAACAACATCCACTACGATTTCCCCCACAACAACGTCAGAGACCACAACAACTGAACACACAACCACAACACCAACGGGAAGTCCTACCACAACACCAACAGTAAGTCCTACCACAACAACCTCCACTACAACATCCCCAACGACTACAACAGAGAGCACAACAACTGAACATACAACCACAACACCAACGGGAAGTCCTCCCACAACTCCAACAGCAAGTCCAACAACAACCACCACCACTACAGTTTCCCCAACAACTACAACAGAGACCACAACAACTGAACACACAACCACAACTCCAACGGGAAGTCCCACCACAACACCAACAGTAAGTCCTACCACAACCTCCACAACAACCTCCCCAACAACTACGACAGAGACCACAACATTAACAGTGTCTCCAAGCACTCCTACTGTGAGCACCACAGCCAGCACAAGTACAACTGAACACACAACCACAACAGCAACGGAAAGTCCTACCACAACTCAAACAGCAAGTCCAACAACAACAACCACCACTACAATTTCCCCAACAACGACAACAGAGACCACAACAACTGAACACACAACCACAACTCCAACGGGAAGTCCCACCACAACACCAACAGTAAGTCCTACCACAACCTCCACTACATCCCCAACAACTACGACAGAGACCACAACATTAACAGTGTCTCCAAGCACTCCTACTGTGAGCACCACGGCCAGCACAAGTACAACTGAACACACAACCACAACAGCAACGGCAAGTCCTACCACAACTCAAACAGCAAGTCCAACAACAATAACCACTACGATTTCCCCCACAACAACGTCAGAGACCACAACAACTGAACACACAACCACAACTCCAACAGGAAGTCCTACCACCACACCAACAGCAAGCACTACCACAACAACCACCACTACAACATCTCTAACGACTACAACAGAGACCACAACATCAACAGTGTCTCCAAGCACTCCTACTGTGAGCACCACGGCCAGCACAACTACAACTGAATACACAACCACAATACCAACAGCAAGTCCTACCTCAACTCCAACAGCAAGTCCAACAACAACAACCACCACTACAATTTCCCCAACAACTACAACAGAGACCACAACAACTGAACACACAACCACAACTTCAACGGGAAGTCCCACCACAACACCAACAGTAAGTCCTACCACAACCTCCACAACAACCTCCCCAACAACTACAACAGAGACCACAACATCAACAGTGTCTCCAAGCACTCCTACTGTGAGCACCACGGCCAGCACAAGTACAACTGAACACACAACCACAACAGCAACGGCAAGTCCTACCACAACTCAAACAGTAAGTCCAACTACAACCACCACTACGATTTCCCCCACAACAACGAAAGAGATCACAACATCAACAGTGTCTCTGAGCACTCCTACTGTGAGCACTATGACCACCGCAACATCCTCAACAACTACGAAAAAGACTACAAACATAACTACAACTAAAAATGTATCTGAAAGCCAAACAACATATGAAGTAATTACACAGCCTACACACAATACACAACGTACTGAACCTCTGCTAAGTCCTCTGTCAACTATCACCACTACAATATCCCCAGCAACTATGACAGAGACCACAATATCAACAATATCTCCAAGCACTCCTACTGTTAGCACGAAGGCCAGCACAACTACATCTGAACACACGACCACAACAGCAACAGCAAGTCCTACCACAACAACCACCACTACAACATCCCCAACAACTACGACAGAGACCGCAACATCAACAGTGTCTTTAAGCACTCCTACTGTGAGCACCACAGCCAGCACAACTACAACAGAACACACCACCACAACACCAATAGTAAGTCCTACCACAACAACCTCCATTACATCCATAACGACTGGAACAGAGACCACAACATCAACAATATCTCCAAGCACTCCTACGGTGAGCACTACGGCCAGCACAACTACAACTAAATACACCACCACAACACCAACAGCAAGTTCTACCACAACAACCACCACAACAGAGACCACAACATCTCCAACACTCCTACGACTACAACAATCAACACACCACCACAACACCAACAGGAACAACAACCACCACAACATCCACCACAAAATGTCCACCACAAAATGTTTCTGTGAATACCTATCAAAACATTTCCAACCAGGTAAGTTTTTTTTATTATTTCTAATTTTAATTAAATACATATATTAACATTTGCTACACATTTTCCCCTCTATTTGTTTCAAATATGTCTCTCTGTTTGTTTCAGGTTCTTACATTTATAACAAAACTGATCAGGGTGGTTGGTGTTTTACTGCATTTTGCAATTCTTCATGTCAAGTGGAGTTAGAGAGAGGACCATGTTCTACAGTTTCCCCTACAGTTTCCCCTACAGTTTCCCCTAAATGCACAGTGGGTTGCATTGTTTTTCTTTTAAACTATATTTTAGTCCCAGACTTATGAGAGCATGCTACCTACAATCTGTTATTGTTTCAATGACAGAATGGAACGACTTGGACAAAAAATTGCACCACATACACATGTGAGAACGGCAAGGTGTCATCCAGACCTATCCAATGTCTTCCAAAAACAGAGTGTGAAAATGGCTACTCACCTGTGGTCACTAAGGATGACTGTTGTAATAACTATGAGTGTCAATGTAAGTTAATCAGGTTTGAATATTATCCTAGATTTGTCACATCTTTCTAAGTAAACTAATGTTAATGCATAACATGTCATGACGGATAACAATCATTTTATCAGTAGTTTACGCAGAAGTGTCCTACATAACGTTTATTACAGAGTTACTTGGATGTAGGGATGAGATGATTATAAATTTTGATGGTACAATTATTATCTGAGAAATAACCTCAATCATACGATTATTATAAAAAAAGTTAATAGGCTAATAAGAAAAACTGAAACTGTCCCAAACACTTTCCCAAACTCTCCCAAACACTTTTTTATTTTTTATTTAGTTAACTAATTTAACAACTAATTTTTCAACCATATAACAATGAATTTGTCAGTAAGCTTTGGTGATTTGGGTCCGTCAAGACAACAATTGCCAGGACCGAATTTTGTTCTCAGTCCGACCCTGGGACTGCACACTGCCCATTTTTCCAATGCCTCACTGGTCTAACTACTGAACAGTCTGATTATCATAGTTGGACAGCCTATTAGTCAGAAATGGGCCTGATGCCTGATATAGGCAGACCCATAGTCCATATCAAGAGGTTAAGTAGAAAAAAGTATAGCAAACTGCTCCTTTAAACACCCCTACGTCTAGCTTATAGAACTGTGCGTCTATTGAATATCAACTGGGGTCTCTGCTCCTCAATGCCTCGATTCAGTCTTGACCTTCAAAGACTGTCTTAACTCAGTCTCGGTATAAGTGGTCTCGTCCCCATCACAACTGTTTTGTTTGTCACTGCTTGTGAACATCTCAAAAAGCCACAATTTAACATATACAACATCTTGACATCATGTATGTAAGATTTGACAGAATTTTCCAAACCATTTAAGAGAAGTGGGTCAACCTTGATAATTTGTCCAAACATACAGATAAATACATTATTTTATTTTGAAGCAGCAGCCTAGTTTTGCTTGTGTTGTTAGCTTTGTGGTGATAAAGCTACTGATTCGATTTGTCTGTATATGACACATCTACACATCAACTCATGGGAGATGTGCCAGAAAGATTAATCTCTGCTAATTCAGGACCATGGCCAAAGCAAGGTTGACAGAATAGCCAAATGGTGAGAAACACAGTCAAATGAAAAGGGCAATAAGGCAATTATACTGTTGTGGAATCTCCTACAGTTTGCTCATATCTACAGATGAACACAGGGCTGGCTCTAGGGATTCCATTATGCCCTAATACAAATCAAGATTTTTTAAAAGTTTTTTAGTGACTGTAACAGCAGTCATCCAATGAGGCATCATATAAATGTAGGCCTACTTTAGAAATTACTAGTTCTATTTAGGAAATATTTCAATTCTATTTTTTAATGATATATTTTTTTGAAGAGACTTATTAAGCTTATTTTAAGTTTATGTCAACAACTGCTGAGTTATCTGGATAATAGCCAGCCAACACACTTTACTTACATGGGCCCATACACGAAAGTACACAATCAATGGCTAGACTTAGAGAATTACTGATTTGATTATCAGATCATGTGAAGGTGACTGTGGCAAGAAAATTAACTTTCCAGATATTGCTTAGTTTCACAAAACGTCCAGGTACACAATTAATTGAAAGAAACCTTTGTACCTAGAAGAGTACATTTAGGCTACTTAATGGTTTCTTATTTATTGTTTCCCATACAGGTATATGTTCTGGATGGGGAAAACATAATTATGTAACATTCGATGGAAAAAATTATGTTTTCAAAGGAAACTGCAATTATGTTTTAGTCCAAGAAATAATACCAAAGTACAATTTCAGCGTTCATATCAGCAAAATTAACTGTGAAGATTCAAGCAACTCGCCCTGCCGACTAGATTTAACAGTTTATTACAAGTCAAACAAAGTCTTCCTTAAAACAGAAGGAAATCCATCTGTCAATGTGGTGAGTATTGGATGTGCACAGGCTTTTTGGGATGTACTAAATATTTATTGTTGGATAATTCACTGGATGGTGGTTCATAATTATGTTAGGGATAATGGCCTCCGAGGTGTCCCCATATAGGGCAATAATGGACGTGATGTGGGCAGCAGAAGGCAGAAGACAGCATAGGCAACGCCTTCTGTGTCGTGCTGTTCTTCATCCACGCCTCGTCCATTATTCTCCTATACCGGGACACCTCGAAGGCCATTATCCTTCTTATCACCCGGTTGTAGCTCATGTGTATAGACAATAAGCAAGCATTTAAAACATAAAAGAAATAAAAGTTCAGTTTTAAAAGAAACTAATGGTGAGCTTGATAACAGCTGATACCTTTCTTCCTTGCAAGCAAGTTCAACTGTCATTTACTATGATTGCTATAGTTGCCGTTCAAAGGTGTATTGATATGGAACGGTGATTATACTATTTTACCAGATCTATGTCAAAGGTGTCCCGTTATTGGGGGATAACAGACACCCTGTCAACCAATCAGAAAACAGTATTTCATTTCTCCGGGTGATAAATGTAATTATTGAATGCAAGTATTATTCACATACAGAATGTGTTGCTAACTGTATGTTACATATGCAAAAAATGATAGGGTTATGAATATGACCTTGGTTATAAAGGAGAGAATGAGACATCAACCAGTGGAATTCATCGTCCTCTTCGATTAAATTGCCTATTGTGCTGTATGTTCAACCATAGGTATATGTAAATGACAAAAAAGTATACCTTACACACAAAACTGAAGATTTCACCATAAGAAGCTCCGGTATTGAAATTCGAATGGACATCGTTAAGATTAACACAACAGTGATCTTCAAGGCCTCTACTTACACCATTATGCTGTCCAAGTCGCTCTTCCATGGCAATACGGAGGGCCAGTGTGGTAAGAACATCAGATTTCATATGAATTGCATGCATGGTATGTTTTGGAGTGAGGTAAGACTGAATTCCTGAGGGGTATTTATAGTATGTTACATGCAATGTTCTTTGCATAAATAAAAGCAAATAGAAGAAGACAGAAGAGAAAAAAATGTAATTAAAAGAACTGAAAGATTCACTGACATCCAAGAGCAAGTTTGGAGTAATGGGGATAGACAGGAATAAGATAGTCCTCCAAGGAAATATATTATGTAAGTATAAGTGTAACTTACACGTTGCCCATTATGGAATCAGGAAACTGTGACAACAACAGCAACAATGACTGCAAACTTCCCAACGGCCAGACCGAACCATGCAACGAGACAGCTGAGAGCTGGGTCGTGAATTCTACTGAGTGTATTAAACCACCACCGACTCCTACTCCTACTCCTACTCCTACTTCTACAAAGCCTCCATGCACATCTGATATATGTGAGATCATTCTAAGCAAGTGAGGAAAATTCATAACAATTACAGTACACTGAGGAAACAGCCAGGGATTCAGGGTATCACCACCCCCTCATTCTGACCCTCAAAGGCAAAAGTAACAATTTGAGGGGTTGAAACATATGTAATGTACTAAGCCAAGTGTGCTCCAAGAGGAACATAATTCAGTTTAGTTTAAGAGCAACAATAATTCAGAATATACTGCCCATAACTGTACATGTGATCTGTGTGACTCTTTATTTTCTTTTTTTTTTTTTACTGTGACTCTTAGGGTTTTTGAAGATTGTCGGAAGGTTGTGCCACATGAGACATACTACAAAGATTGTCGGACCAAAGAATGTGACTGCCAGAGTGTGGAAGCATTTGCTACACAATGTGAACAGCAGAACGTGTGTGTGGAATGGAGGAATCTTACCCAAGGCCTGTGTGGTATGTTGGTATTTACAGTATGCACAGAACCTTTACAATCAGTACAGCCTCGAAACGGCTACCTATTGCGTGCAGTGACAGAGACAACCACTGATTCCGACACTTGGATCAAGTCTATGGGTCGTAGCCAGACTCTACTGAAATCTACTGCATGTCTACTGCTAAAGAGTATATTAAACAGATATAAGAAGGAAGCTGACCAGTTCTTGATTTATACACAGAGATTAACCAGTGTTTAGGTCTTTTAAAAAGTGAGGAACAACCAACCATTTCATATAGTGCACAGTGATGGGTAGAGTAACTTCAGAATGATACACAGTCATGAATACTGCATAGGACTATGCAAGAGTGAGACAAGCGCAACTTGCCTGTAGGAAGTAAACAGACACAAATACTTCTGATTCATACATATGGTCTCTTTTAAAATGAGTCCCATTGGTTCAGAGTAAAAGTGACAGTTACAGTTTGTGCAACACTAATTCAGTCAGAACCTTGGAATTCGTAGGTCGAATATGTTTGTAATTGCTGAAAAATCATATTCAACTAACATCCATTTCTTCTGTTAGAATACCCTTGTCCAGTGGGTAAATCTTACATCCCCTGTGGATCAATAAAACACAAGACATGTAAAAGGTAACAAAGGTACAATCATCAGTCAAATGATTGTATGTGTAAATATTTATCATTTTGAATAATAAGAAGCAGTCTCTTGTGGAATGGGAATGGAATATTTTCCAAACACATACAGGACCAGAAGATTATTTTGAAAAACTGAAATGTTGAAAATCACCTGTTAACCACTGTCTTCTATTCTAAATTAAGAAACAGTGAATGGAGGCAATGTGTGGGGTCTTTCTTTAATTCCCTTGAAGACTTAGAAACTTACTTTGTATGCTTCTTCACCTTGTATTTTCTCTCAGATTTAGTAGGCTACATGGATCACAGGGAGGTTAGTGGGCTAGAGGCACAGGGAGGTGTTAAGTCAAAGTTGCAAAGCTGCCATAACAGTTAGCTTCCACTATAATCAATGGAACTGGCTACACCAGATGCAACAGCACAGCAAAATTAAAAAAAAAAATAGACCAGTCTTCTAAATTTATTTTGACATGACTTAACGCAATGCTTCTGTAACCACTGTGGCCCTAGACTCAAAGTCTTTTGATTCACTTGCTTTCCTCTACTGACTGTAATATTCCCTTTAAAGCAAAATTCATAAATACTGTATTTATCTGCACAGCTGTAAGGAGGAGGACTGCGTGGGAGATGATCCATATGTGTGTCCCAACACTAAAATAGAAGGTTGTGGCTGTGCTGAAGGACAAATTCTATTCAATGAATACTCAGATGTGTGTGTACCTGAAGTCTGTGGTAAGTTACTGCAAATGAGGGTTCAATAATAGCAGTAAGCCACCTAAAAGCCATTCAAAACCTTAAGTACTAGCCAGAGCCTTATTGCCCACATGCCAATGTTGGCTGAGATTATCCAAATTATAGACGGGCACTTATATGGTCCTTACATTAAGGTGACCAGACCTCTCAGATGATAATCGGGGACATTTACTTGAATTCTCCTAAATAATCAGGGGCATTCCTATTTCTACAATCAATATCATTAAACTAAGTAATGTTTTAACTTCAAAAATTGGTGAAAAAGTGGGGTGTTTTTTTTTGGTGGGGACTGACTGGCAGAAATCTGGGATGTCTGATCTCCCTACCTTATATTATTGGATTCAAGGATAGGTAATAAACAGCTAGGCTTTCAACTGAACTTCTTCATATAAGCGCAAGAGGCTTTCTAACATGTTAACTGTGTTTTGGTGGAGCATAGAGTATATCCTGGATGGTTGGAGTGAATAAGTATCTGTCCTTTACATGACCATAAAAAATAAATAGCTCTGTTCAAAATGCCACAAAACTCTAAACGTACAATCGTAACATACAAGACAATTTTGAGAATAGTTTTGTATTTCTCTGTAATGAAATATTGTCATTTTTATTCATTCTAATCTACTTCTAATTTTTAAGGATAGTTTGGCAAGACAGTGGTTCAATCAATCAAACTGATACTGGTATCAGTGTAGCCTGGCCTTGCCTTTCTAGCACTTCTGCTTGATTATCATCTACCTACAGTGCTAGTCTGGATTTGACTGAGCTTTTTATCTAAGGAGGCAATGATGGTAGGAGGCAATGATGGTAGCAATGTGTTTAGAATATAGTAGACATTGGGTAATAGCCAGTAGGCTACACCGGTTCAACGGTGTCCGGATTAGTGCCGCATGCCTCTCCAAGATCACAGGACCACTATACTTTGGTTAACTGGCAGACCAGAAAGAAGCATACTTGTCTTCGTGAGACAACTGCATTTTAGAATTCATTTTAGAATAGGCCACTAGAATATGGCCTATTTTGGTTTAGCACAGCATGGACCCCATTTTATTAATAGCAACACAAAACCAGTGCTAAACTAATGAACTTGGCAAAATATTTAGCCACACAACACAATGTCACCCTCAAGCACCAGTGGATCAGCGTACAGATTTAAGTTGGCAGTGTCTACATGTCTAAAAATCACTCATGACCAATTCTGCATTTATCTAAATGTTCAATAACATGCTGCAAAATGTTCTAGTGTACAACTTAATGCCTGTATCAAATGTATTTTACTATTTTATTTATTACTCTCTTTTCAAATTATCTTTCAGAGGTTTGCACAGGCCCTGATGGCATGCCCAGAATGGTAAGGTTTTAAAGATGAATTCCACTGCAGTGATACTGGTACATGCATTAATTAGCTAGCCTAAACCAGCATTTGACATTCTCTGTGAAATCTGTTATGTAGCCTGGTGACACATGGCGTTACGGGTGTAAAGATTGTGAATGCAGCTACACTTCCTATACCACTCTGTGCTGGGATATAAAGTGTGATCCCAAACCAACCAACCAGCCAACAACTTGTCAAGTGGGCCAAAGGGTAGTTAATAAGACTGTGGACTGCTGCACACAGTACGAATGTGGTAAGTGAATGCAGGAAGGTGAGCTGGAATAATGTCACTCTGGGGAGATGTCTATCTCTGTCTAGTGGAGTTGTACTAAGACAAATTCCTATAATAAACTATGTTGACATGGCAAAATAATAATTTAATCTAAATTTTCATTCTTATTCTGAAGTTTTAATCCTCTAAAACTTGTACAATACATTATTCTCATTCTCATGTACAATAAATTATTCTCACTCAATTCCAAAACAGCCCAAGATTATTATTGGCTGAGTTCTGGCACATTATTATGATTGACCAAATCACACTCAAAACCATGTCATAAGGTCTATAAATTCTTCCTGTTGACAGGATTTTATTCTAAATTACTGCACCATACATGAGTACCATTGCTGCATGTCTGCATTACTTAACAACCATTTAACTAGAAAAAAAAATGTTTGGAAGTGGAGTTATCATTTATATCACTGGGTATTAATTTTTCATGAAATTGTGCCAGGTTCTATACCATGTTTGCACAACAATTAATAGGCCCCACTTAGCAGTACAAACACTTCTCGTACACCTTGTTATTGCTTAATTGTATTATGATAACATAACCAGGCCCATACTGCACATAGTACATACTGGTGATACTGAAAATGTATTGCAAAGCCTTTATTGACAACTTTGTTTTTTTCACACAGAACCTAAAGAGGTTTGTGTTTATGACAACAAAGAACGACAGGTAAGAGTGTACATATGTAGGCACCATCAGGGTTTTGACACATAAATAGCCTATAATAACATCATACCATAAGATGTGTGAGAAAAGTGCCAAGCAATTGTCACCTCTTTCTTAGCTTGGTGAGCGGTGGAGGTCTGATGACAAGTGTGTGGAATACAACTGTACTAAACAAAACAATCAGTTTGTTGTGGTGGAGGTCAAAACCTGTCCGATGATAATCATTGAAGACTGTATACCTGTAAGTAAACTGCAGCACCTATATCAAAATAAATTAATCTCAATTAAAATGTAAAATCATATTAGTCAGCATAATAATAATAATCATTTTCATTCTTTCATTCTTTAGGGGACTGTGCGCACTGATGCAACCGGATGCTGCAAAGTCTGTGAGTAAACAGAACTTGCTTGTTCAGACACTCAGTACAAGAATACAAATTATCATATACCATTTTCCATTCATTTGGATTCTTATTGTTTTAGCATTTGACAAATGGTTTATGTACCATGCAGCATTTTCATAATCATAAAACCGTTTAGAGTTGATTAACCAATTACCTAATTAACCAATTAGGTTGATTGACCTGTTTCAGCACAAACGGTCACTTTTACTGTCCCATCTACTGGCCTATTACTGAAAAAGAGCATTCATAACTCTTGTGGAGTTTTTTTAATCCGACATGCGGCAGTAGGTCTGTGACAATGCGTAATGGTATGCAGAGCCATGTACGATGCATTACTAAATGTAGGCCTAAAGTGAAAAGAAGTTATGAAAGTTGGGAAGAGAGATTAAATAGAGAATGGATTATTCATGTCTCGCCGCATGCTTACTTAGGTCTACTAGTTTATGAATATAGTTCAGAAATCTTGTAGGATGCATGAGGAATGAGAGACAGGCCAAGCAGCTCCAGAGTGCTCTGAGAATGCAAAGCATGCAAAAGTGATGCTGACCTGGCTTTGTGGATTGTAAGTTACATTGTGCCTGTTTTGTAGCCCGGTTTATATCCAAAATGCCTGCCACTAATGTTAGTGGCTGGCTTTTTTCAGTAGAGGTAGGCTAACTATTTGCATCTGTGTAAATACAGAAATATTGGATGCAGCTTGCTGAAGTTGAACATATTTGAGTGCTCTTTATTTATTACACTTGGCAGTACATTGTCTTGCCCGGTTTATGCCTGAAATGCCTGCTACTTGCCAAAGAGTATAGAAGCCTTGAAAATATCGTATAGTAGGCTAACCGATGCAAGAACAGCTAACATCGTGTAGACTAAATGACATTAGGGTATGTATGGTGGCAAACTCTTTCGAAAATAAATGCATGGGTATAGGTACAGTGGTGGAATGGAGGGGGGAGGGGAAGGAGGACAATATTGGGATATTGTTTTTTCTTCCTGTGGAGGTCCCCCTACAGCTTTTGGCCAGGCTAATGCAACAACAATGCAAAAAAGAAAACCAGCGTTGCTGAGCACTTCTCTTCTGAGCACATCTCTTTTGTATTTGTTTAAAAGCTCTGTTTTGCCCTGTTCAGTATTCTCTTGTTTTAGTGAATTGTTGTTGTGCTGATTACAAATGCATTCAAAACACTCTCAGGCACTCCAAAGACCTGCAAAGTCTTAAAGAAAGAGTCCAACCTGACGATCCACGACTGCTACTCCACAGCTCCTGTAGAGCTGACCACCTGCTCTGGAACCTGCTCCTCATCCTCCATGTGGGTTTCACTGCATGCTCTAGCAGAAGCTGACAGCACAATACATAAATCACCACAAATATCCAGAGACTGACTAGAGTGATGATTGATAGTGTATTAAATCACTGATATAGTATGATGATAAAATGAGTAAACTAATTATATATATATATATATATATATACATACATACATACATACACAGCACATCAGATTTAACAAAGTAGAACTGTAGATTAAAATAATTTAAAGACTCCAGCCCTTTTTGGCATGTATTCTGAATGTCACATTCTCTCCACTGCCCGCTGTAGGTACTCCATGGAGATGAACACGATGGCACACAGCTGTACTTGCTGTCAAGAACAGAAAACAAGTAAAAGACAGGCTGAGATGCGCTGCACCAATGGGACAACCATCACCCACTCTTATGTTTACATCGAGGAGTGTGACTGCAAAGTGTGTAAAAACTTGTGAAAAAATTACTGAAACCATATTCACATTTTCAGCCTTGTGAGTGATGGGTCAATCTAGGTACAGCCCTAATTATGATCTACAAAACAGAAACTATACTGGTATTGAATATTCTGTTATTCTATTATATCTATTCAATTTGTTAAACATTATCTGTCTCTTTAAAATATCAATCAAAGGGTAAGGGTTTAGGTCAGGTCAGGTTTAGGGAATCAAAGAAAACAAAATTGTACTTATTGTTGAACTGATGATCATCTTTTACTTTGCATTATGTGATGTAAAGTCATTAGTTTGGTGATGAAATACATTATTCTGTAATCACAGAACAGTTACAATGGTAGATAAACCAGTAGAAAAAGACTTTTTAAGATAGATCATGACAGCAAATGGGGGTCAATCAAGTACACAATCAAAACTATGAAGTTTGCCGTAAGCATGTTAATTGTCCTCTTCTAAAGTAATATTTCTGTAAGCTAATTCCTCCTGTAAGCTGTTTTACATGAATTAGCATATACACTGCATGTGACTTTCAGTATCTTACTATGATGCATGTTTTGATTTATATTCTATTATTAAAATCTATAAAAAGCATAGACAACATTTCTGTAAACTCTATAACTCTATGGTCTACATCACCAGAACATAACACTTCCAATTTTAGACTAGCGCAGGGTTCATCAACTGATTGTGATCCATCATTCTGACTGGAACCACTGTTGAGGGGGTATAAGGTGGAAAGATTTTGTCTTTCTCTGTTGTGTAGCCCATGTGAAGAACATTAAGTGTTTTGTTTCATAGCTATGGCCATGAAAATACTTTGTTTCATAGATTTACTACTCAAATCATTTAGTTTGGTGTAGCCTACACCACTGGAATAGGACATGATGCACATACACAGTTATGCACACAACATACAATACCAACATCTTACTTTCAATATCAAACAGCAGGGTTTCAAGGAGATTATGACAGGCCAGAGACACAATGGTATATGATGGTTATCTCTTTCTATACAGTGCATACTGTAACCATAGATTGCTGACTCTAACTTCGTGAGACAGGAGTTCTCTCAACAACTGTTCTTTAATCTACCAGAGAATTTTTAATAGGTACTTCTCCACGTGCCATCATCTGCTTCTCCAAGCATCATCTCCTCCTACATTTACACATTGGGATTATATGCAGCGCGTCTACACAGCGCCACCACCTGGATAGCGTCATACGCCACAATGGTCCCTGAACATTTAAACATAATTTTCAGAAAATGTATAACTCCAATGCCGAAAACTGTTGTAACGTTGTGTAAACTGTAGCCTAAGTTTAAAAAAATGCGGTAGCATCATCAGCATTCCTATCTGTCTAGATTTGTAGATAAGTAAGTTGCCCATAACTTGGCACTAATGACACAAATGCATCATCATGCCGTCATGGATGTTGGCTTTTGAACTGAGCAAAACAACTAATGTGATCCCTCTCCTCTGTAGCCTTACCTAGAGGATGTAAGAATCCATGATTTCCAAAAGGAATGACAGATTTTGACTTGTGAAACCATAGGACAGTTTTCCACATCTCCCAGGGTGTTTATGTGGTGAATGGAACGCTGATGAGATTGTATCAGTGTTGCCTCGTAATCAAAATGTTTGATTTATACTTTGCATATGTTTTCACCAGCATTTGTGGCTGGAGGAGAGTCAAAGCGCGTTCATAGATAATTGGCTTTCCATGTTTTCCTGACACCATACATTGATTTTCATCACAGGATTAAATCTTATATTCATGCAGTGCCACATCTTGGTAAAGATGAATTGAATATGTGGAGGTATTCATTATTCGTCCAAAAAATATTACCTGAAATACATGCAAGGTACAGTGGAGTCGGTGGGAGATAGTGTAGTGTCTGGATAAAGTGGAAGGCAATTAGCATGCTAGTCAAACAAGTAAATAAACATAAAACTACTAATACAAATATCATGGAATCATCTAAAAACGTGAGCCTAAATCATTCAACAAATTATATGATAAATCATGGCTCCTGTATATTTATAATCTAGTAGAACATAGTTTTTCCCAAACCTCTCAAACTGTGACCTTAGCTCTCAGTATCCTGAATTGTTATGAGCAACTTCATGTGATCTCCTGCCACCCTGTACCTGGCTACCACTAGAGGGCATCATTGCACCATTTAAAATAATTCAACCAAGTACTCTTTCTACACCGTTACATATATACCCAAATAAGCTTAGTTTTTCTCTGAAATAATCATTGGCTGTTATTATATAGGCCTATATTGTTGGTGAATGCATTCCCTCTATGTTCATGTGAAAGGTGTCGTCTTAAACGGACTTTTGATAAGATATTGTTTGCGAAGTATGATGCACTGCTTATTTTGTCACGCTGAGGTTGTACATTTTGTCTGTCTGCCTATTCGTGTAGGGTATAGCCTACCTACTGTTCAAGACGTGTTTACGAAGATTTGTTTCTGATTTGGCAATCACTGGTTTAAACTAGACTACACCAAAAATGTATGTCCTGACGGGCTACCAAAACTGCGTGTTTAAATTATGAATATATGAAATGGTCTCCTCAAACAATTCTATAAAAGTTGCTGAACAAAATAAACCTATGTTTTGATAATCACATCAGGCCTAGACAAGGCCATTTTCCAGAGTGTTACAAATCTTTTGTCATGAGATCACACACTTTTCATGTGCTTTGAATGTGCTATTCTCGTCGAGATCTGGCGCTGATGCCCTTTGTCGTATTTTGGATTGTTGTCTTATCTGTTATATTAACCTGTTATTAGTGTATATCGCCAAATATAAGCATTTTCATTCAGTCAGCAGCTCGAACATATTTTGGGGTGCAGTTACACTTTAAAATGTGAAGCTTTGGTACGTGGAACAAATATATTGATTTCTGTTTCCTTGAAAACATCCCGAGCTGTTTTTAATGTTACAACCCGTTCGCAGTGACAGGTGAAAGAAACCCAGACCAAACAGCGCGTAACCAGCTTAACCCCTTTACAGTATTGAAAAAAGCAAGTTTTGGCTAGATGTGGCTATGTATGTAATGTATCGTTTTAAATGTTTTGAGTTGTTTAGAAGCCAGTATTGCGAAAAAGTGACGCATACTATGAAGGCCCGTTCAGGATGGCTAAAGTTTAGTGACCTTTGTTGTGTTTCTCTCGGAGACATTTATATGTGACACAGTTGTGCCGATGGAGGACTCGATGGCGGTGGGTATGACACGTTTATTGGTACTTTTCTCAGTTTGGATACAAAGTACTGAAGACACGGTAACCGGTTGCTTCGCCGTGTTCTCCATCTAAACACCATCCTGACAGAGGGAGAGGCTGCTTTACCCAGGTATTGGACGTTGTCTTTAAAACGCCAAGAGAAAAACGGTAACGTTATCACAGCTAGGGAAGGGTAATAGCTAGCTCACTTGTTGGCAGACCATTGTACATGCTAATAATATACGTTAGCCAGTTAACTTCGTCAGCTAGCAATGTAGTTAGTGAGCTGACGTGTACGTGGCCTTATATAGGAGACTTTGCTCAATAAACTATGTATTTAAAAGAGTAAGGAAGTCGTGCATACCAGAAACGTTAAGGTTATTGTTCTTAAAGACCAGGAAATCTTGCATGACAGTAATGTTAACGTTGCTTTAGCTAGGGTAGCGTTAACATCATGATGACAGCTGCTTGGCAAACAGATTGTCTCTTAGCTTGAAAAAATCCACTATTGATCATGTTTTAGACTGCAGTTGTCAAAATGTTATACATATCAGAGAATGTTCAATAACGATTTGTTGCCCTAAACATACTTTGTGTCAAAGGGGGTTTAACGTTAGCTTAAGCGCAGTAAGGTTAGCTAAGGTCTGTTAAAACATTCTGCAGCATGTTGATATTTGTAGTATTAGAGGAATACTATCGCACCCGTCATAAAATAACCATCACATAGGTATCACATTACAACCAACGCTTAAACTTTTCTGCCCATATACCCGTGTTCATGAATCTCTGTAGGCATATGTAACCTTTTGGTACTTTGATAAAACTGATCCTTTTTTTAACTTTAGTATTATTAGGCCTGTGCTGGAGAACCCCAGGAAGAATGACTGGGGCATCTGACTTGGCTAATGGGGATTCAGTAAATAAACAAATATTGTATTTATCATGGATTTTTGATTTCATGTTTTTTATTTGTATGTCATTCACTAATCTGTTGAATCAGCCATGGCAGCGCTGTCGGAAGAAGTATTGCTTGTGGTAAAAAAGGTTCGACAAAGAAAGCAGGATGGAACCTTGTATTTGATGGCAGAGCGCATTGCATGGGGTCCTGAGGGCAAGGATCGCTTCACCGTTAGCCACCTCTATGCAGACATTCGGTGTAAGTTGTGCATTGATGCACTCTTCTACTGAATTGTAAGTAATGATTCAATGTTTACCTACATTGTGGATGTTTTAGATTAAGACAGTGCACTTGATTATTGGCTGAAGGATGTAGTGGTGATCTGGGGAAAGCTGGTTTATCTACTTTTCCTTTTTTTTTTCTTTCATCTGTGCAGTTGAAATAGAATAAATACTAAAAAAAACTTTACAGAATAAATAATTAAATTTGACACATTCTCTATGTTAAAGGTCAGAAAATAAGTCCAGATGGGAAGGCCAAGATCCAACTACAGCTGGTTCTGCACACCGGAGAGAGCACCACTTTTCACTTTGCCAATGAGAGCAGTGCCCTCAAGGACCGTGAGGCCACGAAAGAACTGCTCCAGCAGCTGCTGCCCAAGTTCAAAAAGAAAGCCAACAAGGAACTGGAAGAAAAGAACAGGTAAAGTTTATGTGACCTGTTTTCCTCTTTTACATCTTGCTCAGTCCCTGAATATGTACACACCTGGCAATGGAAGACAAGGTCAGATTGATCAGAATGGCAGTTCTGAATAGGAACTCACACTCTCTCTCTCTCTCACACACACACACACACACACACACTTTTGCATATGGGAAGGCTCTACAAATAATTTAACAAATTCAATTAAATTATTAGTTTGAACATTCTGAATTGAGCATATCCAGTGCTTATAGTTTTTTTTCTATCAAATTCCAATTCCCAGGATGCTGCAGGAGGACCCTGTGCTGTTCCAACTCTACAAGGATTTGGTTGTCAGTCAAGTGATCAGTGCTGAGGAGTTCTGGGCCAATCGGCTGAGCGTGCCATCAGTAGAGGGTTCCATCTCCAACAATAAGCAAGAAGTGGGGATATCGGCTGCTTTTCTGGTGAGCAGATGTGGTCACTGGCCAGTATGCTCAAATATCTATAGAATATCCACCGGTGAAATTCAGCTTTCATCTGCAACAGTTTTAGGGCTTGTTTACACTAATTTAGATATTTTTATAAACTCGTTTTTTTTTTTTTTTTTCCGTTTACATGTAAATGTTTACAGGTAAACAGAACTGGATTCTGTGGCTACAATTAAAAAAAGAAGTGGAAAAACATCCATTCATAAGAGTGCATTTAAACAAGCACTCTTAAGCACTCTTCACAGAAAGCATCTTTCGATTTGTTAGACTTGTTGACAGGTATTTGCCCCCCCACCACCCCCCAAATGTGGGTTAAGCCATGCCCTAGACTTGCAGCTTTGGTTTTCAGTATTGTTCATTGGAGTACTCTTTTAAACACAACAAATGTTTAATCCATATGTGGGAAACTGTCCAGTACTGTTTATTATGTTCAACAAATTACATTTAAATAGGATGTGTATTAATTTTCCTTTTGTCTAGTGCTCTGTACTTGAGCTGCTTATTAATATTATTATTTGTAATGGTGTGATGTCTTTTGCTGTGATGTGATATTGTGTGGTAGTGGTCTGAATCAGATAATTTCCACGTGTGCATTTCTTTTTCTATTTCATGACTTGTAGGCAGACATTCGGCCACAGACAGATGGCTGCAATGGTTTAAGATACAACCTCACTGCCGACATAATTGAGTCTATCTTCAGAACCTACCCTGCAGGTGAGCTTTCCTATTAGGCTGAAGAGAGGTCATCTCATCAGAAGGAGTGCACCTCACTGGTATGTTTCTGCAAATAGGTGCATGAACTGCACTCTGGATATATGATAGCTTTGCTCTCTCTCGGCCTGATTTTGTCCCCTTTTTACTCAGTTTAATTCAAGTGCATAAATCTGTGAATCCCTTCCCCTTTTGCCAGTGTATTTTTGCTGTGCTTTCACACCAAGAGCTACTAAAGCTGCTAAAATTGCTTTTGTTGCTCATAAAAAAAAAAAGCTGCTAAATCGCTCTAGGAGCCCAAGGTTTGTCGCTCGTCACGTTTGTCGCTCTTGTCCATACAAAGTGAACTACTTCCAATGATTATACAGCTTTAGTCGCTCTTGGTGTGAACACACAGATACAGTATATCAGTGGTATTCTCTATGCTTTTCTGCTTCACTAGTTCTCTCTCTTGTCCTAACTTACTCACATGTGCTCCCTCTTGCTCTCTCTCTCTCTCTCTTTCTTTATTTGTTTCTTTCACTCTCTCTCTCTCATTTGCTCTCTCTCTCTCATCACTTTGCAGTGAAACAGAAGTATGCAGAGAATGTGCCACATAACCTTACAGAGAAAGAGTTCTGGACACGCTTTTTCCAGTCACATTACTTTCACAGAGATCGCATCAGTACTGGCATGCAGGACATCTTCTCAGAATGTGCCAAGCAGGACGAGAAGGGTGAGTGTCCCAACTCCCAACTGACACAGACATGTCATTTGGACAGTGTAACAATTCAGTGTAACTGTCAGTCCTGTCTGTTATGCCTGTGAGTGAGTGAGGGAACACAGTGTTACAGCCCTGACAGTCTTATCTGAGAAGTTCCATTGACAGGCAGAGTGCTAAAATTTGACCTAATAACATTTTGTCTTGTAATGCTTGTGGATTGCTTTGTCAACACTGCCGTCTAAAGTAGAAACTTTCATCGCCCAGGCTTGAAATCTATGGTGATACAAGGTGTGAAGAACCCAATGGTAGACCTTTTGTCCCTGGAGGATAAGAGCCTAGATGAGGTAAGACCTGACATGACTATTTTTGTAATTCATATACTGTTTAAAATGAAGATGTTTCTGATTGTACTCCTTGTACTCCTCTTTACAGGGTTATGGTACCAAAGTGGCCCCTTCCACCTCAAACAGCAAGCCCACAGTGAAGGAGAACAGCAACTCTGCCATCATCAAACGCTTCAATCACCACAGCTCCATGGTCCTTGCTGCTGGGCTGAGGAAAGGGTGTGTGTCTGTTAATGTTTTTTTCCATAAAGACTGAAATCCTGACACAAGATGCTAAATTTCCAAGGACTCTCAGGACATAATTTTTTTGTTAAAGGCGTTGTCTTTTCAAATAATACGAAATGCAGCAATTACACATTATACAAATATTGGCTCCTTTTAGTGGTTTATTTTAATCATTGTGATGCCAGGAGTACGCAACTTTGTTGTTGTATTTTTACACCCTGTTCCATTGTATCTTCCATCCTGTGTAATTATAGGTTACAGCTAGGGTGTTGATTGGCCTCTGTGGCAACACATGTTGTACCATGAAGGAGGGTCTATAGATCCCAGTTACAACATCTGGCACTGGCCAATTTTGCATCGTTGTTGTGTCTTGCATCCTGTTGTTTAGCATTAAACAGGCTAAGCTATTGTTTGGCCTCTGTGGCAGCACATTGTACAGTAGGGGAGTGCTCTCACGGATCCTGGGTACAACATTTAGTACGTATACTGAAATCCAACCGGAAGTGGTTGTTTTAGCTTGCATCATGTTATGGATGTTTAGATAGACGTGGTTGACCTCTGTTGCAGCACATGCTGTATTATAATTGAGGGCCTTCCTGGGCTCATCCTGGGTATTACATCTAGGGCATTTGCAACTGTGGTATTATTGTTGTGCATTGTTGTACATCTGTTGGAGGCGACCACATTTGGAAGGCATGGTGCTATGTTGACCTTTAGGATATGTTGTTGAGCCATGTACTTAATATGCAAGTCATTATGAGTTGCGCTGAAATAAAAACAAATATGTGTGTTTTAGGGATGGTGCTAATGACCAGGCCAGTGAAACTAGCAGCACAGACGGGAACTCCAGGGACTCTGATTTCTTCCAGCCGCCCATTAAAAAGGTATAGGAAGCACTGACTGCTGAAAGGCTGCCTGAACAAATATGAAAATGTGGTGTTCAGTTTTAATCCAATACAGCTAGCTAGTTTCACTCTCGAAAAAATCATTTGTTTGTTTGTTTTTTTGTTGTTGTTTTTTTCTCCTTCCCTTCAGATTTGAGAAGTAGATTAGAATCCTCTGGTCTTGACACATAATGTTATTCTGACAAAAGTTGCTTGGTTAGTCAAAGGATATTGCAGGACAAACTGACAGGTTCTTAGTGAGACTGCAATGATCTCTTGTGTCTAGGTCAAGCTGCAAGAAGCCATTGAGTATGAGGACCTACAGAGTGATTCAGGACCCAGAACGGTTGCACTTAATCTAAAGAAGTCTGAGAGGTAAAAGATTATTTATCAGCATTAAAATGGATGCAGACGGTCTCTTCTGTCTATACTCTTTGTTCATTTTGTCCACTTTTTTTGTTGGTCTGCTTGTATCTTGTTTGCGTGAAGTATTGCGTTAGTAACAGAAGCTTTTTTTGTCAAAACTAAGGGCTTGTTAACCCCCAGATCTAGATATTTATGAAAAAACATTCAGTCGGTGGTAGCTAGCGGGGGCTAGCGTGCAAGTAGCCTGAAAAGTTGTGGGTTCAAATCCCAGCTGCCACTGCTGTGCCCTTGAGCAAGGCACTTAACCCTAAGTTGCTCTAGGGGAGACTGGCCCTGAACAATTGATAGTTGACAAATTGTAAGTCGCTTTGGATAAAAGCGTCTGCTAAATGCATAAATGTAAATGTAAAAAATATATCTTCTTTCCAACTCTCATGATGGTGTTGCGTGCACATTGTTTTAAAAAATACGCGTTTCACTTGTTTACACAGATCTACAGAATCCACTGTCTACATGTACTCAAAAGACCCAACGTATATTTTTAAAAATGTGTGCTTTAAAAATTGTAAACAAAGTAAACAAAATTGGAAGTATTTGGAGGGATGAACAGACAAATTCTAAAAAAACACATTGCATGTCATTAAACTCATTTGGTAGTATAAAAGCAATTCAGTGCTTCTGACACTAGTGTTTGACAGAAATTGGATTGCTTTTGCCTACAGCTAAACAACAGCCATGTGTGTCACCAACAGTTTTCTCACTTTGAGGCCATTTTCTCAAGAGGTTGAGAGAAAAGAACTTCTAGAGTACATGCATAAGAGCATATAGTGTGAATACCAGGGATACATCATTCATAGTAATCCCTCATTTGTTTGTTTATCCAAATTTGATTTATTTGCTCTTAGAGTATGGATTTCTGTTTTTTTGATTGGTTGTATGCTTGTCGGAATTGGCTATTTGATTGTGTGTGTGTGAATTTTTAGAAGTCTATGGGCTTGTCTGTTATGCCACCTCAATAATAAGTTAGGTTCTGTAACACAGCCCTGAATGAGCAGTAAATCATCCTCAGCCTTTTACCCACCTTCTGCATTTGATCTATGGTGTACATGGGAGCAGTGAGCATTGCCTTGCCAGGAAACTGTTAGGCATTAGGGGTGTTGCTCAAGAGCACTTGAATGTTGAGGGCGGGGAGTGTTTGTGTGATCAGAGCTCATCTCTTGAAGCCATTATAACGGCTTTGGCAGTACAAACGTCAAAGCTCATAGGCCGCTGTGTGTGTGCGTGCGTATTATATATTTCATTAGACCAATCTAATTGTATGACATGCTTTCAAGCAATGTTTGGGTCTATAATTCTTACCCTGCTGAGGGTCTGACATCCAAATGAAAGAACTGAAATATGTATCCCAGGTATGCTCACGGTCCAGTGCCTCTGCAGTCTCACCAGTTCACCACCACCCAGGACATCATCACAGCTGTCAGCTGCATCCAGCATGAGATGGCCTGCTACAAACCTTGCCTTACACAGGTGCCCAGTTTACATTTGGGCTTTAATGAAGCCATTTCTATAGCATTGTGTGAATGTTACACTTTCTCAGTAAGAAAAAAAAATATACCATGTAAATAATGCAGGCAAGTCCAAGCAAAATGTCATGAAGGGAACAAGCCCAGAGAAGCTAACCACTAATCATCCGACAGGAAGTATTATGTGATGACAAGGACGTGTCCAACAGTGCCAACTTGTATTACTGTAGTGGCTTCCAAGATAGTACAACACTATAAGCTTTGTAATCAGTGTCTCCCATGTTTTCCAAAGACTGGCAGGCAAGGATCACACCAGCAATAATGAAGTAACAGTGTAACACAATACTCAGGCCGTAGTCATTTTGTTAATTCCAAAAAAAAAAACAAAGTCAAACTTGTTGCTAAGTGGTGTTAAGTACAGTGGGAAGAATATTTGGATGTTTGAAGATTTTTACTGTTCTGATTTGTCAGAATGCTTGAAATGTTCCTGGAATATGGCAGTCTTCTATTGATGAGCCTTGTGTTGCGCTCTGAAAATTTAACAGAATTCAGCACTGTTCCTATGTAAATGACAGTCTCAACCAACCATTCAGGGCTGAACCATAGTAAACAATTGCGGCTTGCTACTTGTCCCTGTGATCCCCTAACGGTTCTCACAGATGTTTAGATTATGAATGCTACTGACAAAAGTTACACACATTGCAGGTGGAATGTTTTGTTGATGTGGCCCCTCAAAACTCATTTAATGTGTGCTATAACAGGTGATGTCCAGTAATGCTGCTAGCTCTGCCATTGCTGCTCTGTCACCAGGAGGAGTCCTTATGCAAACCTCTACTCAACAGACCATGAACCGTGAGCAGCGATACACACACAGAGACACATCTACACACACCCACAAATGATCCCTATTTCACCTCTTTATAAGTCAAACTGTATGATTAAGATCATTTGCACACAGTTCACATACACTATTCAGACACACTGTTATTTCCACACACTTTTAGACACAATGTGTCTAAACTGTGTGTGTGTGTGTGTGTTTGTGCTTCAGAGCTAGTGCCCAGTGATGTGCAAGGAGAGTTGAAACAGTTATACACGGCCGCAGGAGAGCTTCTGAGGCACTTCTGGAGCTGTTTCCCTGTCAATACACCCTTCTTAGAAGAAAAAGTAAGAGCAGCCCACCAGACCATAAAATTACATTCAGTGTCAAAATACTTCCTGGGAAGAGAGGTAATAGTTGTTTGTGTTTGCTCCTCGCAGGTGGTGAAGATGAGGTCTAACTTGGAAAGATTTCAGATGGCAAAGCTCCGTCCTTTTCAGGACAAAATCCAACGGCAGTACTTGAACACTAATGTAAGGCCCAGCTCTATTTGTGCTGTACGGGGGGGGGACTTTGCAGGTGATCCTAGTATAATATTTTACTGGTTTTATCTGTAGATGTTCAGTCTATATTCACTCAGATTTGGCTTCAGCCAGTCATAGAAATGGTTCTTTAAAAATATTTAAACGTGAAATGCTAATTCTTGCCAGTTAAATTACTTATTATTTTTTAAAAGAAAATACACTTTACCCTTTTACTCATCCGAAAAAGCTATGAATGCACTCTTGATTGTAGAACCACAGGAACCTGGGATTTCTATGCTTACTTTTTTCCCTATGCAAAGGTCACCGGTCACCTGGAGGAGATGTTGCAGGCCGCCTACAACAAGTTCCATGCTTGGCAGACCCGTCGGATGATGCGGAAAACCTGAAAGACATGGGACGTGGGCTGTATTATGTAAAGATCACGGGAGGACTTAGAATGCTGGAGACGGATGATGGACAATGAAAGAGAAGAGGAATTAGAAGAATAAAAAGAAGAAAGAATGAATGAATAGAATGGGAAAGGCAGGGGACAAGAGGGTAACTCTCTCGTGTGGCTGTCGAGCCTGCTGGGATGAGGTATCTGACGTTGGCGTCTCCAGAGAGGGGCGCGGGGTGGGGGGGTGGGGGGGGGGGGGGTTGACAGTTGTGGGTATGTGCACATGAATAGTGGTTTGTTACCTCCCTGCTGGCCCAGAAGAAAGCAACTGTGGTGACCATGCACAACTGTACTTCCCTTTTTTTCCCTTTTTGTTCCCTTTTGTTCCCCTCCACTTTGTTTTTCTTCTCCTGAGGAGGTTGTTTGGCACCCGGTCACTGACATGATGACGTGACATGACGTGACCAAGTCTGCGTGCTACGCTGGACAGTGTTGTCTCTACGCGGGGTTTTCTGAAATCATAGGGTAGATTCTCAGGACATATGGACATACAATGCAAAAAGAACCCAAGGACTGGGGATGGAGCGCAACATTGTGGTGCCCCATGATGATGGAAGACTAGAAAAAGTGACCATCAGATATTCAATGCAAAACAGTGTAATCCCTTCTGATAGTGTTTCCTGAGTTGTGCAAACCTGCTCCCACTCAAGACTTTGGGCTACAGAGAGAGTCGTTTAAAGCAATACCAAATGTAGTACATGACAGTATGTGTGTGTATGTGTGGTGTGGCTGAAACGCACTCTGCCCACTGCCAATGCACTGTTTCTTCATTCTTTTTTTAATGTCTGCACATTCTAGCTGCACTGAGGAAGTTCTGGATGTTGCTGAAAAAAATAAATACAATTTAAATCAGCTTTTGGTGCTTATGGTGCATTTAAGGAAAAGTGTTCTGAAACATGACAAATGCTACTTCCTCTAAGGTAACAAGTGTGTTTTGTTTCTACTTCCTGAACATGCTTTTGTTTACAAGATTGCACTGTTGTATTCCCCGCTATCCTCTCTCATTGCTGTAACTAAGCCACATCCTTCATTAGCATAGTGAAATGGCAAAGCTGTGATGACGTAAAAATTACCATTTTAGTGTCAGCATGAGCATACTGTTATGCTTGTAGGGATGGCTCGCACAATATTTTTCAGCCATCTTCTTTGTTTCAACCAAGGTGATTCATGATGGTGATAATGGTGGTTGCAGTCCTTGAGAAGGAGGTAATTTTGTCTGCAACTGCAGAATGGAGACCATGACGGGTCCCTAGAGCTCAAGTTTCAATCAATACAGAGGCCCTAATGGCTGTAGTAAGTGCACCGACATCAGGTTCTGAAAATGCGCCTGAATAAACGGCCATTATTTTTGTTGTTGTTGCTCCCTTTCATGAAATATGTTCTCACAAGCGCTTTGTTATGATCAGTTGAAATATGTAGAAACTGACTTTGTAGAGGACAAACTGTACTGCCTGCGCACTATGAGCAAAAACGTTCCATGCGCAAGAGATCATTACGCAGCTCCCTTCGAAAAGTAGTACCGGTTGAAACTGCGCGAAGCCAAGTGTGTCATTTCAACTTTCGCTATCGCTACTGTCAAACATTGACAGCCCGACCTACTGCGGACTGTATGCATGTGCATCTCTTCTAAACCCGGACTTTGAGATGACAGAAAGTCAGCATTGTGGACAGTAACACCAGGTTTGTTTACAACAAACTTTGACTTTGTTTTTGGTTGGTTACTCTTGCATGCTAACTTCCAACATTACGGTGGGGCTACAGTGAAGAAACGAAGTTCAGTAACGTTAACCTAGCTAGGATGAGATGGGTAAATAAATTGATCCAGACTAGCTAATGAACTAAGAAATCTACCTTTGTTAAGACATGTTCTGTTCTAGCAGTTTAGTTGTCAAATGAATGACATTCTACGTTGTTGATAAAGTGAAGTTACTGTAATCTCAGCACGGCACTACTTGTCTGGCTAACATAATTAAATGCACTCTGGCAGAAGTATGAGTCCCGTGACGCTGGGTCATGCTGTTTAATGCGAAGTAGGCTAGTCAACATTCAGAAACCGGTAGAAACAAACGAGTTACAACTTGTCAGTGTCGATTCCGTTAATTTGTAGATTTCTCACTTCTGTTCAATTTCAACGATACAAATATGTACTTGGTTACCTATCGAAAAGCAGCGAGGCAATCTATGGCAGTGATGGCTGAGCATCAGCCGTGCCCTGGAATGTCTGGGTTTGTTGTTAAATTTACATATTATTGTGAGAGTTAACATCTGTTCATTGAAGCAGTTTACCAATACATGATGAAGTTGGCAATTGACTTGCGTACGTTTCAACTGAAGTGATTACAAATGACCGAATTGAGTAAATTTGATGGATTCATTTTGTCAGGAGAGCTTAAATTTACATGTGGTTATAGGCCCCTGTCACTGTGTAGGCCCACAGCGGTGGTGCTTTGTCCTTTAAATTACCTGTTGTTCAGCAGCTCAGAGAAGAAATCAATGGTGGTCATGCGTTTGCAATTGAATTGAGGATGCTTTGGATCATATGACGGTAGGCAGCTGCTGGTGATGAAGTAGCAGAATGACTAAACGTGGTCTCATGTTCTGAATGAAACAGAGGAATGAGATGGATGGGGTAGGGGCTTCTGTCATCCCTCTTTTTATTTGCATGGTACAGTGTGTTAAACCTCAGGTTTTGTTATATATTCTGTCTACCCATTAGAGGCTATTTATTAATTTAGCATGTCCTTATTACAAGGTAGTTAGGCGGTTAGTTAGGTAGTCAGTTAGTTCAAAGGAAAATTTCAGTAGCCCTATATAAAGACAATAATGTTTCTTTTCTCAGGTTTGCAGGATGATTCCTGTCCTTTCGGAGTCCTGCACCCATGTCTTGGCAGAGTTTGACTGCCTCGATCCCTTACTCTCTGCCCTGCGGCTGGACTCAGGCAGACTCAAGGTACCATCAACTCCACCATTAAACTTGTCCATCCATCATCACACTCTTCAATCTGCCACCTCTTCAGACCCGTATTTACTGTAATTGTTTCTTTGGTTATATATGTTTCTCTCTTTGACATTCAAATAACCATTTATGCTGCCCTATTCACTCAACCTGTGAATTGGTCTCAGTTGGTCTTTCAATAGTACTACATTTAGAAGGGAGTTCGATAGGTGACATTTAGCCTATATGTTTCACCATAGCCTGAAAAAGTCTGTGATTTGAGCTGATCATTCTAATCCAAGTGTTTTGGTGTCAATAGAATGAGGTGAATGACAGACAGGTCCCTTGGCAGCCATGATTTTTGGTCTTTTAGGTTACACCTTTCATTGGAAAGCATGTTAATATGTTAATATAATCAGGATGAAATGAAAAGATTTTACTGAGCACTTGCCTAAGACAAGGTGTTGGCATTGCCGTTAATATGTGTGGATTCCTCAATAATGTCAGCCACACGCTTTGTTTTGAGTTCCTTGCTCTGAAAATCAGACTCATTTCTTTTACTGTACATTGTCTCACATGACCTGGCATTTCTTGATTGAAATTACACAGGAACAAGTGATGTAAGTTGTGCTTGCTTGTTGTGTACTTAGTAAAATATACTGCAAAATAAAGCTCACTGCATCATGCACCTCTCATTACCCAGCAGTAGCCTAAGACTTGTGACCTGAATAGTTTTAGGTATATTGAGAGAACTGGTGTTTCTCAATGAATTCCAAGGCTGCATTGGCTCTTGTTTACCTTTGAGGCAATCTGGGTTTACAGCTTGGTTAATATGTATCTGGGCTATAACTTACACTACTATGTGGATCTGAGGTAATGAGCCCTAGTGTGTGTGTGTCTGTGTGTGCATGGACATGGTTCTCTGAGCATGTGGGTATAGGCCTACTATGTAGCAAGATTAGGCTATGTTAAAATAAAGCCTGAAGTGCGTTCAGATTTTACAAGCATAGACAGAAGTTCCTGGCAGAGTTTTTTCTGATTGAGCTTCTGAATGTTATTAAACTGAATGCTATTTTGGAAACATTAGTTGCTGTAGGCTAATTTAAAAAGACAAGATAGAAGATAATAGCAAGAAACGTTAACCTCCAGTTCTCAGACTTTAGTCTGTCAACATCTTGTCTTGTTACATAGTATACCCCTCATATCACTTCCTGCTGTTTTGTGTGTTCCAGCTTTGCTGTTTGTTACATTCATTAGATCAGGAGTATCAAACATTCATGCAGTCCCATGCAAAAAACTTCCGCAACACAATACCGGCAGCTCTGCATGCACGGTATATCACTATTGAAATTAACTATGAGGTGCATTATGGAGCTGCTTACCAACAGGAAAGGAAAACGAAATTAGTGGCAAGGAAGTCAGAACACAGACGCATAGGGACTGTGCTGTCTGATAGTCACAAACACAAGGATTTTTTTTTTCACCTGACGGTTTGTGGTTAACCATTTAGACGAGGCATGGTGGCAAAGCATAAGGCTAATGTGACCAGTGGTAAAAATGAGTGTGACACCCCTGATTTAGATATTACATGTTTTTGGGGGGGTGTTTGTGTGTTGCAGTGCACATGTCTAGCAGTGTCTAGGAAGTGGCTTGCTCTGGGGACGTCTGCGGGCGGTCTGCATCTCATTCAGAGGGAGGGCTGGAAGCAGAGACTCATCCTCACACACAAGGTGATTCTTAGTGTTATTGGTGAATTTGTTTGTCTTTTCATATGCTTGTTGAATTAAGTAATACTGACAAGAAATGCCCTCCATACCAACCAATTATAGTCGTAGCTCATAGCTGAATAAATCTGTATTTTGCATAGACCATATTGTCCATCTTGGAATACATTTTAATATATTTTTGGTTTAATGTACTATTGCAGTTCTGCTAATAGTTCATCATCTCTCACTCCTATATGTTATGTGTTATCAGGAGGGATCGATCACCCAAGTAGCTTGCTGCCCTCATGATGAAGACTTCATCGCTGTTGCTACAAGGTAGTTGTTTTTCCATCATTGTGCCTCTTCCTTTCTCTTCCTCTCTGCTTTATGTTTACCTGGCATGTTCTGTATTGCTCTATATTGCATTGTGTGTGTGTGTGTTCTATGGCAATCAGGTTGTGTCTATGCGTGTGTTTACTTTGTGTGTGTGTGTGTGTGACAGTCAAGGGGTGGTGGTGGTGTGGGAGCTGCAGCTGGAGCGCCGGGGTCGGCCCGAGCGAGCGTGTGTGTCATGGGAGCACCGTGGCCAGGCCATCACTGCTCTGTGCTGGGACACCGCCACATTGCGTGTATTTGTCGGGGATGCAGGGGGAAAGGTGTCTTTTGTCCGTGCCGGCTCCTCCAAACTCGGAAAGGTAAAGGGTGAAACCTCTGGCTGGAAAATGAGTGAGTGAGTGAGTGAGTGAGTGAGTAAGTGAGTGACTGCTCACTGAATGTTTCACTAAATGCACCTGAATAATGACTTTTCTCATACAGTACTATGTGCGTTTCCTACTGTGTTTTGTGCAATGGTCTGCTAAAATTGGGAACATTACATGTATTTGTCTGAAATATTTTTAAAATTGTAAATTTATACTTGTGTGCTTGTGTGTGTGTGTGTGTGTGCGTGTGTGTGTGTGTGCACATACAGGGCTCTGCGTTCGTGATTTTCCCTGTGCAGACAGTCACCACAGTGGACTCCAAGGTGGTGCAGCTGGGCTATCAGGAGGGTCGATTGCTTGTGTCCTCCCTGAGTCGCTGCTACCTGTGCGACACAGACAGGTGTGTCTGTATGTCACTAATATTAGTCATATTGATTGACAGATAGTTCTGCTGTCGCCTTCTATGTCTATCTTAAATTTCCCTCCTACATCACACATCTTTCTTTCTCATTTTCTTTCTTTCTGTCTTTCCAATAACCTCACAATGTAGCTGTGTTTTGGAGGAAATTGACTCTGGAAGCCATTTAACTGAGGATTTTTTTTGTTATTGTCTCAATGTAATGTCTTAACAGTACCAAGTGCCTCTGTTTCTCTACATGGTTTCACTCATCCTCCTTCACTCTCTGTCTTTCTCTATGACCCAGGGAGAAGTTCTGGCGAGTGGGGAACAAGGAGAGGGATGGGGAGTACGGTGCCTGTTTCCTGTACCAGGCTCGGGGTGGCTCTGGAGGAAGTCCTCCCCCCCTGCTGTACTGTGCCCGGCCTGGCTCACGTGTGTGGGAGGCCAGCTTTGGTGGGGAGGTGCAGAGCACACACCAGTTCAAACAGCTGCTCGCCTGCCCATCCGTGCCTCTCATCACTTACAAGTATGCCTCTGTGTGTGTGTGTATGTTTGTGCGAGTGTGTGAGGCCGGTGCAGAGATGCAAAGCACACAATGTCTGAACATCTGCCCGCCTGCCCAGCTGTGACTTTTACCATAGTCTGCAATTGTTTGTGTGTGTGTGTGTGTGTGTGCGCACATGCAAGAATATGTATTTATGTGTGACCATGTTGGATTAAGTGTGCATGTTTACTGTGATAGTGTGTTTCTTATTGCGGTAGCTTGATGCCAACTGCAGTCACAGCATGTGTGAGATTATATGAGTTTAGCAGTGTTGGTGTGTTTCTGTCAGCTTGGCTGAGTTGTGCAGATGTCCTTGTTGGACTATTTTGGATACAGGAATGCAAACACACTCTATTGCATAGTTGTTTCAGAAGACAAAGTACGGCAAACCAAGAGATGAATGTCACCTCAGGTGACCACACCTGAAATAATCTGGATATTTTTCTTGTGTCCCGCAGGCATGAGCCACACTACAACCCCAACCAGAAGAGCCCGCAGTCTCTGGCCTTCCCAAAACTGTTGCACCTCGGGTAAAAACACTAAGTTGCTCCTTTGTCCTGGCACAGATAGAGTTGGTGATGTTGTATGTCCATTCATACCACTGGGTGCAGTTTTAGTGTAAAACTGATCAGATTGATAGAATGGATCAGATAGACAGTAGTCGTCACAGAGCTTCAGGTTTAACCTTGGTTTGGGGGATTTTGTCTTTGTGTGTGTGTGTGTGTGCAGAGATCAACACCTTCTGACCTGGACTGATTCTGCCATCTATATCTTCACACCTCAGAGCGACCAAGTGCTGTTATGGACTGAGGTCAAAGGTCTGGCATTCCTGTTTCTGTGTTCTATTTTTTGGATAAATAGATAGACAGATAGATTTCTTTCTGGCATGACCATTAAAGGTTAAAGGTATCTTTTAACAGGATCACACCTTAAAAGCAACTGGTCTGGAATTGGAGTGTCTGATATACAATCCTTTTACATCAGTGGTAGTGCATGTCATTGGTCTTCTCTTTTGTTATTGTGTGAGAGAGTTTGTTTTGTGTCCATAGGCATTGTGGAGATCGCAGTGTTCCGCAGTGAGCTCTTCTGTCTTTATGGCGATGGCCGCCTATCCCACTTCTCGTTGCTGTCGGCTGAGCGTTGTGTGGAGAGGTTGCTACGGCGAGAGGCCTGGATCCTGGCAGCCACTGTTTGCTGCATGTTCCAGCACGCTGTTGCATCCGGCAGGGTTAGATTGCGAACACACACACACACACACACACACACACAAGCGTGGACACTCACACACACACACACACAAGCGTGGACACTCACACACACACACACATTTTGCCATGTCCAAACATGACCTGCAGGCTCTCACTTACAAATCAAACTGAATTTTCACACAGACACACAGGCATTGGCAATATGGCATGCAACACGTATGCATTGTACATGACATAAGTTTTCACTGGAATTAAAATACAGTATAGTTTGTGACTAATATTAGAGTGTCTACCAAGATGTTTCTCACTCCTGTGCTTACCCACCTAAAAGGCCAGGAAGTCCGTCCCCATGGACCGCCTGGAGCACCTCAAGTCTCAGCTCAGCTCCGCCTCCCACCTGGAGCTGGTTGGTCAGCTGGAGGAGGTCATCACCAAGCTGGAGCCCTTAGACTCTGCCTGCAGCAGTCGCCGAAGCAGCATCTCCTCCCATGTGAGTCGCATTCGCTCACTGGTCAGGTGCTTGGGAATCTAGAATGGTCTTCTTGAGAATCTTCAATGATAATTCAGTTCAGTTCAATTAATTTCAAATCAGTTATATTTATACAACGGCGTTTACAATACAATTGTTTCGTGGCGCTTTACAGACATTAACAAGAAGCACCCAAGAGCAACAGGGACACGGACAAACTAGTTATTCAAGGAAGAAACCTTGAGCAGATCCAATTCAAATCATTTATGTTATTGATTTACATTTTGATGAAGTTGTCTTGTTTGTTATTTGTTCTTCAGGAGAGCTTCAATGTTCTGGACTGTGGCATCTACCGGGTCATCAGTCGCAGGGGCAGCCAATCAGATGAGGACACCAGCTCAATGGTCAGCCAATCAATGCTTGAGGAGGAGCGGCTGAAGGAGTTTAGCTTTACTCAGGAGGAGGAGCCAGGGGAGCAGGGTAAGGGCGGGGCCTCTGGCTGAGTCTGCCTCTTAAAGGGACACACACCCTTGTAAACCCCTACCCCACCCCCACCTTTGTCTCAGGAACTACTTAATAAATTTGTCTGTTTAAGAGAGATTGCAGTCAGGTCTTCTTAATGCCTTAAAGTATTTTCATGTGATGCCTTAATCTTAATGTTTTAAAAGGCGTTATTTTATATTTTTGTAATACAATAGTTATATATACTTTCTGACATTATGGCAATGAGTCATTTACTTGAGCCAGAGACCAGGTGTGTAATTAATAGTTTGGGCAAAGTGTTTCAAATGAGATGAGAGTTTGAAGGCAGCTGAAATAAAAGGACCTAAAACAAAGGCCAGTGAGGTGTTCATTACACACATATTCATTCCACTCTTGTCATTCTTGATGGCTTTTTGTGTTGCATCCATGGCACATGCATTTTTGCAGGAGACTTTTGCTCAAACCCTCAAACGTGAGGTTGTGTTGCCGGTATGGTCATCATAAATACGACACTGAAGGTTTTAAACTCTTAAACTCTTAATAGCTCACCGTAATCATACCATTAGGTGCTTAATGTCCTATATCTCACAATGTTATTAATTACTAAGAACATAACATATTCAAATTATGACAGTTATTAGCATGTGATGCTGCTCTATGATCTGTCATGACCAGCTTTATGCATGTGGGGGTTTAGTAAAGCTTTACTTGTTTCGCTTCATCTGCTTGCCTCATCTCATCTCATTCTTCTTTTGCCCTCCATGTTTCTCCCTTTTCCCATCCCTTCTTCTCTGCTCTTCCTGTCATCCATTTTTTTTTTTTTTGCTGCTGCTGTTCTTCGTCTTCTCCCGCTGCTCTCTCTTCCTTCTTTTTTCCTGTCCTCTCTTTTTTTCTTTCCTCCTCTCCTTTCCTCTCCTCTCCTTTCCTGTCTTCTACTGTCCCCTCCCTTTCATCCCCATCCTTCCCCTATTGTGTCCCATGATCTTCCCATCATGCCATGGGGCTCAGAGGGGCATCAGGGAGAGCGGGCGGAGACTGAGCGCGTGGAGCCTGGCCTGCAGTTTCACCTCCCTCTCTCATTCCGCCCCAAACCACCACGCATTGCCCTGCAGGCTGTCCGAGACAGGTGATACACACACACACACACATACACCCCAAATTTAAACACTATGAACTGACCATTAGCATGTACACATACTGTATGTATGGGGATCGATTAAGCAAAATTAACCACTGTTTATTTTAAGTAACTTTAAGTTTAAGTAACATGTGTAAGCATGTGTGGATCACGGCCATGCTTACACACACCACATCATGCCTTTAGTTTCCCCAAAAGACACTTTGCTTGTATGTTGCCACTGAAATTAGGGCCTTTATTGCACACAAACAACTCAAAATTCAAAACCTCCTTAAGTGATAAGACTGTCCTGGTTTTTATAGCGTCTGATGTTACACTACATACCACTACAGAAAGATGACTCAAAAAATGCACACTCATTCATTCATTCATTCATTCATTCACCATTCACTTACCACAAATAAACCATGAAAACACAAGTGCACAACATCATATGTACTAGTACCTGTTTTTTTTGTTTTTATTTCTAAGGTCCTAGCCTTTTTATTTAATTAGCATTTTAATATTTTCTGCCATAAAGCCCACAAACAATGGCTAGATAAATGTTTTAGCAGTATGCAGTGTCTTGGAATAAAGACTGACTTACAGTTATAATTATGTAGATTATTGAACGTTTTATTAAGTATCGCCACATTGGTATATAAGAGCAAGCAAAGCACAGAAATACTCAAGGTAAAAAAAAGATTGTGTGTTTCAAGCAGATTGTCAGCAGAGGGCAGAGTTGTGTTGCAGCAGTAATAATTATTGAAATAATCTGCACTTTCACTTTTGTCTCTGTATCACACCTGGCAGTGAGAGGCTTATCAATATGGTATGTTAAAGCCAGATAGAGAGAAAGAGAGAATATAGAGAGAAACAGAGAAGTGAAACAGATGCGTGTTTAGCCTTTTGGGTAGTGACCCTTAGAATAGTGTCTCAGTGTGTGTGCACTTCCTCTTTCACACCCTGCTCATGGTGTCTATATAAACACATAATTTCCCCTTCACCGTAGTATAGTCACTCATGGTACCATCACCCGTGCACGACATGGTATGTACGCAGCCTATTTTACTGAAGTATTCTGAAAGAAGAATGATGTCAGGTTAGAGAAATGTCCTGACCTCATAATAATGTTTTGAAGTCAGCATTGTATTGTTAATGATGATAAGACATCGTCTGGAATTTAGTTTGCTATGTTTGTTCAACACACAAGATAATACAGTACAAGATACATCATATCAAACCAGATGTACACAGAGGGATTTTTGTGTTGATTTGAAATTGCACTGTTACACAGTGAGAAACAGAACAACCCCATTTCCCAAAAAGCTTTATGAATGTTTTGAAACACAGAACTAATGTACTTTAATGTATCCTTTCATAAGACAGCGATCATAGCTTAATATTTGTTTGGTCTGTTGTGGCTTTACGCAGTAGAATGAGTTTATTCAAGAAAAAGCAGAACCTCAGACACCAGAGATGAATCAGCAGGTATCGTTGCTTAGTCCAGATTTTACTGAATTAAAGTTCTCTGTGTGTGTGTCCTACAGTGTTTCTAGCTTTGTGAAGAAGACCACAGAGAAGATCAACACCCTTCAGATGAACGCTGACCTTTGGCCTCGGCCTGACTTCAGGGAGGGGTCACAGGGTGAGGTCATCACTACCACTGCCCCCTTCCCAGAGGTGGAGGACGAGTGAGTTCCTAGTTTATCTGACATGCTTTTGTGTCGTAAATGTACTGTAACATTTACAGGGTTTAATGAGTAAGGTAAACAGTAATGCTGTTGAAACCAATATTATTTACACGCACTTCAGAAATTTTTTTGAAAAATCTGATTTCTGAAAAATACTTCAGATAATATTTTCTTTACTGTTGATCATTAAATACTTCTACGTCAACTTTTTTTGTTTTAGGTCAGTAAATATTACCTGTTTTTTGTTTGGATTTGTTAAATGCCAAAATAAAGAGTGTAATAATTTTATAGACATTTTTTTGCATTACTTTCATCAGTCAAAAATTTGCATACACTTCCTTTGTGTTAGAATGTTAGTATGAATGGTAGAATGGCCGTGAAACTGTTTCACAAGGGCCAAAAGTTTTGGATATCCTTCCACAAGCTTCTCTCAACAGTATGATGGAATTTTGGCCCATCAGAACTGGTGTAACTGGGCCAGATTTGTAGACCTTCTTGTATGCACACTATGTGTAGAGGCCCTAATATGCAACTCCGTAGTTGTTGTGTAAGTATCCTGAACTTTGAAATGAAGCATGTAAGGACTCCATGTATCCAGGACTGTATCCAGCAAAATTGGTTTACTACATTAATGCAGAGTTGATTATGAAATCGTAACTACATGCAATACTCTTTTAGATGTGTAAACTCTACAGAGTAAACACAAGGGGTGATTTGTTATAGAAACTGTGAACTCCTCTATAACAATAATAATAACTATAACAATAATTGTAATAACTAAGCGTTTTTCTTCTATAGGCCATCTGGTGAGCAGTCCAGTGCGGAGAGTGACCTACAGGAACTCAGGGCAGCCACAGAGAAAACACTGTGAGTCTGTCACACACACATACTCACACACACAAACACACACACACAGGACTGTCATTGCCATACATATATTCAAAGACATTTTGTGTCATTGTCATACACATACAGGGAGCTAGAGTCTCACACACACACACACATACACTCAAAAACACCTACACACACACACACACACACACACAATTGCTCGCCATCCCCATTTGTGTGTCAGCAGATGTTCTGTGGCTATTCCATGTCCTAAAATGGCTGGTGAAAAACTTTGGCTTTGGCTGACTGAAAGAAGAATGTCTTGGCTCTAGACCGGCATTAAGCATGTGATAGTGCATTTCACTTACAGATCACATGTGATCGTGCATGTCACTTACAGATCACATGTGGATAACAGGACAGAGCCTTGCAGTCATGTTACTTTGGGCATAATCATTTGACTTTGATCAGGCATGAAAAGATAAACATCAACTTGTTTAACAATCTCTTCAGTCAGCACATTTAGTATAAATTCATCATTGGTACCCAAATAACTCCCGAGAGACAAACACAGTGACTGACTTGGACCATTGACCCCACCAACCCTTCAGAGTTCAGTATAAAAGTGTACAAATAACCACCCCTAGTGTCTAGTAGAGTCAGCTACCAGGATTGGTTGCCATGTTAAATGAAGCGAACTGCATGAGTGTTGTACAGTGAGTTTAGATATGCAAAGGAAACTGGATAATGTATCGGAGACAGTTCCTCAGTGCCTCATACAATGTTCTCTGTGATGTCATAATCAGAGCCCAGGTCCAGGATCTGCAGGTTCTGTTGGACCCAGTGAGTCTTGAGGAGGCCCTGCTGGAGTGGCTCCCGGTACTGGAGCGAGTTCTGGGCCCAGAGGACCTCACAGAACCCGACCTAGAGCAGCAAGAGGAAGATGGTGAAGAAGAGGAGGGGTTGGAGAGAGAGCTGGAGGTTCTGTCCTGCTTTGTCACTCATCATTCCAGTGAGGTCAAAGGGTCAACAAAGAGCGGATTAGAAGACCCTAAACTGCTAGCAGCTGAGAAGGATCTGAGAGAGATCAGCAGCAGCAAGCAGCAGCATAAAGACGGGGAGCCGATCCGACTGGTAGCGTCACGACCCTTGCCCTCTGACCTGCAGGCTGACCTCACCCAGTTGACCTCTCTCTGTCTGGATGTAGGCTGTGTGAGTCCACAGAGCACAATGGAGGAACAGAGAGGGGAAGAGAGAGGAGGTGGAAAGGAGTGTGTGTGTGTGGAGAGTGTGTGTGTATTTCTGAGGCGCTATTTCTTCTTGCTGGACCGGGAGCATGTGCGCAGGGTGTGTATGCAGAGATATAGACAGCATCCCAAGGTCCTGAAGGATTTTATCGCAGGGATGCTAGGTAAGGACTCCAGGAGTGTTTTTTTCTCCTTTAATGTTTGCACCACTGTACTTCAGGTTCACTTTAACAGCCTAGTTGTTTTGATTCTGTGGACCATACTGCACATGTAGGAATTCAATTTATAGATGTTTGATATTGGCATTCAGATATTATGACTGACTGACAATAGGTTTTTATTACCAGTCTCTCACACTTAACTACCACTTAAGAAAAAAAATATTTAATTTTGTGTGTGTTTGTGTTTCAGAGTACACTCAGTCAAGTAAAGTGGTGGAGGTGATCCAGAAGGGGGACTTGCTGAAGTCCTTGAGGAGCCTGAGAGAACTCCAGCCTTGGAACGCCCCCCTGCTCCTGTCCCACCTCTACAGGTGTGTGCATGTGTGTGTATGTGTATATTCTCAATACATGAATCTGCTTCTGTTCACTGGCTGTAATGCAGCATATTCAGTATGTACCAAGTTCACAAAAGTTATGACTGTATGTAGGAGGGCTGAGTTGGTAGTTCAGAAAATAATGAATGTGAGTGCATGCAGTAGAGTAATTGTAAAATAAGAGGACCATACCACGTCTTACCTGGCTGCCCCTACATTTCAGCAGTTTCTTACCTCTTGTAGACTGTATGAGAAGCACGGGGAGCTGGCAGTTCGTGCATTCTCCCAGTTCTATCCCACAATCCTTCCCTCTGATGTGCTGGCCCTGGCGCAGCACAACCACTTTCTGCCTTACCTGGACAACCTGGTGCAGTCCCGTACTGAGGAGCAAAGGTGAGCAAGAGAGAAAGCTCCCATAGGCTCACTTACTAGACCTTAGGTGAAGTGTATTCAAAATGGCAAACAAAGATTTGTTTTGCATTTGCTTTGCATTCTTTTGAAATGTTTGCACACACTCAAACAATGAGTTGTGCAAACACGCAAGTGGTCTTGGTGAACAAATATGGACCCTGTACTGAAGCATTACTGTTTTAATATTACATATGATGTTAACACAAAAAGTAAAAGAAGTTCAAAGAAAATGCTCAGATGAAATTTCAGTGCTCAGACAAAATTTACTTTCCCTGTATGTAAACCATCTATGGTATCAAGTTACAATGCTGGTATTTATAATGTGCTTACAGACAGTGGAGACCAAGTCATAGCTTGCAATTGGCTGAGCAACTCACAACTAATTTTGTGACTTTAATTGTCATTGATTAAAAATTAGTAAAGGGTTAAGCCAGAGTGAGCATTTTAAGAGCAGTCAGTTGCCTTGTGACATAGCATATTATAACTAGTTCTGCATGATTACTGAATCACTCCAGTACTTTTCCACAGACTGGCTTTCCTTGGGTCGCTACTTCAGCCCGAATCCCTGCGACAAGACTGGCTTGAACTTGCTCTTTCTCATGATGCACCTCAAAGGAGTGACACTCTAACAGCAGATGGTCAACCAAGGTGCAGTGCAATCCTCCATTCCCATTTAGGTTTTGTTGTTGGTCAAATAACTGCAAAAACTTGGAAAATAAATGGTGCACCCCATTATGGACTAAAATCACTTTAAAATATGTCTTTAAAATGTGTCTAAAAATTATATATATAAATAATATATTAAAAAGTATATATATATATAATATATATATAAATATAGAGCCATTTCTGTCTAATTACACTCAAGTTTTAATATTCCCAGCTAATATTCTACTGCACTGTGTGTGTCTGTACTCTAGGTGGCATGCTCATTATTTCAGCTGGGGTTATGGCCGCCTCCTTTCCCTTCTCATCTGTCAGCCAGCCGACCTGGCATCCAAACAGAGGATGCTGGAGACATGTAGAAATCATGGGTGAGATGTACACAGACAACCATAGTTTTCATGATTGCCAGGTTTGCCTGTGCTTGAATCATCAATGGCAAAAATCAGTGAGCGATGACCTTCGCATTTTGTAACATCACTGTCTGAAGAAAAGTATGCATATGTTTGGGACATAATAATAATAATCATCATGCAAAAGAATTAAATACATTTGTTAGAGTCAGCTTTTAAAGCCTCTCCTTATGGACCTGCTTCCTTCAGCTACTGGACAGGCTATCTGCAGCTGTGCAGTGAGCTACAACGCCGCCCAGAGGCCTTTGCTGCCATCTGCAGCCTGGATGACATGAGTCTGCTGGAGGAACCCAATGGTAAATGCACCTCCACCAACAACATCAATGTATAATCATTGTTATTCATTATTCATTGTTATTCATCACTATTAATCAAATCAATGTAATGACTTTCCTTTTTTTCCCCTCAGTATTTTGACATTTTTGCTATTTTAAATTAAGGTCTGCTCTGTTTTGCTCACATTCCTTTGTTGTTGTTTCCAGGTATTGTGCCTCAAACGATGGAAGAGTGGAAGCTATTGATTCAACTCTCCCAGAAAAACTTTGCTGGGAGCTCAGAGACAGCCAACCCACACCAGGCTTCCAATGGGACGAATGGAGCCACTAGCACCTGCGCTAACAGTAGTAGCACCACTAATGGTAGCAACACAGCTAATGGTACCATTAATGGTAATGTTAGTACTAATGGAACTAGGTGCACTGCAGGCACTAATGATGCTAGTGCTACTGATCCCAATAGTGCTAATAGAACCAGCATTGCTAGCAGTGCTAGTGCTACTTGCCCCAGCAGTGCTAATGGCGGTTTAGCTAACGGCTCTGCAGACTGGAGCAGCCAGATCACCCCGGAGACACTGACACTCCGTCTGGCTCATGTGGTGGGGCCAGATCATGCTCTTGAGGCCCTGCAGGACTGTGGGGTCCATTTGGAGCTGGGGCCCCAGTCCACTCGCGTGTGTGACCTGCTGAGAGTGGCAGAGAAGAGGCAGAGGTGAGCCAGAAGGACTACTAGCAGGCCAGAAGCATTGACAGATATATTCAGTTATGTAAGTTATGTAAGGGAGGGAAAGTTAGGCAGTCAGTAGCATATGGCACATACACAGCAACACAAACAGAATAAGAAAACAGTAAAAAAAAAATACTCGTCATGCCTTTGAAGTAGCAAAATGTAGTTAGAACTTTGTTTGCTCACGCAGTCACATTTGTGTCCTTCATTGTCCTCTTTTTCTTCTCTCCCCGTCTTCTCTGTAGGGCTCTGATTCACACCATGCTGGAGCGATGCGATCGTTTCCTGTGGTCCCAGCATGCCTAGTAGCGGACGTGCTGCTTGCCTGTCTGCCTGTTGTGATGCTGGTCAGGTTAAATCAGTTAAATAACTCAACAGTGCCCTAATTTCTGCACCCCGGTCTCCAGCATCTTCTCTGACACTGCTAAAACAGTTTTTTTCACTGTTACTTTTATTTCTAAGCACAAATATTATATGGGGAGTAAATAAAACAGTATTAACATTTTTGTTTTGTTTTGTTTTTAAATAATAATGATATATATATATATATATATATATATATATATATGCTTAGAATTATTTATCTATTTATCAACATGAGAGGTGACTATATGTGTTTGAATCATGGGCCTTTAAAAGCAAATCATGTAGTATGTAAGCTTAACATGTGAATGTACTTTTACTTGTGCTGGCCAACTGATGTGTTAACAGTAATCTAACTTCACTAAAAGAGGGGTGTCTCACAGTAACAATTACATCTCTAATGCCTTGCGGTGTCACTACTGAAGAGCTGCCCCGGGTTAACTAACAGTACTGTGGACACTACCAGAAGTTGCAGGCATGTAATGTTTTTGAATGTTTTTTCATTGAAAACATCCATTCTTTCTATAAATATCAGGTCTGTGAAAGTGTATATGTGTCCTGTAATAAGTATTTGGAAAGTATCCTTGGCTAGAGGTGTAATGATCTTACAAAGACTGAATTTCATGTTCATGTTGACTGTCAAGTTATATCAAATATACAGGTTGGGGTAAAAGATATTGACCGTGGGCTTTGTTTTCTGACATCTGAATTTTTCAGTTTGATCATTTAAGTGTCAGACCATCTTGGCACAAACCTTGTTGGCTTATTAGATCGGACAGCGGTGCCAAATAAAAAAAAACTTCTTGGAAATCATATTTGTGTAGTTTTCACACTAAAAGTATAATGACTATGAAAGCTGGAGCAGGTGCTTGAATGAACAGCTGTCACATGAAAGAGAGAGGGCACAGAGGCAGGGGAAGAGGAGTGTGCACACACACACACACACACACACACACACACACACACAGACAGAATGAGGTTAGTAAGACCAGTCAAATTCACAAACTTACTCTGAACAGAAACACACCCCAAACCCAGCAGCCAAGTGCAGAAGATTTCCAGTAATCCCCCCCAACACTCCCATACACACACCCTTGTCTTTTTCCAATCTTCGCCTGTGGGACCACCTGTCCTAGTGAGGACACCAGAGGCCTTGGCCCCGAGTCAGATCAGATAGAGAGCACACACCTGGACGGCTGAGACGGAGGGAGAAACACAAGACAGAAAGTTCAAATTGTAAAGTGAGGAATAATAGATGATGTCAGTGGGAAGTCCCAGTTAATTAGACACACATGGCCCCGTGTTGAAGTGTGCCCTCTGAAATAGGTCAAGTGATGCTTATTACAAGTCAAAATATTTCTTGATTGAAATACTTCAGGAGGAAACTTCTTTTTATGAGGTGTTTAGCACATATTTGTTGCTCTGCCAGCTGTTAAAGGTGTAATACAGACATGTATACAGTAAGTAAGCTTTAATTATCAGATTAATTATATGGAGTACCTCACCTTTAATTAATTGGTAGTAAAATGACATTTGCAGTTTGCACTAGCCCAAAGTTAATGATTTTAGTAGATTTACTTAAATATAATGAATCATTGTGTAAACAACTGTGTAGTATCTGCTGAAGACTGATCATATTGAAACCGTTCCCTGCAAGCACACAACCTTAAATGTGGGCACTAGTATCTCTTTTGGGGTTTGGCTGAATTGGAGTTTGAAGTGAAAGGTTATTGGGGCAGGACAGAGAGAAGATTCGGTTTTGTTTGATGTTGAGTACTTGTCACCAGTGGGGAAGATAACAGGATTCTGCACATATTTGAGGATACTGCCAGCTTATAAAAGACAACTGTCTGAACCTGGAGAGTTAGACCCACACACACGCCAGCACACACCCTCTCACACACCTCTTTCCACAAGAAACAGTGGCACACTCTTAAAATGTCAAACACATGGCCATCAAGCTCGTAAGACTCAGAAGACTTCTTACTGACTTTAGCTGCACTGTTACAAGACAAGCATAGTCACAATCCTACTAATCAAATACTGGTGATCAGTTTATTTCTATGATACGTCAAACCAACAAGATGCGAATGTTTTCCTGAAACTGGGAGACAGAGGGATAATCTGATGGATACTTCATCAATGGTAAGATTTGGAAAAATAGATGTTTTTTTCACAATTGTAGATTGTAGAATAATTACAGGTATTTGTTTAGATTTTTGTATTTGACATTTGTACTGCTTTTATCCACTTACTTTTATCCACTTTAGGTGTTTCTTTTCCCCCTAACTCTGGTTGTGTGCCTGAAACTGTCATCACCCCAGCAGACGACTTTGCAATTCCACAACACCACAGGTAAATAAATACCTTGATTATCTGACCAGTCTGACATGATAGGTTTTTATTAAAACGCAGGTCCTGGTGCCGTTTAATCTGTGTTGCCATAGCCATTCACAAGGCAGTGGTTAATAGCACTGTGGATATGTTTAAAATTTGCACACATAGCTTTTTCTTCACTTACAATTTTTCACTGACATCTAGAAAAGAAAACAATGATTCCATACATTAAACTTACCATATTTACACCTGTTTTCTGCATAGCATAATGTGTCTGTAGGTTAGAATATGGCTCAATAACAATTCGCTTCACCATATTTTTGGCAACTTTCCTCTGCACTGATGACACAATTTATGTTTATGTTGCCTACAGAAGTGGTCTATTTGGGTACAGCATTCATTCAGGACGCTCTTCGGCAAGCCATTGAGCTGACTGATGCAGCTTATGTACACACAAATGAGAGGTAGGTGACTGTTAAGGACTTAACCCAACGTTCACCAAGTGGCCAATGTCTCTGTTCACTATGTTTGAATACTGGCCAAAGTGGTCAACTTGTCTCCTTTTATGTTTTATAGTGAGTCCCACTGTTCATTTTGAGTGAAATGCCCTGTTTTATTTTCTTACATACACTTTTCTCTTGCCTTTTTAACCATGCACACATTGTTCAACCTCACTCCAAATGCTCACCGTAGAGATGAGTTTAACAGATCTCCATGATTTTATTTTACTGCCAAACCTTGGTGCTATGTTATATAGTTTTAATGTTATATAATTCTCTCTCTCTCTCTTTATCTCTCTCTGTCTTTCTCTCTGCATACTCAGAGTGAAGATGTCCCTGTCAGAGGGCTCGCTGAGACCCAGTGACCTGTTGGCCCAGTTTAAGCAGACAGGTCCTAAGACCAGAGCCCACATAAGGGCAGCTGAGGTGCTGGACAACACCGTGGAGGTCATCAGGGAGATGGTGTACACGCACACCATGGCCAGGCCCAACCTCAACCTCACTGGTGCTGCAACCACAAATACACACACATGCATGTGCACAGATACACACACCACTACCCTCATGACTAGCATCACTGGTACAATAACCAATGAATGCAAATGTAACTTATCATGTAACTTATACTGTGCGTGTGTGTGTGCGCGCGTGTGTGTGTAGAGCTGTTAAGTGTGCAGGACTTGGAAACACTCATGCAGGTGTCAGGCTGCTCCTCAGAGACACAGAGACCTGCGTGTGAGACAGGCTGTCTGTCTGACCGATATCGTTCAATCACAGGACAGTGCAACAACAGGTAAAACACACCCACATGCCCAGTTATGCCAGCTAGATGTTGCATGTATGTATGTATGTATGAAGTGAACAAGTATACAATAACTATGTCAGGTGATGGCTGTCTGTTTTGTGGAATACTGTAACTTAATCACTGTTTCCTGTTTCCTCTGGCACTGGCTTTCTGTCACCCTCTCTACTGGTTCCCCATACAGACAGCACCCTTTATGGGGGGCTGCCAACACCCCCTACAACCGCTGGCTTCCCCCCGAGTATGAGGACACCCACGGAGCTCCCAGAGGCTGGGACCTGGAGCGCACCTACCACAATTTCACCCTACCTCCAGTAAGTCTTATCACCTTCGATAGTACATCATCCTTCCTCCAGCATCTCTTATCACCTACCTTCATTATGTCTTCTCATTACCCTCTATAACATCCAACATTAAGAACCAGTATGACACTTTTACTTACATAGTTTTACAGACTCTGCCTTTCTACAAAGTCTGTTTAGTTCCATATTCCATGCTGAAAGTCATCAGTCAAATCAGTCAAAACTCCCAGGATTTGCAAATCAATGAAATCAAAATGTGTTTCTTATCTTATTTTATGCATTACACTAGAGCTAATGACATAATGCAAGGTCTGTGACAACAGGTGCATTTAACTTAATGTGCCATTCTGAAGGCAGGCATTCTTTCATGTGATGTACTAATGCATGATTGCTAAGAGCTGGATTATGTGGCTGTGTGTTGAGGTGCGGTGTGTGTCTCACGGCGTGCTGTACACCCACAATGAGAACATCTCTCTGGACTCGTCCCTGTCCCATCTGCTGGTCGAGTGGGGCCAGTGGATCGACCATGACCTTGCTCTGACTCCGCAGACGCCCAGCACCACTGCCTTCAGGACGGGCGCAGACTGTAGCCGAACCTGCAGCCGCGACTCCCCGTGCTTCCCTATAGAGGTAGGGGGGATACGGAGGGGACAAACACATACAGACCCTTGTATGCATTACCCCCCCTCCCCTCCTTCAGTGAATACAGTACTTAATTTATACACACACAAACACACAAAATGTAGAGTATAAAGATCATATATAGATATTTCACTTCACATACAGCACAACTGCAAAATTCTGGTAACAGAAATACACACACTCAGATTTGTACTTTCAAATCTACATTACACAGACTCCCTATAATTACATACACATTCATACACGTGTGTGTAAATCTAAACTAATGTCTAAACTGTCTATTCGTCCTTCGGTCAGATCCCTCTGTCTGATCCCCGCACTGGGATCCAGAGCTGTATGCCTTTCTTCCGCTCGGCTCCCAGTTGTGTTAGCACTGGGACTCTGCTGGCACGGCACCACAGAGAGCAGCTGAATGCCATCACCTCATTCGTCGATGCCAGTATGGTATACGGCAGCTCTGACCAATCAGCCACAGGTCTCCGCAACCTGTCCTCCTCTCTCGGCCTACTGGCCCTCAACTCCCAGCACTCAGACCAGGGGCTTGCTTTGATGCCTTTCCTGCCCAGGACGCAGTCTCACCTGGACCCCTGCGGCCCTCGGACTGGGAAAAACACCTCAGAGGCCGAGACACCTCCTCACCAGGAAAACATGACCTCCTGTTTCCAAGCAGGTAGGTCAGACTGTTCATGCACATAGCATGTGGTGATAAACACAAATCATTTTTAAGGAGCAACCTTATCATGAAGATGAGATTCTGTTAATGATAATGGGAGAGAATTATGCTTGGAATGTTAAAGGACAGATCTGAGACAGTTTAAGCATGCATAAATTATGCTCTCACTTCATTACATAAGAAATATTCAGTTAAATTTTAGTTTCTATGAAATTAATAAACATGAGGTTGGTGATTTATGAAATAAAATGAATATAAAAATGGTATATACCAAACGCAGAACAGAACTTGAAGCACATACTTTTATTGTTGAAAAACATAGAACAGTAGCACCTCTATACCAGTAGCAACTCCACACCATGTGATTGGCAGTGGTGTGTTGTGGTGGTGTGCTGTGGATGTGTCATATTGTATGTGTGTGTGTGTGTGTGTGTGTGTGTGTGTGTATGCCTATGTGTGCACATGTGCATACGTCTGAATGTATGCTTCAGGAGACTCGCGGGCAAATGAACACCTGGGCATGATAGCCCTGCACACACTGTTTCTGAGGGAGCACAACCGTCTGGCCCAGGAATTGAAGCAGCTCAACCCCCACTGGTCACCAGACACGCTCTACCAGGAGGCCCGCAAGATCATGGGAGCAATTCACCAGGTGATGGACATTAGGTCATGTCCACTAAAAAACTCTCCTGTCCGTTAAAATAGAGATGAGATGCCTGGGACCTTGATTTCTGAGCAATAGAGAGGCAAAATGTCATCCCAGCACTAGCAAACGATATGTCTGTACACAATATGTGATGGTGTTGCTACTTTGGAGTCACTTTTTGTCAGTAATAACAGAATCAAAGTCTCAAAACAAGTATCTAATGCTGATGAACAATTAACTATTAAACTATTAAAGCAACCAAACCTGCACAACACAGAATGACAGAGGCCTATGACGTTGCAATTTTTTCAGTGAAAACAAACCTTGTCCGATGAGTCAGTCAGTGAGTCGAAATGCTGAATAATTTCTTTCCCCCCCCTCTCATTATCTGTTTCATTTTTCCTCTCTCACATTTTTTGGCCTTCTTCCTCCTTTCCCTGACCCTCCCTATTTCTATCCCTCACTCCTCCCTCCACCCCACAGATTCTGACCTGGCAGCACTACCTACCCCATGTTTTGGGTGAGGAGGCGATCTCTGAGCTCATGCCCCCGTATGAGGGTTACATCCCGCACATCAACCCCAGCATCACCAACGTCTTTGCGGCAGCCGCCTTCCGCTTTGCCCACGTCACGGTGCAGCCAGTGGTGACCCGACTCGGCCCAGGGTACCAGCCTAGCCCCCAGTATCCCACGCTGCCCCTCCACAACTCCCTCTTCGCTTCCTGGAGGGTCATTCAGGAGGGTGGGACACGCTCCAGTTACTACTGGCCTTGCCTTGACTACCAAGCACCTTGTTGTTTTATGATATCATAAAGAACATGAACAGTTCAAATGGTTCCACTTACATTCAGTTGTGTATTCTGCTATGAAGATTACTTTCACGTTGATCTATATCCTCATCCATCTAGAAATTTTTAGACTGTTTGCATTTGTTTACTGTGAAGCAATGTTAATTTCTTTAATAGACATCTTTTTTATCATGCTGTTAGGGTGCACATACACCTAGACCCTACACTGTTCCATTATGTTGCTCTCTCTCTTAGGTGGTATTGACCCAGTGCTGCGTGGTCTGCTGTTGTCACCAGCGAAGCTGCAGGTCTCAGATCAGATGATGGTAGAGGAACTGACGGAGAGGCTCTTCCAGGCCCAGGGAGGGCTTCCCTTTGACCTGGGGGCACTCAACCTCCAAAGGGGCAGGGACCATGGACTACCTGGTACATCTCACACACACACACACATATATATACACATGCACACACAACGCATACAGAGATATATAGCACATTACACCAAAATATAGATTATGTATTCATTTTTGTCTCTACCACACACAATATTGTATTAAATTCTTATTCTTCTACATTCTATTATTTTTATTACATTTGCATCAGTTGTTGTTCTCTTCAAATGTTTTCATTAACAACTCAGTTTTATATACATCAGTGTCACCCAACTGATGTTCCCCTATATTTCTCTGCTCAGGCTACAGTGCATGGAGGAGGCTCTGTGGTCTGTCTGACCCCACCACAGAATCTGAGCTGGCAGGAATCATGGGGAATCCCACGCTTGCTCAGAAACTGCTGGCTCTTTACGGTACCCCCCAGAACATTGACGTGTGGGTGGGGTCTATTGCGGAGCCCCCCCTCCCCGGCGGCCGTGTGGGGCCTCTCCTGGCCTGTCTGCTGGCAAAGCAGTTCAGGGCCCTCAGAGATGGAGACAGGTAGTCAGACTCACCTATAGTCTCACACAAATGTCACTTGAATAATGAGACCTAGACTGATGAGCTGGTTTATACTTGATTATCTTTTTTCACATTTGTCATTTATAATGCTGTTGAAAATATTTTTGAAAGAATGAATGAATGAATTAAAATCAGACAATGACATATACAGTCAATTCCATATAAAAAAAAAACCCATACGATCAAAAAATTAAGTATTCATCTAAAGAAATGGCTTGTATTCAATCCCTGTGTCCTTGTTCCTTAGGTTCTGGTGGCAGAGAGAGGGAGTGTTCAGCGAAGCACAGAGGACAGCATTGCAGGGGGTCTCTCTCTCCCGCATCATCTGTGACAACACACACATTCGGCTGGTGCCACCTGACCCGTTTACACGCACGCTCCGCACTGAGGAGCTGCTGCCTTGTGCCCACCCCCTCATACCTCTGCTCAACCTCAGTGCCTGGAGAGAACCCGATACAGGCAGGCCAAGAGCAACAGAGCCACTGAGTTCTCATTTCACTCAGTCACATGAGGAAAATTCTCTCTTTCAAAGAGCGATTTAATGAAGAAATAGATGTGAGAGAAGGACTCTGAGGAAATCTTTCCTGAGATTTCCAAAATTTCCACAGAATTCTGAGCAGTTTCAAAACATACAGCATTTTACTCAATTTGGTGATTTATACTGTATATTATATGCCTGTGTGGGAAAAAACCTGTGATTTGTACACCCAGAACATTCTAGTTTTCACCTGGCTTTCTCTCTAACATGCCGTCCTCTTCTCCTCCCTGCTTCCATCTCCATCAGACCCCACATGTGGCTCCATCCCCCGTGTCCACCCAGGTTACTCTCTGCTCTGTGGCAGTGCTATCCTGTACCACTGTCCTGTTGGATTCATCCTTGCTGGCCCCTCCCAAGTCAAGTGTGACCCACACACCCAGCAGTGGACACCAGCACCCCCTACCTGCCAAGGTAATTCACTACAAGGCCACTATATTTGTCTTGTCGGTTGTAGACTAACACAACAATGGTCATTACAGTTTTATACACATTATAGTATCTCACCTTATGTCATGTTATGTTATGTCCGTCCTCTTCTATTTCACATGGAAATGTGATAAACTGTCTTATTACTTGTGTCAAAACATTTGTGGTCACACTGTCTTTTGAGAAAAAAAAATCAAACTGTGAGGCTGATCTCTAACTGGTGTATGTCTTTCCATCAGATGTGGATGAGTGCGTTTTTACTCCCTCAGTCTGCCCCCAGAACACAGAGTGCCACAACACACCTGGATCTTTTACTTGCACAGGTAATCTGCATGACTTTTGTGACTCTGCTTACTCACACTGAGTGCAGCATGCTGTATAAACACACAAATTGTTAGAAAATTTTGTTTGTCCAGTCTTTTGTTTCCAGTGTATCTCATTCAGCTGCTTACATACATACAAGTATGACATCACACACAAGGTGTAACTGGACATTCACAGAATTCAGCAGGTATTTCTGTTCTTTTGTGTGCCACGACTGGTTCTCATTCAGCATTCTGTTCTTGTTTCCTGTGCCCTTTGGCAGAGCCTGACGTGACATCTTTATCGGCCTCTTCAGTGGCAGCTGCGGTGGTGGCAGTGCTGGGTGGGGTGGCTCTGATGCTGTTCCTACTGATGTGCTACAGAAGGTGAGTGTGCCTGTGACCCATCCCAGCTACAGAATGTCCACAGTAAATGCAACAAAACCTGGGGCTGACAAAGCATGGGATCAGCACACACGCCACTAGGTTTTCACAATGGAATGGTTGTGTTGTCAACGCCTGCACTATGATCATGGAAACCAGCTGGAAACAATACATGGCACAGTTTTTATTTACACATTCAGCCTGCTGCTGACTGGGGCGCGATCTGTGATCCCAGGAACCAGTTTGTTGTATGACATGTTGAAACCCATTTGTCATTACAGGCTCTTTCCCATGAAAAGTGATCGCTTGTGGAGCCAATGCTGTCCGAGGCCAAGTTAATGTCTTGGTTGGGTGGGATCAAACCCTTAGAGACCACAAGAACAAATCAGTATGTGATACTTTCTGACATGTACTCGCCATTCATGGCCATACCCTCATGTTATATTTAAGGCTGTGAATTTAATTTTTGTCAATTTCATTTGAAGACATTATTTCATCTCTATAAGCTGTACAAATTCAACCATCCTCTCAACATCAAGTTATCAACTGACACAAATTTTACCTTTTCCATAGTTTTGCTGGACTCATAAGAAAACCTAAAATCTGCTAAATAAATATTCTTATTTATTTTTAAATTGTTTTTGGGCTCAGAATTTTTTTTAATTCAACACTCTGCAGTCTGCACACTTTCCAACCACATGTTAGCTACTGATTTAATCTATGGCCTCATGACCTCAAAACCCTCAGCAAGGTTTAACTACATCTAAAACGACACTCTTAGCTCTGAGATAGCTTTAAACATACATTCCCATTAGATCCCAATGATAAAATGTATTTATTGTCTCTATAGTGTTTCCAAGGTAACTCCCAAATCCTGTCAATAAACATCCAACTTTCAGTCAAATTGTCAAGCATACACACATTCCTACAGGTCAATTATTAATTGGTTCACTGTGTTTTATGTACTAGAGTCATTCCATTCCAGGGCACAATGGCTACACATTCCAAGTGCTCGCTGATTGATTGTGTGTGTGTGTGTACTGCGAATGCTTCTAGTAGGTCTACTCTGTGTGTGTGTGTGTGTGTGTGTGTTTGTGTGAGTATGTGTGTGAAAGTGTGTGTTTCCTTCATCTAAAACCAGCTTTGCAGGGTGTGGCAATGGCTTTGCTGTATTGGCCTTCAGCAAAAAACAACACATTCTGCCTGTCAGCCTTCATTACATAAGGAGAAATTCCACTGTCCTTTAAGTACAAACTAACAGAGCTTCAAGAGCCACATGAACGAAAAAGGAAATCAAGCATGGAGCACATCTACATCAATACAAATAACATTTCATTGTTTGTATCTAGTTAGCCTTCCAAACACACTTCTCTGCTGGTACGATGTTGTCTTTATTAACCTAAATGTCCAGAGTGGCATATTAATGGTGCACTTGAGTAACATATTATATAAGGCAGCATAGAACCTATATACCACACAGGTCCAGAACAGAAACTTTTTTTTTTGTTCAATTTACAATTTGGGTGTCTTGAAGCATACTTAGGGTGCTTCTAATGCAGACATACAGATAGCAGACATACAGATATTCCATCATGCAAGGGTCCACTTACACATGGTTCCAACTTAGGAGTGTGGAGTGAAACATTGAGAACATCATGAACACATCTACCCGTACACGTAAATATGGCTATATATCCATGCAAAAGCAACACTCAGTGGGATTGATCATGGCTTGAGTATTTACACATTAATAATCCTGAGTGTCTACAGGCTGTGCTGAAGTTGTGACAGAGTACCTGTATAGTACACTACAGCACAGTTTGAAATAAAGCTCATGCTCTAACCACTGCTAGAGGCAGAAGACAAGTGCCTATGGCTATGGCAAACAGTGAATATGGCTACAGCAGCAATGGAAAGGCTAAGACTGGATATTCATTCACCCCATAAAAAGACAATTAGCTTTACAGACTATGAAACTAAATATAAACACAGTTAAATAATAAAAAAGAGCATAAGCTGAGAGACATCTAAATGTGCACCAGGTATAAGGCTTTTCTTCTAATTTGTGCATAATATGAATGTTACAGAAATGTGAATAATCTTATATGAACACAACATGGTAGGAAACTATTCACTGATGATTATATTTCATTTGTGAGTTCTCTACATGGAACTGGAGTTGATTCTACTTCTGTGGTTCTGCTTGTACACAAATGTACTTCTCATGGTCAGTCAATGCAGAGCCTCAGAGAGGAACTTAGACAGTGGTGCTAAATAACTTGTAAAACAATGCTCTGGCTCTCACCAAGCTTTTGGTGGTGTGGTGAGCTCTCGAAGGCCAAAACAAGACATATGGGAATGCAAAGGCAACATCAGAGGAGTGTGAAGAGAGAACAGCTTTGTTCTAATTTGAGTGCTTTAGAATAAGGAGTGAGGACTCTATGGAAGTTAACATCAAAACATGATTCATCACATATACTGCAAATAAGATCCATTCTGCCTGAGATTGTCTTGGTGATGCAATGGCTTTGACCTAACAAACATCACTGCAATAACACTAGGTCAGTTTCATCGCATGACATGCAGAGACATGTCCTGTGTGACTCAGTATGCAAACAAAATAAACTAATTCACTAGAGTGTAATTAAAGCTACGAAAAAACCCCCACAACTAAACCACAATTACTAATGCCATGCCATGTGTATACGGGGGAAATTAATCACTAATATGAGAAAGAAAAATGGGCACTGTCTCTATTCTAAATGTTTTTCAGTGAAAAGTCTTACATTGGCAAAGTCTTTCAGAACTGAGATAACTGACATAAGACATGGTCAAAACTGATATCTCAGCTAAGTCAACAAGCTGACCTTGTTGCATGTTCACATAAAACTCACTGAATAGGACCTGTCACTGCTGGCTCATAATCTTCAGTTTGGCAACCTGTGATTATATTATTAACACAGAACTCAAAGTCCACACTGTTTGTATATCGTAACATTGTGGCAATGATAGGAGTCTCTTGAGATTAACTCAATTGCTTGTAGCCCATTGTTCTTTCTGTATGTGCTTGTGTGTGGGTGTGTGTGTGCTCTGACTGTGCTCCGAGGATGACTTGTGCTGTTTCCTAGCTCTCATCTGTGAGAAAGAAACCCAGTTTTGCCACAGTCATCTCCCTCCGCAAGCGCATAACTTCCCAGAACATCTGCTCCACTACAGAATGAAAAACATCCAAAGGAAAAATATATAAATATGTATACTGACTATACTACTAAATATATACTGATACATTTACTTTTACATGACCATCTAATATTTTATTACTCTATTTCAAATATTATCAAAAATTTACATTTTACATTTGAAACTCACCGTCCTGCCTCACCAAGCCTTGTTGGATGTACCTTATGTAGGTGAAAAAGTTACACACTGCAGTGATCTGAAGATAAAAGACAAAAAGACATTAATCTCATAAAGCTAAACAGACCTCATTTATTATTATTATAAATATGTACTTTAAAAGTAAGTGAACTCAAGCAGTTACTATTAAATAAAAGCTTGTACCATAAAGACAAAACACATATTAATACTTAATATTGCCCTCATTGCCGAGAGAGTGCCAGGACACACTAAATTCCATTGCTTATTATAGTACACTGTACTTGTATGCATACTTATGACAAATAAGCTTGAGCTTGAACAGGCAGTTTACTCATTGCAAAAGGGTAAAATTCATATAAACTGATTCCTGACATCTGGTGATAAAATAGAGAGAGAGAGTAGATTAGAAGGGTACCCGAGCTCGGCTGGAGGGTGAGATGTAGTAGTAGCTCTCTTTATCTCCCAATTTGATGCGATGGCGACAGGGCCGGGACATGCCACTCAAGGCACACTTCCTGTGGAAGGGAAGGGAGGAGAGGAAGGGAGGGACAAACAACAACATGGAATCAGATCCTCCCTCTCTGAGGTCTGCCCAGCGTGGGAGAACACACACCATGACAAACACACACACACACACACACAGTCACACTGGAACAGCATGCAGACCACAGACTGTGTTGCAGAAATGTTGCCGGACACACAACCAGTGCGTTTTGTTTGGTAAAGATAAGTAAGATACCAGAACGCAAACAACACCAAACTTGATGTTCATAACAACAAACATTCAGTTAATTCTGATTAAAACATCTCCACACATGATGCATGCTGCACAAACACAAAACACCAGATTTATCTTGTATGTTTGACATACACAAGGGGAGAAAACAGTTTACAAGTGTTAGTCCTGGCCTTCTGAAGTTGAGTTAGACAGCACAATGAGGGACAACCAGACCCATCCACACACACACAGACAGACCAGCATCCACACCCCTGCCCTACCCATTTGAACACATAAACAGACTGTGGGGTCTGGGTGGATGGCTGGAGGTCAGGTCATACAAACAAGCACAGATGTGAATGAACAAACAGTTCAAGCTTCTCTATCAAGCAGGCTGGAGTCTGTGTCTAAAACCTGTGTGTGTGTGTGTGTGTGTGTGTGTGTGTGTGTGTGTGTGTGTGTGTGTGTGTGTGTGTGTGTGAGAGTATGTTAGTGAGCGTCAGCCTCAAGGGAAAAGACAGGGCGATGTCCCAGAGTCACTTACGTCTCTATAGCACCTCTCCAGCCACTGAAAGAAACAATTTCAAATCAAATGGGGATTAAAAAAGCGTGATGTGGAAGGGAGTGATTGATAATGATTCAAATCAAGGAAATTTTAAAAATGCCTGGGTCCCCTGCCATAAGACAGGCTTCTTCCTTTGGGTCATCTTCAATCAATTCTCAAATCTCAAATCACTCAAATTTACATAAGTGAGTTAGATCCCCAAAAGATTTTTCATTGCAGGTGATTATTAAAATGTAAGTATTTGAATGATAACTTCCCCTTGAAAATAAGCTCTAGTAGTAGTGCTAGTAGCCTGAAAAGTTGTGGGTTCAAATCCCAGCTGCCACTGCTGTGCCCTTGAGCAAGGCACTTAACCCTAAGTTGCTCTAGGGGAGACTGGCCCTGAACAATTGATAGTTGACAAAATGTAAGTTGCTTTGGATAAAAGCGTCTGCTAAATGCATAAATATAATATATATAATAAATATATGACCACAACAGAGGAATCCTGTTTATGCCGTGTTAAAAGCTCTGTTAGCAATAGATGTGGAGTGCAACTAAAGAAGACTTGAGCCAAACACCAGCAAAGGGCTTTGGATTTGTATACTACAAAGCAATACTTGATTTCATTTTCTCCAAAAGCAAAACAAGTCAGAATTTCCATTACCACTATAAGCATTTGGCACACGTCTAATGCAAACATGCACTAAACTGGCAGTGGGATGCAAATCATTGTGTAAAAGTAGGAATGACTACAGCATGATACTATGAAAAGGTTACTATGACAGTAATGTTGCTTTGTTTTACTAACTAGCCTATATTTTCCACAAATTGACAACATACAACCATAACTGTTGATTCTTTGGGAAGGAGAGATGAGAACTTCAACAGTTACCTGTTTCATAGTTCAAAAAATGAATCTTTAATTTGGTCACATTCTTTCACATGACTTTTTGACTATGCTGATGATTTCTGTTATTTAAAATCTTAATTATCACTGTTTAGAATTAGCATTCAAAATAACAAAAAATATTGTCTCATGATACAAATTCATCAAAATGAATTATGCATTTCATTATGCATGTGGTACATTTCACTGTATAAAACCTTTGTTATGAAATTAGTTTGTGTGTGTGTGTGTGTGTGTGTATGTGCGTGTTGACTCACTTGGGTCCCCCACACTCAATGGCTGAAGCCTTCACCAAAGGCAGTGCACTCATAGCCACAGGCTCAATGGTCAGAGAATTGCTCTCTACTGCACTCTGCACAGACTGAGATAACTGGATAGAGAAATATCAAAGAAAGAAAGAAAACTATTTGAATATACAGATGTACACATAGTGGGAATCAGCCTTCATTTGTGTCGGACAGGTGGAAGGGATGAGTTTACCTCTGAGCAATTGAAGGAGAGGCAGGGCCCGATGTCCTCTCTGTGCACTCTGCTCATGAAAGCAGAGGATCGGTCCACACTAGGGGCCTCTCTCCAGGCCAGGAACTCAGCAAACAGAACTGAATCCAGCTGAGAGGGAGAGAGAGGCAGAGGGGGAGGGAGGGAGGGATGGAGAGAGAGAGAGAGAGAGAGAGAGAGAGAGAGAGACCATGTTTTAAAGCTTCACTCGTAAGGCAGATTTCCCAAACAGGGATTAAGTCTGGTCTTAGACAAAAAGCTTTATTTCAGTGCACAAGTAAAACTAAGATTACTCCATGACTGGAAAATTGGCCCACAGTGAACCACAGAGGAAACACCATTTCCAGAAAGTGCATATTTCCAGAAAGTAAGATACAGGCAGTGACAGACAGGGAGAAAACAGGTCAGCAGTCCACATCACTGACATGTCAAGAAATAAAGGAAGTTGTTAATGTGTGTCAGCATTCAAGGTCAGACTTATGCTGAGACAAAGCCAAAGTGATAACCACATCTTTCAGCATAAAAGAAAGCTCTTCTGACAGACCACCCAAAAAAAGCACATTTTTAACTTTTGTTATTACTACTGCTACTACTACTATGCAAAAATCTACAAATGTCTGCACAACCGTTGTCCACTAACACTAAATAAAAAAAGAAAATAGTTTAAACTGAAGACCTTCATAAGGAACTAGTAAGACCCATTAGAATTGTTTAACTTGTGGACAGGAGGTGCAGGGGGTTACCTGGTGACAGTGGGCCCCTAGCACCTCCCCCTGGCGTGGCCAGTAGGGTTCATAGGTGACGCTGACTGACTGGCCAGGGACCAGACACAGAATCAGAGAGAGGAGAGCAGGAATCCCAGACTAAGAGAGAATGTAGAGAAAACAGCAGCAGAGAAGAGGTTCAGAAAAAGAGAAGAAAAGAAAGATCAAGACAGTGAAGAAGAGAGAAAGGGTTAGGTTAAATCACATGCATAGAGATCCAGTAAAGGCTGAGGGGAAGAGAATCAGACTAGGAGTAAAGAATCATTTTGTCAATATTGATTAAACTTAGTATTATCAATACTGAATCTATATTTTCAATATTGAATATAGACAGAAAAAGGGGTAAATGAAAACATGAATTGGGTCCAGAGCTATTCACACAGCTATTCCCAATCTCTGTTCCACACTCTGTCACCCTGGACACTGTCCAGTGGACAGTGAAAATGGACAGAAAGCAAGAAAGGGAGAGAGTTGGGGTTGGATCTGGAAACATCTGCATGTCAGATTCAAACCTGGTACCCATGGCCCGTTTATAGTAAAGACACGGTTGTGCCAGTTGTGCCAGTGTCCCTCATCTGAGCTTTCTGACAGAGCAAAGCTGAAAACGTACCTCTGCCACTAGTGGCTGTTGCACCACTTGCACTGTGTTGGCCTGTGTATATGCATTACTGTCACTTGTCACTTAGGACTGCACAGTTTTAAACACAATTGCAATTTGCAAATAATGCCAATTGCTTATCGTTGTGATTTGCCTGTAATTTAACATGCAGCTCACAGCTCTCTCTGTGTTTAATATCATTTTTATATTCATATCATCTTCATTCTTTGACAGACAGAAAGGTTCACCCATCAAGAGCATTTTGCTTCTCATGCATTAGGCATTCTCTTCAATCAGAAGAGGCCCAACTTAATGCAATATTTGGAATATTTATTATTTTTTATTTGGAATATTTTACTGGAAAATTTGCCAGTAGATATTTCCCCAAATTGTGCAGCCTTCATGTCACCACATAATTCCTACCTCTTTGTCCTCCTTGCTGGATGCCTGTGGTTCCGCGTATCCGGCCTCAGCCTGTGAGCCAGAAAAGATGCTGCTGGTGCTCTTGTTTCGGGTGTGCCCCTTCTGCGCCCCCCTGTTGCTCGGCGACTGGAGCTGGGGGTGCAGTTGCCGATTGGGAGAGGAGGGAGTGGAGGTCAGCACTAGGGTCTTCAGGGCAGTCACCTCAGCTTGGAGGACATCAATCTGGACAGAGAGGAGAGAGAGGGAGGGAGAGGGAGAGAGCGAGAGAGGGGAATTAGGCTAGAGAAGATGTCTTCCATATGTGAGCACGACATATAATGTCTTTGAGGTTCATAATGTGTTTGTATTCATGGTCAAATGGCATGGAAAGAAAGCCTTTTCATGAATGGAGAAGAGAAAAAAACAGTGGGACAGACAGGAAGGGGAGGGGGACGAGAGAAAAACAAACCTTTCCCTGTGCCTCGTCCAGCTGTTTTTCAGCTGCAGCCTGTTTCACGTTAGCTTCACGCACCATTTTATGGGCCTCCTACAGAGCGGCAGACATGAAGACAGAAAGATTCCTAAGAGAGCGGTTTATTGGAGCGGTCATATGTTTACGCGTAGATCACTGCTAGTGGTCCAAGGCAAGCATATTTTAGTTAGACCGCACTTAATCAACCAATTCTACGTGAACTTTGTAAAATAGTACCGGACCGTTTCTCAAGCAATGAATAACGTATGCTTTAACGTGTCTGTATACCAGTTGTCTAATCTATAGCGAGGAACGTAAAAAGACCAAGCCCGGCTCACCTCAAAGAGACTGGCAGTCAGTTCTTCCAGCTCCTGCTCCAGCTGGTCCCGTACATGAGAGAGACGCTCACATTCCTCCCCTTTGAGTTTCAACTCCTGCTCAAAGGGCCGAGAAAAGGGAAATACATGTTTGTTTTGGGACTGATGTGTGTACAAAAGAGAGAAGGTAAAGGGGAAGTTGGGACTGTGTATGGTGGTAATAACAGCAAACATTACTGCACCTTCTGAGCGGCGTCCAACTGCTCCCGAAGAAACTCGGCTCCTTTCTCCCTTATTTCTATAGATGAGCTTCGCAGACGTGACACATTGTAGTGTTCCCCGCCACAGGATGCCTCCTTCCCCTGAGGCATCGCCGCAGTCTGTCCCCCTCCTGAGCTGGGTCCCGGATCTGGATCCAGGTCGACTAGCCTAAAATACAATATAATATGAGAATGTCGGCATGATGAGCGCTTGGAGATGACGAAGCGTTACGACACCGCATAGCACTAGCCACTGTCCCGTATCACTGTCCCATCAGAAGCTATGGTTAGGCAGGCCAAATGAGCAAAAACAGCTGACCAAATCCCATAATATAAAGGGTCTAAAGTTAAGCGTAAATTATGCAAACTACGCATATTTCCAATCGAAATATCCAAGAATTTGGATGTCACCAAAGTTTCATGTAAAGAGGACGAATTCCAGCTTTATATAACTTTCAAGATAGGTAGGCACCCACGGAAAACTTGAGTTGTTCGGCCGGATATCCCTTCGCAGACCCCAGCCCTTACCCTCGGACACGTCGGCCACACTGACTTATCCCAACAATGTCCACGGAAACATCCGTTTACGCCCTGCTAGAGTAGACTATAACCCTCACCTCAGCTTAGTTTGGAATGTCAATCTCTGTTGAGACTATGGATAAAACTGTATGTGCACTGATGGGTACAATGACAGCACACTGCTTGCAACTAAACGTTACCCCAATGTCACCTACATTTGTCTATTTGTCAACAGAAATGCGTTATAGTCCGATCAGGCGTATCTTGACTGAAGCCATCCTCCCGTTCAGGAAAACAATCTGTGCCGACGACTATTGTCGACTATCTGTCACAAGTCACATGACGCGGAGTTCCAAAAAGTCAGCCTCTCCAGGAAACACGTGACCAATGTGGTCTTCATATGCGCAAAGTAGCCTGAAGTAAACTGACCTACTGTGTCCCTGTTTGTGAAAAAATCACTTGTTCTGTCTGCCTCATCGGAGAAATTAGTTTTCAGTGTCTTCAAGACTAGTCACATGAACGCAGTCCTCACAGTTGTAATGTGATCTCTCACCTCACTTTTGGTCTAACTCCAAAGCTCATGTTATGGAACTACAGGGTAACTCATTTACAGATTTGTTTCCATATTTATTGACTACCAAATATGCTTTCCCTTGACATTTGTTCTGACAATCTTCCAAATTCTCCCAGTCTAATGAAGAAAAAAAGTTTCACAGTTTTGTCATGGTGATTGTGAGTATAGAAAAAAAAAAGCTACATCATCAGTTTCAATAGTGGACTTGTAGACTTGGTCATATGACAGGCCTTAGTAATGCAGTCTTGATGTGGAAGCACTTTTCAAAATTTCTGACAAAAAGCAAAAGGTGACAATAATGTCATTCATAAACTACAACAAAAAGTGACATACTCATGTAACTGTACAACAGAGCTCACTTCAAATAGAGAACAAGAAAGTTGGGAGATTTCACAGTTCCTTTAGAGTTCTTTGCTGGGCCTAGGAAAATTGGCAGATAAACCATGCACCATCAAAATAACTGTGTCTGCATGTTGCAATAGTTTTTTTTTTATAACTTATTCAATAGCTTATTCTCCCCTTTTTACCTACAGTACTGTTGAAGCTCAACAGAGCTAGGCAATGTGTCACAGCCAGTGAGGCAACAAATGATACAAAAGATATGGCAGCTCAGGCTGTCACTGCAGTATGGAATTTCAGAACAAAAAAGTGGCACTTTCACCAGACAGAGAGAGGGGGGGGGGGGCAGACACAGAGAGACTATAGTTACTTAAAATAATTTAGCCTTATTTTTACCTTCCAACAGGACATCGTTCTTCTGCTGCCTTTGCGGTGGACTTGTACTTGGATGCTTGGTGATCCAGGGTATCCACTTTGCCAAAAAACACGGGTGACGAGTAGACAGCAATCCCTGAGCGGTCAGCCACCACCACCTCATACCCAGGGCCAGATGAGGCAACCGGAGATGGAGAGGGGGAGAGCTGCACCCTATGGATCCCTTCAAATACATCCATTTTCCACACACTGCAGTCAGATCAATCCTGGATCAGTCAAGGTCGTAGATGTAGTCTCCTTCATGTCATGACTTTTTGCTGAACTTTGTAACAGAATATGGTCCACTTACACAAATACTTTTTACTTCTTCTGATAAACTCCACTTTTGGTCTTGCTCACAGCCAACTGACAAGGAACAATTATCACACAGCAGTTTAGTCCATGACAATGAAGGACAGAAGTGTAACTATCAGAATCAGAAATGAAGGACAATTGCCAAATATGTAACTGTTGATACCACAAAGGGCTGCGGTGTTCGATCAAAAAGTTTCAAGCTTTAACTATCCAAGCGGGCCCGTTTCCCACCAGAAACAGGTGCGTAATTTAAAAGACACTCAATTAGTCGACCAAAAAAATCAAAGAAACTGGATATTTCCTTAAGATAAAATGTAAAAATTAACGAAATCTCACCAATCTCTTACCGTTTCAACAAACGTAGAACTCAAAGAGAGTGAAGTGCGCATCAGATCTGCGAATGCAACGCCCATGCGTGCACAAAATCATCACGCTAACATTATCTATCCAACTACACTCCGCATAAAATGCTCATCCGCAGTTCAGCTAACGTTTCTCAAACATGTACCAGAGGAACTTCGCTCTTTTTCCCAAAGGCAGAGGTTAAAGGGTTAATCACTAACCCCAGTTCGGTCGGCCTGTGTTTCACATTCTGTCCACCAGAGAGTGTAAGTGCGCCCTAGTTCCCCAGCTGCTCCTAATTTGGTCAGCCCCTCTCAAAGAATTCCCTTTCATCACTAAAGTTGGATTAAAAGTGATGAGATTTGACACACTTCCTTCATCTAGCACAAAGAGAAGAAGCTGTAACATTACATAAGATAAGTTTTACATTCCATTGTTTTCTTCCGTTATTAAGATATTATTCTCCTGAGTTGGTGCATGAACACAAGGTGATTTGCTCAGATTAACTAGTAGGCTACCTAGGTCTCACAATGCACCTTTGTTGCTGAAACAGATTAACACGTCAAGTGACCGGAGATGTGGGCGTCTATTTCCCTCATTCTCCTCGCCTCTCCTCCATCCTTCGCCATTACGCTCACCGTGAGGGTTGTCAACACATTCCCCATCAAATACAGTGAGTACAACCAACCTTTCTTACTCCTCATGTGCTCTGCATTCGTTCAGCACAATATGGTTTTGCCATGTCTGACAGGTATATCTGAAATAACTGAAGAAGGGTAATGTAGTCAAGTCACAGCTGTACTAACATCAGGTGTTCTCTTTTTCTCCTCCTCCTCCCTTTTCCTTACACACTCTCACATTCTATCTCTTCTCATTTGTTCTTCCTCCCAACATCAGCACTAACAGTACTTTCCTTCCTGCCAATTTATTGGTCATTTTGGTCTGCTGAGTCTCATGGTGACAGCTTGAAGTTGTGTTTTGGGAGCATCTGCTTCTATGTCTGAGACTTTCCCCATTTGCGCACTCAACATGTAAGCTCTGTAACTGATCGAGGGTGTTAATGTGGATGCTGCGGAGAGTGTGCTAGCCTTTTGGCACTGTGTTGTTTGGCCAGTACAAGTCCGAGACCCTCAGTCCAGACCCCCCACCCATTAACCTTTCTCAACGCTTACGCCGGCCCTGTGGTACCCTGTGAGGTTGGTCATCCTTGCCACTAGGGGGCAACAATGACAGTGACCTACTCACGCAGGGTGGCTGATGCACGTCTGGGGACTTTCTCCCACCTACTCCTGCGCTGGAGGGGCAGCATCTACAAGCTGCTCTACAGAGAGCTCATTATCTTCACTGTCCTTTACTTGGGCTTCAGCGTCCTTTACAGGTGCGTAAAAACCACGGATGGAGATGTGGACCAGATCTGTTGTACTTAATTGCTACATCTAGAGTGATTGTGATTGTAAAACCTTTGTTTTACTTCCAACAATAAAGGGCTTACTTGAAAAGAGCAGAGCTAGCAGTGTCCTATTTACAGTGGTGTTACTGAGCAATCTTACTGCCAATCTTTCTGGTGCTTAGGAATATCATGAATAACCTCCACATTAGATGAATGGCAAACCAAACTGTATCCTCAATGGTGCAATAAGAAGAAGGTTTCCAAACTTACTGGTACAAAAAGTCATGGACTCAGGGTGTGAGAAGTCCTTCATACACTGACTCTAATAAGACCTTCTCATCACCCCAGGTTTCTCTTGAATGAGGGGCAGAAACGGCTCTTTGAGAAACTGTCCATCTACTGTGACAAGTATGCCAATCTCATTCCTTTGTCCTTCGTACTGGGTAAGTGCAAGTGGACTCATGATATCCATGTCCATATGATATGAAGCATTCAGGCACTAGAGCTATGACACAGGCTTATGATGAATACTACATTTACGTTTATGCATTTGACTTACATTTTGTCAGCTATCAATTGTTCATGGCCAGTCTCCCTTAGAGCAACTTAGGGTTAAGTGCCATGCTCAAGGGCACGGTGGCAGCTGGGATTCAAACCCACAACTTTTCAGGCTACTTGCACGCTAGCCAGGTTCCTTAACTGCCCACTGCCTTTAATTTATCTTTATGATAATAATAAAGTTTATGTTTAAAGTTTTGATGGTAAGGATTAGTTGTATGTTACAGTAAATCGTCATGATGACTTAACATACTGTACATATTACATTTCACCAAACCCATTTGTATTCAGTGGTTAACCAAATAATTCTCCACAGGCATTTGTACTGAAACACCACATACAGTCAACAGTGCACTGCACTTTTTTATTCCTTGTTTTACACATTCTCAGTTTTTTTTATATGATGTGTTTAAAGTTTTTCTGTTGAAACCCTATAATGAGATTGATATGATTTGTGCTTTAAACAATGTATTTTCTCTGTGAATGATACTCTTAAAGGCTTCATACCATATACAAATAATGTGAAAATGATAAAACAAACCATGTATGGTTGTCTTGTATGTGTTGTATTTGTGGGTGTGTGTGTGTCAGGTTTTTATGTGACTTTAGTGGTGTCTCGCTGGTGGGGGCAATTTGAGAGTGTCCCTTGGCCAGACCGTCTTGGAGCATTGGTGGGTGGTCATGTGAGGGGTGCTGATGAATCAGCACGTCTCATTCGCCGCACCCTGATGCGCTACGCCAACCTATCAGGTGTGCTCATCTATCGATCTGTCAGCACTGCTGTCTATAAAAGATTCCCCACCATGGACCACCTGGTCCAAGCAGGTATGTCTTCACACACACACACACACACACACACACACACACACACACACACACACACACACACACACACACTGACCTGTAGATTTATTTACTCAGAAAGATAGCTTTATGAAGTACAATCATTATATAATAAACACATACTGTAATACACAACCAACACACAACCAAACACTATTAACTGCTCGAAACACATTTTAATGCATTTCCATTGTATGGGCAGTTCATACATACAGTACATGGCACAAAATGACCCATACATGAGCTGTCACAATCAGCCTACAGCCAGCAGTACTATCACCTTCAGTGGGAGGAATGTAAATACTGTGGCCATCTCTAGTAGGTGGATTTAGACAGAGGCTGTACTGGAACATGGGGAGATCCTCTGGCCTGAGCAAAGGCTTCTGAATTCCCCTCATTCTTTTTTTGCAACACAAACAAACAGGTCTGATGACTGCAGAGGAGCTGCGGCAGCTGGGCGAGCTGCCATCTCCACACAACAAATTCTGGGTTCCCTGCATGTGGTTCGTCAACCTGACCATGAGAGCCAGAGCAGAGGGCCGTATCAACAACGACGTGGCCCTCACTGCCCTCCTCAATGTGAGTCTGATGGGTATTGATATACACTTGTGAAAAGAGCTTAAAATATCCTTAGAAGCACACACAGACATCATTGTTTTTCCCTATTAACCTGTGGTATTGAAATACAGAAGGTCAAATAAAACATTTAATTCATTATGGATGTGAGATTCGACAAACAATAACCCCTGTGTTTCTTTATACTGATTAAACACTCTTATGTGGAGTAAGTGACTGATTGTTGTTCTCTCTTCAGGAACTGAACACCCTGCGTTCCCAGTGCATGAAACTCTACAGCTACGACTGGATCAGCCTGCCTCTAGTTTACACTCAGGTTGAGCTTATCAGAACAGCTTATCGGCCATTCCACAATCAGATCTGTTATCGCACAAGTATTAGCCTTACAAAAGAGCTATTAGCACCCATAGCACAGTGTTATCATTACACAAATACAAATAGCAGTGAGGTTGTGAATCAGTTACAATAGCTGTAGTTGTTTTATGTTTGTTAAGTGTTATATTTATGTTATTTTTAAGTTATTTTGCCCAATGTCTAAAATCATAGGGTATCACTTTTTTAAGGTGGTCACTGTGGCAGTGTACAGCTACTTCCTGGCTTGTCTGATTGGGCGGCAATTTTTGGACCCAAGCCAGGAGTACCCAGGCCATGATCTGGATTTCTACTTGCCTGTCTTCACCCTCCTACAATTCTTTTTCTATGTTGGATGGCTAAAGGTGAGTAACATTTTTTTTTGGTGTGTGTGTGTGTGTGTGTGTGCACGCACTGCATGTGCACTTTATATTTAAATACAGACAGAGATGTCACTGCCCATTTCACTATTATTTCAAGCTAACTTTCAAGTTACTTCAAGGCAGGTAAAAATATTTTTTTGAAAAAAAGAAAAAATCATCCACATAAACACTTTCATATTTATTTGTATATACATTTTCAGGTAGCAGAACAGCTGATAAATCCCTTTGGGGAGGATGATGATGATTTTGAGACCAATTGGCTGGTGGATCGGAATCTACAGGTAATGCACTGTAACATTTCACTTGTAATACATTGTGAAGGTCACATATAGCTAATAGCAACTGAATTTAAAAAAAAATTAGGAATTGTGGATAATGCTCTTGATATGTATACAGTTTTAATCAACCAAGCAGTCTGTTTTCCTTAATTGGTTTCATTTTAGTTAATGAATAATGAATCTATACAGGTGTTTTAATGAATAATGAATGAAAATAATTATCAGCCATAATGTCTACTGCTAGTGTGTGTATTTACCTGTGTAATATTCTGTCCTCAGGTGTCCCTGCTGTCTGTGGATGACATGTATGACAGTGTGCCTCAGATGGAGAGGGATAAGTACTGGAACGAGTCGGAGCCCCAGCCCCCCTACACAGCAGCCAGTGCCGAACACAAGAAGCCATCATTCATGGGCTCAGCTCTTGACATCAGGTAGGGGACCACACTGCGCTCTTACCTTGGCCCTTCAGAAGCTACTGATTCCTAAATGAGACTCGAGGAGTACAGGATATGTGAATATAACTGACAGGAGAAAGTAGTCCTAAGATCAAGGTATCTTGTGTTTTTCTTTTCAGCAACAAAACATGCAAACAACAAATTTTGACTGAATCTTCATGTCCCCACCCTAAAACCTTCGCCCTTACCCTTCAAAGACTCAACTGATATAATTTCATAACTTCATAGACTTGATTATTGACTGATTCATGCCACCTAAGTCCTTGTAGGTTCAGGGCGGATTCAGCCGCTATGTACTTTGTTACTCAGATACCCAAGAGAAAACCTCTGAATCTGGTATACAGTCTGCTACTTTTTGCTATAGTAATTGCAACACTATAACCGATACTCTCCTAATATTGTTCATTTGAACAGTTTTTATCCCTGTGAATCTTCTGTGGAAATAGTTCTTGAGATATTCAAAATGTCGTTAGGGCAACTTGTACAGAGTTGATCTCGCTCATTCCTTATCCTCTGTTACCCTCACAAGTGTACCAAAGGAGGAAATGGAGTTCCAGTCTAACCTGGAGCAGATAAAGGAGCATGAGGAGGCTAACCACTCCACCCCTCTGCTTGGCAACCTGAGCCGCCTTCTGGGGGTCCAGTCACCCAGCTTCCCCCGACCCACGCCAACCTCCCGCGTTTCCCTCCTGCGCCGGCGTCCCCGCGCTCCTCTTAGCCGCTTCCCTCTTTACCTGCACGCCGAGGCGCCCTCTCAGGCAGGCGGGCACGGTCACAACAATGACAGCCATTCTCACGACATGGACTATGCCTTCTCCTCCATCCCCATGTGTGAGCGCCCGGGCTTCTACAGCTGCCCACAGACGCCCATTCACTCCATGCCCCCGCCTGTGCCACGCCCGAGACCCATCCGCAGAGCACAGGGTGACGGAGCGCACAGCTCTTCTTCCTCCCTGGCCCACCCGGCTGTTGGCTCCCAGCTCCTTCTGCCTGACACACCTGGTCACCTGCCCCCACCCCCGTCCTCTGCATTCCCATGGCTGGGGGATGACGGCGACAACTCCTCTGGTCCAGCCTTCTCTTTCCCAGACCCTGTTCCTGAGCTCTGCACCCTTCCTAAGCCCAGGCTGGGGCAGGGCCTTCTCTCCCGACACCCTCTGCCCCCTCGGCTCTCCCTGGACACTCCCACTTCAGCAGACAGTCATCCAGGACCCCCAAGTGCCAGAGTCCTGGGAGGGGGAGGAGGGGAGCGAGTTTTCTCCTTCACTCCTCCCTCCAGGCCTCTCATTCAGACCACCAACAGCTCAAACAGCATCAACGGTGTTGGTGCCAGCACCGGCACTACCGGCTCCCCAGCAAACCTCTGCAATGGCGGTATGCCTCATCCTAACAGTGGTGGTGGTGGTGGTGGTAGTGCCCAGCGACTTATCAGCAGCAGCAGTGGGACACTTAGCAGCAGCAACAACCTCAACCCCATCAGTGCCACACCCACCAGCAGCCAGCCTGCAACCAATCAGCAGAACTCCCCCAACAATTCCGGGATCTCATTGGCTGAGGATCTTCTTAGGGGTCTGGTGGTGCAGGGAGGAGCTGGAACTGGAAGAGCCAATGGGGCGAGGGAGCAGGAGTGAAAAAGGAAGCACGGCCGAGAAGTGGTTCGAGGAAATTGTACATTGTTCCACTCTCCGATGCTCATCTAACCAGATTAACATGAAAGACTGCATTTGAGATGGCCATGATACACTGAACTGCATCTCTGCACCCTTTCTACACTATCAACATAAGAATATTAAAAACAGAGTCCCCTTTGGTAAAATTTACATTAGTATTGTGTTTTTAAAGTTTTTTAAATGTACTGTACACTGTATATATTTTAATGTATGTACATAGTTTTTAATTTTTTTACAGCTGTAAATAAGCAGGGATGTAAAATATTATGATAGATAAAAAACATTGCAATAGAATGTATGGTTAACTATAACGCCAACTCACTCCATAGTCTTTTGGAAAAGCAGAGAATATTCTAGGGTAATTGGGTTTCAGTCAATTAATTTCACCTAAGCCCTAGCATGACGCTTCATATACAACACATATATATGTGTATGTGTCCATATGTGTGTATGTTTTTTAAAGGCTGCTGAAGTAATAGTTCATCAACAGTGTTTGCTCCAGTTGCCATTCTTTGTCCCACAAAGGGTGTTATTCAAGCTAGGCTGATCCTGTACTTTAGATCCCCAAAACATCCTGTAGAGGCTCTGGCCCATGCCAATACCACTGTAATAAGATGCAACATGGGATTTTCTGAGGAATTAAAATATTTTGTACCAGGGACTTCAGGTGTGCAATTTTTCTCTTTAGCACAACACCAGAAAAACATACCACTGAAATTCAGCTGGATGGAAAATGGGTGGAACAGTCAAGAGCATGAATCTAGGTCCACGTCATCAAACCTTTAGATTCTAGCAGTATTAAATTAAATTCACTCATTAAATCAGCAGTCTCATATGATTTACTATTTGAAAATACATCCACTCTGCCTGACATACACAATGACAACAATTAAACTATTAACTAAACTTAAACTTTTTTTTCAGTTGTTTTTTTTTTCAGTTTTAAGATCTGTTAACAAACAAAAATGACAAAAACACTGTAATAATTTTGACTGTTTTTTAAACAGTCTTTTATTGGCCACAGTATACAGGAGGCTGATCCTTTATCAACACCATTTTACTTACAACATAACAGTTCATAATACACATGTTATGCAAATAATACAAACTGTATATGCGCAAGCAGAGGACAAATAAAAGCAGAGGAGCAAATGCATTAGTGGAGCAGGGATGTCCCGCATAGGTGGAAATGGTGGACGGAGAACAGGTTGAGCCTTTCAAAGGGTAGATCACTCATAAAGTGCTTATGGCTATGGTCCATGTTATTCCTTGGACAGTTTATTCTCCTTAAAATACAAATATAAGCAATCACTTTTTGCAGGTGTTTTTTTTTTATCAAAGCAGCCGACAGTACAGTGAGGATGTACATGTTTGTCGGCAAAACTACGCACAAGCTGTGCTTGATTATCATTCGCCCAGGTCAGACACACTCACATGCAGGATTCATGATGACAGAGCCCTGATAGCAGCTAGTACTGGCCCAGATCTGGTCCAGGTGAGATAACAGTAGTGATGGTTCTTAGGTGCTCTCCTTGCCCAGAGTGTGTTTGTCAAACAGGTACTCGGCCATGCCGTTCTGAGGAGCACCCATTCGGCGTAGGCTGGCCACCCAATCAGCCAGCTCCTTGATTGACTTCACCTGTTCATCCAGGTAGTGTGTTTCTATGAAGTCACACAACTGAAAAATAAAGGGAGAAACAACAATATAGATAGAAAGAGCAATGTAGACAGCGAGAGAGGAATACAAAATGGATCAAATGGATAAAAGGGAGAAAGAGAAAAGAGAGACCGTCCAATAAATAACTTTTTTTTGTCACACATTTTAACAGCAAACATTTCCTCTATAATTAAACTCAGCAATAATAATATAAAACAAAGATGACTCACGTGTGGGTCATTGTGTTCGGTCGCGACCTTGTGTAGGTCAAGTAGTGACTGATTTACACTCTTCTCAAGCTGCAGAGCGCATTCCAGAGCCTCTACACCACTGCCCCACTCATCCCGGTCAGGTTTCTACAACACACACACACACACACACACATACACACACACACACAGTCAAAAATGGAGGGAGAGTAAAAGAAGTTTGGAAAACTGGGTGTCTAGTTCTTTGGAAATCATCAGCTTTGCCTTTTTCAGACATAGTTATGCCCAATCTGTTTTAAGCCATTGTCACTGGAACAGTTTTACATTACATAAAGCACTGTTACGCTGTTTGGGTCACAAAATGGCTGGCCTGAACAATATTAAATAAAACTTCCTGAATAAATTCAACATTTCAAATGATATGGTCTTTCCTCATACCCGGATATCCTGCAAGAAGATCCTCCCTCCCCTTTTGTTTTGTAGACTCATCAGTTTCTCAGCATGCTCTTTCTCCTCCAGAGATTGTGCCCTGAAGAATTTGGCAAAGTTCGGCAAGGATTTGTCGTCTCGGTCGAAGTAATAAGCCTGTAGTAGTGCAAACACATGCATACATACATTTTTTTTTCACTAGCACCATTAAAATAATATTTGCACTCTCACTCTTGTCATCTCACCATGGAAAGATACACATAGGAGGCATACAGCTCCAGGTTGATCTGCCTGTTTATGGCTGCCTCACAGTCTTGGTGATAATTCTGCCTCACTTGTGAAGTCATGATTCTGGAGAAAGCAAACAGGACATTTCAGGGTATTCCGAACACTGATCAATGTCACTGGGAAGGGATCCGCATTCAACGGTTTGAGATAATCAATATGGATACCATTACAGAGCAACACAATTGATGCCATATTATCTGATATGATACACATGTATGATGACGCATTTGCAAGCCCACAACCAGTGTATTTAGCATTTTAAACAAACAAAAAAAGTCTGATATCGTGTTCAAAGCTTGAAATTTCTTGAAATTTGTTCAAGGAAGGAGAGTTCTTTGGTGGAAATGACTGTAGCCTATTGGGCACCACAAAAAAAAACTGACTGCCGAGAAACACTAGACCCTAGGTCTCAATAACAATGCATCTCGCGTACACACACTAATGATTGATCATAACTCATTATTACTCTAATTCATTAAATTAATTGATTTCACACCCCTTTTTTATTATAAAGGTGATGTGTGCTGAAGCCGAATGGAATGGGGCAAGGTGTCTCGTTCAGAGACATAAGCAATGAGCAATATAAACACACACGCACCCAAAAACATTGTACAATGGACATTTGTCAACACAAACATCAAACTTGATTGTGCAATGGACAATGCCAAGAACAGATGGCCCTTAATTAGCAAATGACAGTGTCGCTGTGGACTATTTGACAGCATCATGCAATGATTTTCTAAATTCAATGGTTCCGCTCTAGTTGCCGAGCTTGATTGTCCATAAAAAAGCCTAAAGCCGGACTAGAAAACACATTTAGCTTTCAGCCTAATACAGACCTAATCAGCTTCACGCTCGAACTGGTTTAATAACTTACTGCGCTCAAGGCCGATGTAAGCTATCGCCATCGTTAGGGTGAGATTAACGCTAGCTAAATGCTGACCATGGCGTTTAAATATAACGTTCTCTGGTATATTCTGAAATTGAACGTCTAGTCATCGGCTTTTAATTTTGAATCAACATTAAAATTATTTCATCAAGCTACTTACTGTCAATGACAAGGTCTGTCCTTATGACAAAATCTGTGTTTATAAAATTGTACCTACCTCGCCTACCAGTTTTCAAACCAACTTGCTGGCGTTCCTACGCCTGCCTCCTTTCCTGATTGGTCCACTATAGTACTTGGGCGTGTGCGCTGTAAGAAGCCTGCCTCAACACAACGATTGGCTAATATCATGCCAAAAAGATGCCTATATATAAACCCACTAGCACTGGACATTACATTATTTCACGCAGAAGGACAAACAGGGCAAACATATCAAGAATCCAATCATTAGATATTACAAAGTGGCATAAAAACGCAGACTTGTGTGTGACACTGCAATCATATCCAAACAGGCTACAGATTCAAGTGAGTGTCATGTCGGGATTTATTCATCTTGGCAACTAAATCAAAATATGTAAAATATGTCATATGACTGCCATTTTTAGATCAGCCTTACAACCCGTGATCAGTGATCACACAACACATTTACAGCAAAGTGAAATATATAAATACACAGAAGCTGTGTAGAAACTAATGAGTGCATCTTGTGTTGCAATTCACAACAGGAAAGAGCAGAAAAACAGGACATGTAGATGACAAGAAAATAGTACACGAATAGTTCACCAATCACAGCCACACTACACTATCCCACGCATTCTCCCATACACGTTATTTCCGTCTACTGGAACAAACTTTATTGTAAAATATCTCGTCAAAATATGACCAAGTACAAAAACAGTGAAATAAAAAAATGAAAATATTTTTTCCCCCCCAAAAGAGTCTCTTCAATGGGACAGACTGCCCATTCGAGGTGGCGAGTGCCATACAGCCGAGCTGGTTCTTTTGAAAAAGCGTGGTTTGCTTTTGTGGAATATCCGTTCCAGTTTGGGCATCTCAACATCCCCAAAGTATGCGTGAAGGTCAACGGGATCGTAGTATTGCTTCATGATAGCTTGCTGAAGCTGAAGACCTAGATATGAAACCAAACAGAAAAAAAAAAGATGTAAATGAATTTAGATTTTTTGTTGCATTTTTGGTGAGCAATCAGTGAAAAAAGAACTCCTACCCTCTGCCCAGGACGGAATGGGTTTCTTTGGTGCCGACTCATCATCAGTAGAGTCATCACTGTTCTGGTCCATTCCATAATCTTCAGGGTTGACCAGAGTGGTGACTTTCTTGCCTTTTGGGGTGATTTCATAGGACTGCGGTGACTTCTGTCAAAAGATAAAGTTGAAAGAATGAGGACCTTTATTGTATTGCCATTATGTGAAAGTGTGAAATCTGCAGCCGAGTTTTCTGTAAGGTATTGTGAGGTTAGCATATATAGTGTAATATGGTCTGGAACTGCACGGGCATTTATTAGGGAGAAAAAAAAAAGGAAGGTTATAAAAATTTTAAATGTGTTAAATAGAATGTAAATAAAACTAGTATGAACACCACACAGTGAAGAAAAACATTGCTCACCTAGATCAACACAAACCTCTTCAAATACTCCAACTGTTATCAGTTAACCAATGATAATGTGATCCAATGATTATCCGGACAAGGTGATGCCAGGTTAGAGCAGAACACTGTCAGCAAATCAAACATGTGGTACAACCATGGGCATCATCAAACTAGCTACCATCACTTAATTGCTTCCTTAACACCTGAAGTTGCCCAATCAACAACAGTAGCTAGCATTTTCCGTGTGGAACATTATTCTGCACTAACCTGGCACCGCCTTGTCTGGACTATTGGATCACATCATCTCCAGACAACATTTTTGTGTCCACCCCACCCAAATCAGTGAAATGAAAATGAGGACCACTACTGGATCCATAAGGGGATGTCAACATGTGTGCATGCAACACCGCAAAAACAATTTAAAGTTGTGAGAACCTTGCCTTTACCAACAGACTGTTCAATAAACCCATCACCAATGTACCTCAACGTCCATAGTGACGTTAGAACCTAACACTACAGAGGCATTGAACTCTGATCCCGTCCCACCAGGAGTCTTCATCACGGAGTTCTGGGAGACAGAGGGACCAGGTCACCGGAGGACAGCTTGTAATCCAGCTACAATCTAGGCAATGACTAGTGAAGTTCACCTCAGTCCCCTAGCCACACATTAAAATTAGGCATCAAATTAACTGAAAGATACAGTATTATATCCCAAAATGTTTTCTCTTAATGGAGAATCATGCCTGATCAGAAAACCGAAGTGCACCGCCAACTGTCTGACAAGCAACAGTGATGAGGTGTTGAAGTTTTCCTCAGGCTATAGTATGCATGTGCAATCTCTAAAGCTTGTTCCTTGCCAGGGTAGGCGGGGTCCATCTGTGGAGCATACCCTTACACACTTTGGAAATGCCAGAAAGATTCAACTTTAAAACTCTCTCTGCCAAGACCCTCACTTGCTTAACTGTATTAATTTATTCTGCATTCAATCTCTTTTTAAGATCCACACATTCTAGACATGTTTCACCGCACAGGACAGGCCGTTTTTAAGAGGGTCTTTTTTCCACCTCTTATGATTGTATTAGGCCTCTCAACCCAGAATACAATTGCGTTACTAAAGAAAAACATGGGTGAATCACAGAAATGAACTGGTACTAACAAAATAAACAGATTGGACATATTGGAAAGTATAAGTGAAAACATTTATACATAATTTCTTGCATGAGGCACAATGACTGTGAATGCAGCCCAACAGCAACAAATTCAATGACTGTCAAAATCAAAATAAGAAATGAAATTCTATGTTGCCACTTTACCTCAACATCAACGGTGACATTCAAGGCAGGCGGTTTCTGCATAGACATGTTGAAGAGAGCAGCTCCTTTGCCCACAGGAGTCTTCATGAGTGTGCTCTACAGTACAGACAAGGGATTCATTGAACAGTCAGGGCAAACAAGTAAGATTTTAGGTCTACACAAGTTTTAGACATTTGGACTGGTATGCAAGTTAGACATTTTGAATGTGTACCTCAAGATCAACTGTGACATTGAGAGCAGCCCCTTTGTTGATGGTTGTGTTGAGTAGCGCTGTCTTGCTTGCTGTGGCCTTCAGCTGTGCATTTTTAAGGCAAAAATGGTTACATCAGATTCACTTTGCATTACACATGAGTTATGAAACTGAAGGCTTTCAAATTTTGCTTTTAAATTTGTTCAACTGACACATTGTCAAATAGTTGTCTGCTCTTATTTGAGCCATAAATTAGAGAAGGTTACAAACATCATGTCAGAGTGGCACTTGCCAAGTCAGCATTAATAAATGTACTGACCTGGGCCTCTTGTGCAGCGGTGGCGGCAACAGCAGCACGTCTGCGCTCTTCTTCGGCACGTCTCCGCTCCTCCTCAGCCCTCCTCTGTTCATCCTCCTGGAACAACCACACCAAATAGACACTCTCAGATTAGATCAGAGAACACACACATGCCAAGCGAAACACCCCTTTACAGTGACAGGACAGGCAAATACACATCATTGTGAGCTATCTGAAAGACAGAAAGTGACTGAAAGACAAGAACCTTTTCCCCATTTTGAAGCACATAGATTTTAATCAGTTTTGTATGCTCTAGGGATTGGAATCGAGAACCGGAAATTGAGTTGAACCGAGAATCAAATGCTTCAATTGTACCCCTGACATCATCAATTCCTTTGGTCAGTTTCAGACCATGGTTTATGGGTCTTTCTGAGTACAAAGTTGAAAGAGACAATACAGTACTACACGGTTTCCCTCATTCTAGTAAGCTGCAATGATCACCTTAGTAGATTAGGCTATATTATAGGCCTATATACTGATACTGAAAATGAGTAGAATACCTTTTAAACAGTTAGTAACTGATAAAGAATTGGACCGATAAGCAGAATTGACAATAGCATTGATACTGATAAAATCCTACCAATTCCCATGCCTAGCATGCTCAGATTTGTATGCTCAATGATAAATTCTAAAACTAGCAAACTGCTTACGGTCTTATATCCTACAAAACACTAGATACATGACAAAAATAGCAACACACTGGAATATTTCAGAATGAATTATCTTCTCACTGATATATAGAAATGGTTTGTACAAATTTTTAATGGCGCATGGCTGTAGTTGCCATCCTAGAGTAAATCACCACATCTCCATGCCATTTAATGGCAAACACAAAACTCTGCCCGCACTACTCACCCTTTTCCTCTTCTCCTCCAGCAGCCTCCTCTTCTCCTCCAGCTCCCTCCGCTCTTTCTCCCGAGCGGCTCGCTCCAATTCCAGCTGCAGTGCCAGGGCCTTCTCCCTCTCCTGCCTCTCTTTCTCCAGCCTGGAGAACAGGGCACAGCACATTACTATAACCATCACAATACAGAATCCCATACATTATGCACCAGGTAATATTACATGGACAGCGCCTGTACTACGGGATAGGTCTGTACACCCCTGGTGCTGGTGCACCCAGTTGGGACTAAGAGCAGGTATCAACTACACGGAGGGCACATCCAGGGTGAACATGTAAAGGGAATTGTGGGAGTAAGAGCGAGGGCCATCAAACCAACCTCTCAGCGGCAGCTCTTCTTTCCTGCTCTCTCTCCTGCTCCCTCTTCAGCTCAAGCTGCCGGCGGGCCTCAGCCAGTTTGCGTGCCCGCTCCTCTTCCTCTACCTTCTTTTTGGCACGCAGCTCCTGTTGACGCCTTTCCTCCTCCTCCTGAGAGGACAGAGGGGGAGGAAAAAAAGCACATTCATCTCCTGATGTTTTTCGAAAAGAACTTATTTAAAAGTGACCTATTGACAGTGACAGATTTGCCCCTGTGAAACACTAATTTATTCCTTGCATTCACACACTAAAACAAGGCTACACTTTGGTTTGAAACAAGTCCGTGTAGAATTGAAATATTAGCAGTGGGATAAAATATTTAAGTAGGACGAGGGACACAGTTTGTAGAAGGCAGATGGTATAAACCTTGCAGGAAAACTACCACAAAACCAGGCCAGTGCATATCCCGAGAGAGATACACTCGTCACAAAACACTTGACCTGCAGATAGCACTATCCGTCAGGTACAGCAAAATACCACACCGACCTAAACAAAGCCACAGGTTCTTGGTAGCGGATCTCGGTGAGGTCTGAGAAGAGGAGTGAATGTAAGCACCCTACCTGCTGCAGCTTCTTCTTCCTGGCCTCTTCCTCCTGCTTCCTACGCAGCTCCAGCTCCTGCTGCCGTTTGGTGGCCACCGTCTTCTTGGCCTGAGCACACCACCGCCACACAGTTAATAATGAAGCAATGTTTCATGGTAGGACATCCCCAACCCCCTTTATTATACTGATGCAAAACTGGAAGTGTAATGAAACCAATGTATATAAATTTCTCTTGACCAAACTAGATTATATGAAGCAGAAATTGTTTTAATCACAAATTTGTATAAAATGTTTTCAACAAAATCTTCAGTCAACTTCACAAAGTTCACAATGCAACTTCAGCACATCTTATTGCAAAAGAACTTTTTTTTTTTTGTTGCAGTTTCTCCATAACATGGATTAAATTTTTAACCTTTCAGGAGTCAGAAATTGACGACAAATCTACCTAATCAACAAACAGATCTGAGGGCAAACCGACTCTGTTTTCAAGTCTTTGTTTTGAGTTTGTCACAATACAGCATTCCATAGCAGGTAATCCAGTAAGTGGCGTGACGTGCATAAGGAAATGTTTGAGCTCTGTACCTTATCCTTTTCTATGAACTGGGCCATCTTCTGCTCCACTTTCTTCCTCTTCTCCAGCTCCGCCTTCTCGCCTCGCTCACGGGCTTCCAACACGCGCCTCAACCTCTCCTCCCTCTGCCTATAAACACACACAGACCAACTTCCTAACTAATAAGATCATACAGAAGAAATAAATATCATTTAAATGCATGCGTGCATTCATTTGTTATGTAATGTATGCATTAACATGCACAATAGATGATGTAATAGTCGATTGGCTGTTACTCCTATGCTCACAGTACTCCTCACGAGCAAAATGTTTTCTTATTTATAAATATAAAGTAAATACATGCATGCTATGTACATGTTGGCAGTATTTGTAATTTAACTGGACTGTTTGTCCACCCAGTGCAACATACCTTTTAAGCTCTTCATTTTTCCTCTTCCTCTCCTCTTCCATCTTTTTCTTTCTTTCATTTTCTTGTTCAGTTTTCTTGTTGAATGCCTCCAGCTTCTGTCGCTCCCTTTCCTGTGAAGAATTTTAGACTGACTATTAGGTCAAGTCTATTGTGACAATATGCAAATGTGTGTCACTTTGCTACTACAGTGAAACATGGTAGAAGTTAGGACTATTATTAAATCCAGAGGTGCATATTTTACACAGCCTGTGACTTAATGCTGTTAGTTCCAGGAAACATGAATCACAACACTTAGCCCCCCTAGCTGCATTATAAAATCTGCATGAGGTTCATCAAAAGAAAAAGGCATTTCAGTGGCAGAATTTATGAAGTATCCATTTAAAATAAATAAATAACACAACAAAACATGTGGCATGACTGGGAGAAAAGCTTGGTGAACAAGACGGGTGACCCAATATTCCTCTTCTGTCTGATTTTGTTAAATGCACACACCCACAAAGACAGACCACAACCATCATCCACCCAAGAGATGTAGGCTAAATGAAGAATGGCAACAGACATCCCAAAGACACAGATGAGACAGCAGTGTTGGGCTGAATCACTAAAAGCAAGTGTGCACACACACACACACAAACCTCCCAAACATGAACTCACACTTACCACTAAACCAATAGACAGCTGCAAAGACAAAGGCACCCCAGTTAGCAGCTCCCTTCACAATATCCATTCCATCATATACACACAAACACATACACACACCCACCATATTAACATGCAAACTAGCACAGCATATGTAAATCCAGACAACAAAACAGTGCTGCTGTGTACCTTGGGGTCAACTCTGCCGGGAGTGCCGTGCTTGATGAAGGACATGACAGAGCTGCGGCCCAGGGACCCAGGGGTCATCATCAACAGCTGGTTCTTCTGGACAGTGTGGATGAATGACTTCATGTGGGGCTTGACTGCCTGTTGTGCGTGAAAGAGAGAATGACAGGTGATGATAAAACTACAGGCCAGTATGAACATCAAAGCGACACTACCAAGGTCAGTCAGTGAAGCTGGTCTCACTGAGCTCCATTTTGCTACCAAGCACAGTATTTGTGTAAGTCACCTCAAGCTCCTTTTAATTACCACAAATATTAAACTGGATAAATATTCAAGCAACTACCAGTAATTACTTGATTATTTGTCAACAATTAAATTAAATCGCCAACTGTTTTGGTAATCAATCATATGTGAAAATGTATCATTTTCAAGATTACTCATGGTTTTGTTTGATTAAACGACTAATCAATTATCAACAATGAAAATAACAAATGGATTATTATTGTCTGAAAATGTTTGTTAGTTGCAATTCTAATACAGACATAGATAACTGGATTGAGACATTGATCATGTACATGCAAATTAAGACAGCCTTACCGACTGGGAGACATTTTTAGGAGATTTCTTCTTAGGCACATCGTCCGCTGTACTGTCTACCCTGCGCTTAAAGCCAAACCGAGACAGCCTGACAGAGAAGAGACAAAGATTAGTACATCTCATATCACACAGAGGGACAAAGATAAAAAAATTATTTTGCACAGAAATGATTACTCACGACTGAGATCCTGCAGGTGTTTTACCTCCTTGATCTGCAGAGATAAGACTTATTAGATAAACACTTAAACAACCCCATACACAGAAACACAACTAACAATTTTACACTCAAAGATAAATGAAGATTCTTGTGTGTGCTGATGGCGACAAAATGTTGTTTACAAGAGATATCCAAAAAACAGAAATGGCCTTTTCACTCTAATTTGTACATGTGACAGCAGTACAATGATTTTACAAATTCCAGGAACGCCGTCTTGAGAACTGTTCAGGAAGACGACGTGACATTTATGTGTGACAATTACAGTTCAGGAAACAAACCAGTTTTTAGTGAATGTCAGCCCTAAAGATGGTAGTCAATCACCTGATGTTGATGGAGGAGTCTGGGCCTTCTCGATGCGGGAGACTGAGCTGGAGGATATGGGTGTGGGGGTATTTTTGGCCATGGAGCGCGTGTAGCGGGTGACCTGCTCACTAGGCCTTTCTGCCTGCTGTTCCGTTTCCTTTTCCTGTTTGACATAACAGAGAAGGTGGTGATGACAAGCCCAAAGGGAAGCAGGGTAAAGACTAATTAAATTTCAGACATAATCCATAGACTGTTCTACATCTTTGTGTGAAATAAAAGCAAAGTAAAATTATTTTCATTATTTATTTAGGCTGTGTATTGAAATGGTCCTTTGGACTAAATGGCACCCTCTTTGGTCAACACAATTGAACTACACTGGCTTTGTGACTTATTCGTCCATTTTTAGTGGCTATTTTTACATTTACATTTATGCATTTAGCAGACACTTTTATCCAAAGTGACTTGCATTTTGTAAACTAGAAATTGTTCTGGGCCAGTCTCCCTTAGAGCAACTTAGGGTGAAGTGCCTTGCTTAAGGGCACAACAGTGGCAGACTGTGGACTGTGCACAACAGTGGACTTGAACCCACAACTTTCCAGGTTACTGGAAACACACCAGTCATGTTCCTTAACTGCTATGCTACCACCGCACCATTTTTAAGTTCAAGTTTTCCATATGAAGAGGGCACAACCATGCTTCATGTTAATTTAGCCATGTACAACCTCTTCTAATTCATCAAAGCCAAGGCAAAAATTGTTCCCCATTCTATGTCCCCTTTAACGGTACAACACAAGCACTGATATTGGTCACATCAGCCAAAAATTTATCAATATCTGCCCAGAACTCCATGATCAGCGGATCCCTTGTTTTGAAAAGGAAAGGGTTTCGCTTAGTAGATGATGTTTATAAATTGAGTTTACCTCAGACGGCTTTATAGCCAGTTCCTCCACTATAATCTGTGGCACAGGGCTGGGCTCAGTCACTGTGACGGATGGTTCTTCAACACTATGTGGAAACAAGTGACATTTTAACTCAGACTTCTGGCAGAGAAAAGTTCAATGTTCAATGCATGAATTCGAGTGCAAACAAAAGAATAAAATGTTAAGGTGCGTCAAGAATTCAAACCAATATGGTTAATAGCTGAGCTGTGTATTCAGCAGTTGAAGATTCAAAAATCAGATACTCACTCTCCAACCTTTTCCTCCCTTTCCATCTCCTCAACTTCCTCTCCATCAGTATCAAGGCAGACATCCTCTACAGATATAGTAATCAGATGAGAAAGACAAGACAGTGATCAGCTCTATTTAAATTTTACCTGGCGACTTCTACATCTGTTTACATAAATGACCAAGAAAGGTCAATTGAAGGAGGGATGGTACATTGAGCTGGACCTGGAATGGCTATGTTCGATTATGGTCTAGATTGAGTGTAAGGACCTGAAATGTTTTAGGCTACATTTTCATTAACTTGACCACATATTTTCCAACATTATAATGTAATGGTGTTACAAATCTGTCATTTTCAGGGGGCTGATAAAGGGAACAGTTGGACATCACATGGGGCATGGGCTCTATAGAGTAACAGTAAGAGAAAGCAATCATAATTTGGGTTAGTTAAGATCCAACATGGATGAGCACGGACATAAAATACTAACTGCTTTTGCCCTTGCAAGTTTCTAATAAATGCCTTTGCTACTATAAGCATCTGTGATGAACGTTCTCATTACATCTCATTGAAAGGCCATCTTCATCCTCACTGAGTTGGCAGGACTCACCACTAACAGAGCTGCTGCAGGTTGATCTGCTCATTCTTGCTTTCTTCTTCAGGAAGGAGCGTCTAGAGGCCCTCCTCACCGCCTCCTGTGTCAGGCTCCTCCTCAGGCCAGCCAGGGAATGCCGTGGGGCTATTGACCGACGCACAGAGGTGCGGGATGGGGGACCTTGTGGAGTCTCCGGCACAACCACAGTGGCAGGTTTGGACACCTGAGCCTCTACCACTTCCTCATCCTTTTTGACATCCGCCAGGGTTGGGGAGGACACCTGTGGAGGCTGGGCAGTGTTGACTGGCTCCGTTGTCACTGCTTTCACTGGAGCCTCCTCCTCTTCCTGGATGGCTTCCTCTTCCTCAAGGAGGTCATCCTCTGCTTCCTGTTGTGATGTGGAGGCAGTGGTGGGCTTGTTGCGTGTGCTGCGCTTCACTGGCCCTTGCTCCGCAGCTGCCTTGGCATTATTCCGTCGGGTTCTGCGCTGGGGCTCCTCGACATCTGCCTCTGCTGTGGCGGATGGGCTCTCAGGAATCGAGTTCAGGGAGAGCTGAACTGAGGATCGGCGCAGGTTACTGCGCTTGCCCTTAGAGAGACTGGAAGTCAAAGCAGATGACTAATACAGACAGAAAAAAAACTTTACAGGTAAATATACTAATCATAAAAAGGAGTGATGTACAGTAAACATCACAGAAGTGTCACATAATTCTTTAAGATTTCATTTCAGATATACAATATCAATCTGACAAGTCACAGACAGACAGTCTTACCGTCTTTTGGCTCTAGTTTCACTTTGCCCTACAGACACTCGTCTTCTGCGATTGGACTTCTTTTGGGATGGAGTCTTCGGCATTAATTCTGGTTCTGTGTTGAAGTCACTGCAACAAAACATCACACATAGGTAAACAAATAGAAGTTCTCCAATAACCTCTGGTCAAATCACAGGAAACAAACGTTTGCCCAACCTGGAGAACATTCTCTGAGCCTCCTGCTCAATCTCTTCCAGCCAAACCATGTGGACATCATCAATCTCTTTAAGAAAATCCTCCAGTTTACCGCTGAAAACCTGCATGAGGTTATGCGTCGACTCCAGTAGGGAACTCATGGTCACAACCCTGTGATAAAAAAAACAGAATCCACTTACAAGTTTGAAGCGATGACCTAGTATAGCGCGTGTGCCCTCTTAAAAGCAGGGACTGTAAACTACACTTAAGCCATTTTTGAATTAACTACACAGGTCTGTTTCAAATGTAGTATACACTACTAAAGTAACAATCATCGAAACAAGTTGCATTGGCTGAAAGGTGAAGAAACCCCACCAGATCAATTAAGGCAAGTAGTAGCAGAACAAAGACTTAACATTACTTGCAGGTGATAGAAACATGCAGCTGCCAAAGGAAAATCACAGCTCCTTTCATCGGTATACCATTTTGAAACTGGCTGACATCCAACATTCAAGCGGATGCGATTTCATAGAAGGTATCCATAGTGGAGTGCCATATATTTACGGGTTCCCTTTACACAGATTCAGCCAACTTTACATTGACGTTATGCTAGCTATTGGGCTTACCACAACTCGAGCTATTAAAGGGTAGACTAACGCATGCCCATTCAATGCATGTGTACAAAAATGAAAATGGTGAGCGCATCTTTTCTCTTTTCCAGAAGAAGCGAACGTTAAATGTAAAAAAAAATATAGGTTACTGATGCAGCTACCAATATCCATAGGAAACAACACATCTGTTGCTAACAGTCACTTCGATAACGTTAGCACAATTTGAAAACATCCGCGGCAGCAATTAGTTTGTTCAGTGGAAAGTTAAATGCTTTCGTGATAAATAACGAAACGCAAAGAATACATAATGACACCCAAATTAACGATAGTGTTTACAACAAAGGGTCACGAGTGCCCGAGTTGTCTTTTTCCCAAAAGGATGTGCTAATGTTACTAGCTAACGCCAGCTGATTAACGTTAACGATTAAGATCTAACTAAAATATATTTGGAACACCTCCTACCTTATTCCCTTTCAACAGTAATAAGCCGATGAGATTTTACGAGAAAGGGGAATTATAATCCAAGTTTTGCGACCCAATGCTGTCAACAATACTACCCAGTTAAAATCATTCCTAAAACGTCATTTTGTCTCTCTTTCAGCAAGTACCACACCACTTCTGCTTGCCACCCGCTCAAACGGTTTAAATAGTTTTAAATTCCAAAGAACCAATAGTAGGACATTCCTTGGAACTATTTTTAAAAACATGCATTTCATTGGACACCATGTTTGTCAGTCGTCATTTAAGTGCCCAATGGAGCACCGTTGAGGGCGGGCTTTAATAGTTAAGGCGGTACTATCACATGATACTTAACTCTTATTGGGAATTGTTGCTATAAGGCGGGACTAAACGCAGAGCTTTTGTTGTCTTTGGTTAGTTTGAGGTTACTAATTCAAATCATCCAATTGCAAGACCAGTAAATACCGGAAAGCAAAATGTTTTCAAGAGATACATGCACTCATGTGCAATCATTCAGACAAAGCTCCTTCGTTAAGTATAACTCAAATATCTGCACGATTTTTTCCCATCGACGACGAATAAAGCAGTCTCATCCGTCTATGTGTTCTATGTGTTTCTCACAGCATTCAATATCTCAAAATGTTGGTCCACAATGTTGCGTTTTAGTTGGTTGGTAATGATTTGCATTGCAACCGACAAAGTAGCTAACTTGGTTAGAAACTATGGTTTTGGCAAACAAACGGTCGGGAACGAAAGCCTAGGGCGCAATCAGAAGAGGCCGGTGTTGGCATCGTCATCCAAATGACAGCTAAAAGCTGCCACAATTGAATGCAAAATGAAATAGAGTACACATATGCACAAATGAATATGCCAGTCAAAAGATCATAGTTGTAACCCACGACCATTCCCCCTTTCTGTCTAGTACGCGTCTATTGCAGTACACAATTGTACAACAATCCAATAAATTTCGATTATGGCCACATGGTGGCGATGTGTACTTGGTACCAATAAATGGTCTCTTTGTTTGGAGAACGATACCATTATCACAGGAAGGATGCTATGGGTTTATGAGCAAACACCGTTTTTCTTGCAGGTTGTAGTCGCCTTGCGCCTTCCCCTTGCTTGTGCTGCAAGAACATGCAATACAAATAGCCTACAGGCTATGTTGTCGAATTATGAAGGTTCGCCTATGTAAGATATTTACATAATCCAGGCTTTGTAAAAAAAAATTTTTTTTTTTGACAGGTGCAACTTCTCTTTAGTTCTGTCGGTCAGATAACCGTGATAAACTTTCACCGTGATATATTCTGTGTGAGTTGATGAAGACATAAAAACCTGACTTTCTAAAACCGACGTCTAAGATCTGGGTAAAGGTTAATATTATGATTTTCTTTGGTTAATGAGTTACGCACAGTTTTGCTGCAAACGTCCAAGGATGTGTGCCCCCCTACTGTTTTGCATAGGTCCTGTCTAGAGAGTGAGGTCCACATCACGATGACTACACTTCCCGGCATCCTCGGTGGGAGTCAGTGGAATGCGGGGTCGGGGTCCGTTCCAAGCAGTCTTATGTGAGCTGGAGATCAGGCTCGGTTCCTAGGAGTGTGAGTCGGAGTGCGACCGGCAGAGCGAGAGGCCGAAGAGCTCTGGATTTTACTGAGTAGCGAGGCAGGGACGATGCGGTGCCTAAAAGGATTCAAAACACATCTGGACTGATCCAGTGCTCGACTGCAAGGACCACAGCAACCCTTAGAATTTTAGCAGCTGCTACAGATTTTGATGATTTTCTACCACTCTTCTGGAATAGACAGTGGCAAATGCTATCCTAGTATTGTGAGACTGAGCTTTAAAAGTATTGAGCAAATACATATATATATATATAGATATATATGCATGGACTTAGAGAGTCAATGGTAAATTGACAAGAAGAGACGCTGTCGATAACGTTTCCTGGAAAGGTGGATCAAGATTTGCGAGGTAGGCTGTACTGAACCAGCATGTAGACTAGCCTACATTGTGTGTTATTTTTTAGAGCAATAGGTTGTCTGAACATGGTGTTTTGATTGTAGCCTACGGTAAGTTTTACGCTTACTCAAGTAGCATAGCTATAGTGTTATTCTAAATGGCAGGGGGTTGAATTCGTTGCCAAATCACAGCGTCTTCTCTACTGGCTAGGTTACTGACACCCCTTTCCCCTGTAATCATGGTCCCTTCTGTGAAACCCATTGCCTTTGTATCTCATGCATCGCATTTTAGGCAGCAGGGTCTCTTCCTCTGTGTGGACCACCGATCCCTACCCATCAGGCAGCGTTGCTAAGATACAGCAGTACCAGTTGATGGTGGATGTGAGGATCTAACTAGGGTCAGAGGAGGCGTCTGAAGTGCTCACGAGGCAACAACAACAGCATATTTTCAGACTGATGGATGTGATCTGAGCGCACATCTTTCATTAAGTACTATTTGGAGGGAATGTTTGTTTCTTATAGCATACATTTGAGTTGGATAATTTTAACCATGCAACCATACCCAGACAGATACACATGGTACGCTCTATAGCCTAGCCTGCAAGGTGGATGTGGGAATGATTTGAGGCTTTTTCAAGGTCCGCATCAAGGCCTTTTTTAGTGGCGCTGTCTGCACCTTGAAAACTGAAACAACAAGCAATAATCTGTTTTATGGGTGATAATATAGCCTGTACTAAAAAATTATATTCAAGCCACGCAGAACCAGAGTGACCATTTAAACTAAGGCAAACTTCAAACTTGCACATGCTGGTTTGGCAAGTAAGGCTGCCTGAATTATAGGCTCTGTCACCAGAGAGGGTTGTGGTCAGTATGCAAATATCTTTGATTAGTGCGCTATTGTTATTTGCCTCATAGATGGTGTAAAAAGAACTGATAGTAAGTGTCATGGACTAGCCAAAAGACCTGTCTTGACTTTATAACAGTCTACAATTGAATAGCTTTATAAAATTTAAATATTGTCATATGAGGCCCGTTAAAGATCAAGGTAGGCCTACTATACCAAAGACAACACAACAACATATGATATACAATAATGTTTAACTCTTATTTTGGTGTGTTGTAAACCAAGTAGTAAACATTCAATAATTCAATGCATTGGTGCTTTGAACGTGGTCCTGGTTTCAGATATATTTTGACAAGTGTAAAACGACTGGTGGAACACTCATCATTTGAACAACTGACAGTGATAATGTGACTCTAGAACAGTGTAACCTTGAGTCTGTAGAAAAGTTAATGTTTTGTTTAAAAATTGTGAATACGTTTAGGTACACAGTTCATTGCAAGATTTAGATTTGTGTTTGTTCTGAATAGAAGATGATAGGCTAATTAAGGGCACTGCCATCATGCGTTAATATGAGAAGGAGCATGTTTTGCTGCCTGTTCCAGGTCGTACTTACAGTAGATGCCTATGATAGTTAATTGATAAAAGGGTGCCTGCATGATTTTATTTGTGTGTGTCTGGAGATGTTGTACCACTCAGGTTTCAGGGCATTAAACGGTAGATAAATGTCTGTAAGGGAAGCTAAAAGGGCAGGCAGCTTTACTTGCCCTAGTGCATGTAGGCCTACTGCCAGCTCTTTGGCGACGTATGTTAGGGGATCTACTTTGACCCTGTTAAATGAATTTGAATGTGTAGTGTCAGTTTGTATTAAATATGATTGCTACATGTTCTTGTTGTAGATTACTTGACTATACTTGATTATAAATTGGGTGATAGTCGTTTTTTATACAGCTGAATGTATTTATTATTGGTTTATGGTCTGTTCATTTCAATGTACAGATAGTTCAGTTGAAAATATGCCAAAAAATCACAGTGTAATGGATAGCCTAAACTAAACTAATGTGAATTAGCTATTGATGACTCATGCAAATGGCTTTTTCTTGTGTTGACAGTTTTCAGTAAATATTCCTTAAGTGCTGATTATCTCACATCACATCACATTGCATCAAAAGACTACTTTCAACCGGGGAAATTGAGTCGTATGTAGTTTCAACTATGACTGTTCACAAAGTAACTGTTTCCTATGCTCAATATGTCTTCAATATTTCTTCATTCACAGTTTGGGATACACAAATCACAGTCAGTTGCTACATCTGATTAGCTAGAAGTTCATCTAGGGCAAATAATCTATTTTGAAGTTATTTACTCCTCAGAGAATTTTAGAGACACTGCCAATTCAACCGCGTGTGTCGATCCTCTTTTCTAACTAGGCTAACTTGCCACCAGGGGAATACCAGGTGCCTGGGAAACATGCTAGCATTTGCCATAACTGGGTTAACTTGCTCCACAGGCATTAAAGAGGCTGGTAGAAGCACTCATGGAAAGCTGTTAAATAGGGTATTCTCTTCGATTAAACAAATGAAATAGCTAAGCTCACGTGTGTGGGTGCATGCATATGTCAGTGCTGGCTGCAGGTAAGTCTGTGACATATTTAGAATGTTTTGTGTATTTACCACCACATTTGCTATTTTCAGCCAGCTGGATAATCAAGGGCTGAATGAAATGGAGATTAATCTATGGATTTAGGTCTGTCGTCAGTTCATGGCAATGAGCATTTGACACATTCTGCAACCTGGTGCATCCATAACCTGGCTCCTGATCTTTGACAGATGGGAGAGCCTCTCCTGACAGACACAGTCATTGCATCAGCTAACAGAAAATTTGATGGCTTTTTACAATCAGCTTTTGATCCCATCACTAATAGAAACATCCCAGTAGAGGGAATCGGGTTTACATGAGATGCAGTGCAGTGTTGGATTCTACTGTCCACTTTATAAACATTCTGCAAACTTTAAGGGTGGGTTAAGCTACATTTAATAAACATTGAATAACATTGTTGTTACATCACATAATACAATGGCATAGTTTGTAATGTGGATAATGTGGAAATATAAATACTGTAGCAAAATGAAATTGCCATCAATGTTGTTGAGCTAGTTGTGTTGTTCTGTGGAGGTTAAGGGTTAACAGGACCATCCCACAGAGATTGCTGTCATGGCGGTCCAGTGGCCTGTTGCCCCTGGTTTCCTCTAGATCGATGGGCCCTGCAGCGGGCTTTGGCTCCCAGTCAAGGAAGCCTGTATGTGAGCCCAGAGCACAGGGAGCAGTGGAGGGAGAGAAAGCAAGAAAGGGACTGAGAGGAACTGGGGGAGAGAGAGAGGAAGGGAGGAAGGCTGAGAAAGAGAGAGAAACAGAAAGCAAAGCAAAACATTTTAGAGAGGGGAGAGCAACAGAAAACAGCAAGAGAGAAAAATGTATTGGAGAGAAGAGTGGAGAAGTAAGAGTGAAAAGATACAGAGTGCAAGGAAGTGTGTGTCAACAACAAAAATTGAGCTAGAGGGATAAGACAGCCTCAGGGGATGCTGCCAAAGAGGTGCTTTTTTATCTAGATGATAAATTAAAAAGACATGACATTTCAAAAAGATTGCATTTAGTGGGTCGCCATGGTGCAAAATGTTCAAATTGAAAATGATGGAAAATCGACCGGCCTGTTAGTCCGACTGGAGAGCAAAACCATGGAAAGTGCTCATCAGGCCTCAGTTTAAAGAGCCTCAGGGTTCATCAGAGCACTTTGGCTTTATTTACACTGCTTTAAATATCCTGCTGGGAAGATCAGAGAGATTTGGGAGTCATTTTTGGAAATATCTGATGGGCTCAGAGTTGTTGTAGTGGTGCTCTTGTGTGTTTTTTGTGTTTAGCTGCTTGTCTGCTGTAGGATTATCTGTTCTCTGTAATTAGTAATTACTTCAGTTTACAGATGTTAGGTTGACCTGTGACGTCAAAGTATCTCTCAGGCTACTTCTGTTTTAAGTCTGCTTTAGAAGAGGATATTTAGTGATGAGGGACACATAAAACTTTTTGGTCCAGTTTGTTTTTTGGTGTTGTTGTTTTTTTTGCAAGGGCATTCTCAACTAAAGTAAAAGTGTTCATTCAAATAGAATGCAGTAGATAGCAAAGTAGATATTATGTGAACAGATCAGAATGCAACATTTTTAGTGTACTTTCATTCTTGTTAAATTATGCTTGCAGCTTCATGCACTGCAGGTGATGCTGCAGTATCACCATGTTTGTCTGTAAGGGGAACCTCAAAGTGGGGATTAGAAAGAGAAAGCGAGAGAGAGGTTGTTAAAATAGAGAGATGGGCTATGTCTGAGTGTTCTCCCATAGTGTTCCAAGACTCCCACTTTGGTGAGTTCTCACTGACTCACCTCCACACAACACTTCATCACTGCAGACTCAGAAAGAGAGAGAGGGAGAGAAAGTGAGATAACCTGGTGTTGTTTTCCCTGACTCCATTGCATGAGAGAAATTAAAACATCTCAGCTTTTCCCTGCACTTGTTCTCAGCATTGCACTCTAAACACCAGCTAAACATAGATATCCCTCTGTGTACTGGCACCGTCTTGTCCATCTATCTCTCATAGATTCAGACCAACAGCCATGCCCACATTGCCACTGTGGGAGTCACAGCCTATCTTATTCCCCACCCCCTGTCCCCTGCAGCCCCCTTTGGAGCACCAGAGCAGAGGAAACCACGGGGATGACTGTGAGGGCATGATTCAGCGCTATACAGCAGGAGAACAGCAACAACAAAAAAACACCCTCATACCCAAGTCACTCTCTTAGACTCTGCACAATCCCCACACATACTCTCTTCAGTAATGCAAAGTCTAAGACATCATTAGTGTGAAATACAGAGAAGCAGATGTTTTGTAAGTTAAAAAGTAGCTTTTAACAGTTTCATTTGCCCATTAGCAAGAGCTTGAAGGAAAGTGAGCAGACAGTGTTAAAAAAAAGGTTCTAGCTGAGATGATTCAGGGTGAATGAGAATGTGGGCTGTGGACTCCTGCAGCAGTAAAGGACCCTGAGAGATCTAATTGTTGTGGTCCTCAATCTGAGCTGAGACAAGACTTGACAGAGACACACACACACACACACACACACACACGTATACCGCTTGTCTCTCACTTGGCAGATTTCTTATGCTTAGCAGGCGGCCTGAACATCAAAATAGTTACCCGTGATTGAAGTATGTATTATGAAAATTTTTTAGTGTAAAATCCCGAAAGATTGTGCCTCCGCGAAGCGTTCTCAAGGGAATTACTTGTGATCTGTTGCCCACGCGCATCCTTTAAAAGGCATCAATGCGTGCAGATTTAGAGGGCTTTAATCCATTAAACATGAAATTAGATTAGGCCTTTGGTCTAAGCCATTGAAAATGACTATTTTATGATGAGGTTAATCCCCCGAGGCTAGAAAACACTGTTTCCCCACGGCTGTGGTGTTAACTCTTAAATCTACCGGCGGGGCAGAGCTCCGTTACTGGGAGGAACCAAGTCACTTTTTGATCAGAGTAACATGGACAGCACTGCTGTCAGAGTTGGGCGATTGGGCAGCGGCACTCTTGAGTATGTGATGGGTGTGAGGTGTCTGGAGCAGTGGTGGCACTTACCATTAGCCTGTCAGGACATTCTGTTCCCCACTGTAAATGTGAGAGGTCAAACACAGAGCCATAGTGTGCTTAGTGCATTATTGTTCAGCCCTCTCTTCAAGGTGGCTGCAGGTGTCACTGTGTGTGCATGTGTGAGTGTGTGTGTGTAGGTGCCGCAGTGTGTGAGTGTGTGTCTGAGACATAGAGAGAGATTACAAGGAAAGGAGAAAAAGAGACAGATCAAAGGGAGAGATACATGTTTGGCATGTGTATGTGCGCGTGTGTGTTTGTGTCCCTGTGTGCGTATGTCAAAAGGACAGGGAGTCAGTGTGCGTTTGGACACATGTCGGAAGGTTGTCTGAGGACGACAAAAAATGGTGGTGAAAGGTCAAACTCAGACAGATGTCTCAACAGCTGCCACCAGAGCCAAGCCAGTCGCACGCAGTTGTGTCGCTGTTTAGCTGTGCTTGTGCATGGAACCAGCCACACCTTTGTGTTTGTGTGTTTGTTTGGGTGTGCTTCTGTTTGTGTGCCTGTTGTTACGTTTGTTGACCCAGGCCAAATCAATCTCATCTACCAGTGTTTGCACCCACGCAGCCCCGCCACCTTTCTTATTTAAAGTGCCCCTGCATTATGTCTCGAGCCGAATCAATTTTGTCAGCTGGAGACTGCTGCCTGCCTGCCTCTGTGTGTGTGTGTGTGTGTGTGTGTGTGTGTGTGTGAACGTGTTAATGTCTTTGTTAGTGCCCTGGATGTCGCTCCATAACTGAATGGAGCTGTGGCATGAAATTAATGATTCAGTGTTTTTCGATGCAAGGGGCCAGCACTGTGACTGCTGATATCGGGAGGAAAAAAAAAGACTCATCATGTCTGATGTGCTCCTTATACATCTCACCCATTCATCAACCCCACCCTCAGATCACTTCTACACATCCACTTCTGTTTCGTTCTTATTTTCAACTGCATGATTTTTCCTCTGTCTATCATCTACCACTCCTCTTCTTCTCTCTCCCCCTCTCTTATCCTCTCTATCTCTCCCTCTTCCTCTCTCTCTCTTTAAGCTCATTGCTCAAGGACACATTGAAGCATGAGCTTTAAGGAACTAATGCAGTGCTTGCGGGAGAAAATGTAATCTAGAATTCATTTTTCTAATTGGGAACAAAGGAGGGCATTATCCGAGCTTTAGTTGTTCGCCCACGCATGCAATCACAGCCCGGCTAAGAGCCCAGCTGAACGGAACAGAGCGGTGAGGAGAGGAGAGGAGAGGCAAGGCGAGGCAGTGCACAACGCTCGCGTGACGCATGCCACCCAGAGCCAAACCTCCCGCCTGCCTGTCATCTAATCTTGTGCTTGGAGTGGCGTACTGCAGTCTGTACCAGCCACCTGTTTGGCTCTGAGGAGACCACCGGGCTACATTCTCTGCTTTGTCTTGCTGCCGGGGTTCTTTTGCTCTGCCAGGGTTTATTCCTGGCAACTAAATGGTTTTGTTTGTTTGTGTCTGTGTGTGTGTTGCCCTGGGTTGTTTTCCTTCAACAGCAACATGGCTTGTCAATGTTACTTCTCAGACGTGTGCCCTATCCATATCTATGTGTAAGGCGTGTCCTTGAGTAGTTCATATGGCCCCTGTGTGGTGCAGAGATGTCTTTCACGTAGCCATGGTAACTTAGTATCGTTTCTCAGCTGATAGATGGATTTCATCATGTTATGCACTGCATATTGGGAAGGTGGGTACCTGTTTGGCTCGTTATTTCAACAGTTCTGAGCATGGAGACTTTGCTGGGAAAATAACATAATTTAAATAATGATGAATGTGTTCAGTGCAAACTTTTGCAAAGGTTTGTCTATTTCTCAAACTCTCACTGCTGTTCTTAGATCAGATTTTGAAATTTTCTTTTTTTCTGCTCTTGTCTTGAATGCTAGTGTCAGTCACTCATTTTATAATCACAGACAGTATAGAGAAAAGAGGCACAGAGTCTTTGTCTCTCTGTCACCAGAGAAGGCCTAAAGATAGAAGCAGATCCCACACAGAAGCACACAGGCATGCATCTGAGAAAGAGACATGATAAAAGAAACAAGGGGAAAGGAAAAGAAAAACTAAAAGGAAGAGCGGAAAAAGAAAAGAGATGGAAAAAGAAAGGATAATTGATGTGCCATCTGAAGCAAAATGTGAAAATGGAAGATCAGTGAATGTCTGCTCAGACTCAGTGTCAGATTGAAAAGCTCAACTGAATAGATCAACATTCCCATGAAATAATTTACTTTCTTTTGTGGTATTTTGCTGAATTTACCACTCACATTTACATTGTCTCGAGTATACCAAAGCATGTTTGTCAATTTTATAATATTTCATAGAATGACAATACCCGTCTTAAAATGCATTTCTTAAGCTTCCTTTGGCATTTGGCAGTGTGGTCTCCCTTTAACTTTTTTAAGTATTTGTGAAAATATGTGTTCCTCAGAGGACACACTTATTCTCACATAACCCAGTTCAGTAAGACTGTATATGTGTGTTTATGTGTGTGTTTAATCAGTGTCAATCTGCGTCTGTTAGATTGAGAAAGACAAGGTGTCTGATTTTGTGTGTGTGTGTGTGTGAGAAAGAAAGTGTGTATGTGTATGTGTGTGTATGATGCAGCAGACCATCACTCTGGGGGATAAAGAGCATCCTGCCTGTGAGTGTGAAGTCTGCCAGTGTAATGAGGTCACCCTGCAGGCTGCCCCGTCAGACCCAGATTGTGGCTCCTGTCAATTTTTTCCTTCCTGTCACTGCTCTGGCTTAGCTTAGCTTATCTTAGCCTAGCCTAGCCTCCCTCAGCCTGGCCTTGACCCTAGCCTATGGCTACAGTGGGCCTCTTAGGTGGCGTGGAGCCAGGAGGGCCATACGGAGCTTGCCCTGCTGGGCACGCGGCAACACCTCATCAGGTGTTAAATGGGCATCAGAGCCACAGGCAGAGAAATTGGGAAGTTTATCCAGCCGAAAGGGCACACGAGAGGGGGCGGAGGTGGAGAAAGAGAGTGTGAAGAGAGAGAGAGGGAGAGGTGAGGGAAAGAGAAGGCAAATGAATGGAGAATGGGAGACAGAAAAGGGGGTGATAGAAAAGACTGAAAAAGATGGTGCTGGAAAGAAGAGAGAAATAAAGACAGACAGAGAGGGGGGAATAAGAGAGAGAGAGAGAGCAGAGATGGAGAGATAAAGAGATGGGAGTCTTTCACATGGAGGTTCCCTCCATCACCTGGGCTGCATGCTAAATCAAGTGGAGGTAATGATCCAGGGGGCTAATGTAAATTAAGCCATGGTCTGGCGGGCAAAAGGGAAACCACCATCAAAGAACTGCCTGGCACGACTCATTTTCATTTTAAATTTCAAGCACTGAATCTAATCCCTTCTCATCTTTATCTCCTCCCTTCTTCCTTCTCTCTCTCTCTCATCCCTTCATTTCCATGTGCTGCCCTTTCCTTTCATCTGAGCTTCGCTATTGTGTCTTCACAGGTGCGTGAGGAGAACTGACGCTTCTCTGGAGGCTGTTGGAGAACGATGCTACCGCAGTACACATCAGGGGAGAACTCCAGAGTCACACAGTTCGCCAGGACATCTTCCTCCATCTAATTCAACACACACACACACACACACACACAGATTTGCATCAGAGGCCTGCCAGTGGTCACCCATGCCAGTCAGGACAGATTGATGGACGCGTCGTCTGGACGGCAGGTACCATGAGAGGATTTTGATCAGGCAGGGCACCAGCTGGCGGCCCTGGGGGAGCCAACCCAGCAGCGAGAGAAAGCCTGATTGGGGCACTGGGCAGCGGGCCCGACAGCGGGCAGCAGCCTGGAAGAGAACGACTTCGAGTGGGCACACTGGTGGGCACATAGATTAGGGCTTAGGAGATTAGGGATGCCAACAGGTCACGGCTGAACACCACCCCCCTCCTATTCATACACACGCACACATATACACACACACACACACACACACACACACTGTTACAATCTGCACACACTCACCCCCACTCTCTCCATCAGGCCACCTCTGCTGTTGTGGCAGAAGCACACACACACACACACACACACACACACACACACACACACATACTTATCCACAAATATCCCCCCAAATAGAAACTGCATCCCCTGATGTTCACTTAAGAAAAATACTTTTTTTTTTTTCAGTTCAGCCAGTTGTTGCCTTCTAGTTGTGTTTTGTGCCGTCCCTCCTTAAGCTGTTTTCAAACTTGTCAAATCTTCTTTTCCAAGACCCTCTGCTTTAATCCCTCTCCCTCTGTCTTTAAGTCTTTAAGTTTTTGCTTGTTTGGATTTGTGTTTCTTTTTGGTCTGCTTATCTGCCATCTTTCATCATTTCATCATTGCGTTTCATCAGGTTCTTTTTTATATATATATTTCCCATGGCCTTAAAAGGATGGGAGCAGAGGATTTTGTGGTTCCCCATTGGCTGATCGCTGGTGTCCATCTGGCTCGGGATGCCCGCGGAACCACACCCTCGTAGACACGAGCTGACCCTGGGCACTGTGCATCTGGAGGGCAGTTTAATGCCCCCTAAAGCAGCAGCAGCAGCCTAAAACACGCAGCATAGCGCACCAGCTTAGTGGCACTGAGCAGACCAACACTTGGCATCGGGTCAGGTGTCCATAGCATCTGAGTGAGCAGAGGAGAGGAGAGCAGAGCAGAGGAGAGCAGAAGAGAGGAGAGGAGAACAGAGCAGAGCAAAGTAAAGTGGAGACAGTTTGTTGCCAGATTGTGCCAACAAGCCTCCTGAGCCAACTTCCACAGCAGACCCGAAAGCAACGGTCTAACCATCTGCGCAGAGCAGGAGACAGAGAAGAGAGCGTATCTTCAGAAGTGAGGAAGCAAAAAAAAGGAAGGAGGCACAGGAAGGAGAAGCAACAAAGATAGAAAAAGAGAGAGAGATCAGGAGAGAACGTGTGCATTTGTTTGTGTGTGTGTGAGTTAGCATTTTGGGAGAGGAAAACTGAGAAAGAGGATTGTTGAAAAGCATTTTCTTTTTTTGGAGACAGCGAGAGCGGCCTCTTGGCGATGTGTCTTTGGTCCGATCCCAGTGAGAAACTCCTCCCTCTGCCTGGTGTAATTGTAAGTCTGTGAGGTGCTCCAGCGTGACTGAGCTGGACTGTGCTGGAGAAGATCCTCAGGCAGGCAGGCAGTCAGTGTGACGTGGACAATCAAGACCTGCTGAGTGCCTCTCGACCACAAGAAAGGAGAGGAGCAGGAGAGAACAAAATAGGTGATTGGTGTCTGGATGGAGCTGGGGGCCATTGTGGGGTGTGTGGGGAAGAACAATGCACTGTGGCTGGAGAGGAAGTGAAACGGACGGGTGTTGAGACAAGCACTGGGCGGCACAGAGCCACCAGCTCGCTTTTGGCATTGAGGGGACGGACAGACAGGCAGGCGCAGAGAGACGGAGAGCAGGACGTCCAGTGCTGAGTCTCCTGGCTCAGCAAGCACTGGTGCAAGACTCACAGCCAGGCTCGGGGCTTGGCAGACAAGGGAGCTCTACGTGGCTTGGCAGCGGACGAGGAGAAAGCCACAGCGGCAGATTTCACTATTTCCAAGCCATTCCTTGTGACAGTGGCCTGGCATGACAGGCTGAGGAGACGTGAGGGAGACTGATTGTGGAACTCTTTCCTCTTTCTCTCTCTCTCTTGGTTGTGTATCTCCATGGATGTGTGTGTGTGAGTGTTATCCCTGACAGAAAAGAAGAGACCATTCTTTCTCCTTTCTCCGTGGATCGGTGTGTGTGTGTGTGTGAGTCCGCCTGCAGGCTGAGTGTGCCCGGGCACAGGCTGGGGACAGTGGCAGGGGCCGGCGCATGGCACTGGGGGGGGCGCGTGTCGCCAGGGGAGGGCAGAGGCTCGGGCTGGGGGCCCGGTGGCTGGGGCTGGGGGGCATGGGTGCGGGCGGCACAGAGACCCGGGGACCTGCGCCCTCTCCTCGGTGGGAGCGGTGGTAACAGCAGTGTGGGTGTGGGAGAGAGAAGCGGCCGTGTGGCGGTGGGTGGGCTCCGCTGCTCGCTGCGCATGTGGGTGCTGCTGGCCACCCTGGGACTCCTCTTCCTCACCTCGCTGCTGTTCTCATTCTCGCTGCGCGGTGGCACTGCTGGGCTGCCCTACCTGGACGCTCAGGGCTGGGAGGAGGCCCGACGGGTCAAGCTGGTGCCCAACTACGTTGGCGCGCACCGGCCAGGACCACAAGACCAACAGAGGACGTGTGCCTGCCCACGCTGTGTGGCTGACCCGGGCATCTCCGACTGGTTTGATGAAAACTATGACCCTGACATCTCACCCGTGTGGACACGGGACAACATTCAGCTGCCATCAGACGTCTACTACTGGTGGGTGGTAAGTCACCCGGCTTATTATTGGGTTTGCTTTGCCCTTAGGCTTTGCTGTTGAGTTAGTATGGGTACTGTATTACAGAGCTGCATTGTACATCTCACTGCATTGCTGTCTTTAAAATGCTGTTTTATAGAGTAGAATGCTATGTGTTGAGTTGTACGTCGCTTTGTAAAGGTAATGTGATCAGTGTCCTTGCTTCAGGACTGCTGTGTTGGAGAATAGCATGCATTTAATCTTGCTGCATTGTAAAGGTTTAATGCCGTCCATCTTTCCACCCCACCCCCCCCCCATCCCCTCCCGTCCTCTCGCAGGGTTAGTGGGTTTTTCAAGAAGAGCTGAGTCCGCTGGTTCTCAGTGAGGGGGTGGGGGAGGGGGTGGTTGTGGGCTTTAGACCAGAGGCTGGGTCATTTCTGAAGAGGACATGAGTAATGTCTGAACATGAAAAAGCTCTGCATCAGCCAAGCTCCACAGCTTCTCGGTACAGGCAGCAAAAAAAAAAATAAAAAACAGCCAGCTGCCTCTGGTCAGTAGTCACTCTGGAAAACATGAGCAAGACACATTCCATCATTAGTGGCAGCCAGGTTTGAGCGCGGGGCTTTGTCCCCATAATTGGACTTTGTTATATATATATTTACGTAACACTTGTGGCTGTCGCGTCCGTCCTTGGGTTAACCCCACTCGCTGAAAGAGAGACAATAGGCTGATGCACAAAAGTGCAAACTCAGAGCATCCTCAGGGGCAGACTGCTGCCAAGCAGTAAGTAAATAATGCATAATGAATGTGTGTGTATATGTGTGAGGGGGGAGAGAGGAGAGAGGATGAAAGATTTAATGCAAGACACAGGGGAGAAGGAGTTGAAGAAAAGAGAACCATGGAGATGTCTAAACAGAGGTTAAAGTTTAGTCTTGACAAACTGTTGAAAGCGCGTTGTTGAGATCTTGGCAGTGTCCTCTTCATTGGTCAGCCGGGCCCTGTGCAAACTGAGGGGACCTCTTACATCAGCTTTGCCTCTGTGCCTGCTGCTGAGAGTGGTGTGTGTGTGTGTGTGTGTGTGTGTGTGTGTGTGTGTGCGTGCTGTGGTTCTGGCGTTGGCATAGTCAGGGAGTACGCAAGGAAGTAAGAGCAGAGCGAGAGCTGGGTCCCGATGCCAACACAACATCTGCCAAGAATTAGTGGCTCCTGCAGAGCTCTGGGCAGAGCCAGCCAGAAACTGGCATCAGAGAAGGAGCGAGGGAGAGAGGGAGAGAGAAGGAAAAAAGAAAAGGAGAGTAGGAGAGAAGGGAATGAGAACAAGGAAAAGTGAAATATGAGGAGGGAAAGACAAGAGAACTGTGAGAAGAACAGAGATAAGAGAGGGAAGAGGAGGAAGGAGAGAGGAAAGCAGAGACTGGAGGAGACAAGGGAAAAGAAAGGAAGATAGAGAGATAGAAACATAGAGACAGAGAAAGACAGACAGGGAGAAAGAAATGGGGTGGGAGTGTCACAGAAAAGGAAAAAGAGAAGAAGAGAGAGATAGAGAGGGGGACACAGGAAATGAGAAAGAGAAGAAGAGAAAGATAGAGAGGGGGTGACACAGAAAAGGAAAGAGTGAGGAAGGGAGAGGCGGGGGCAGGAGAGGAGGAGGGGGAGGGGGGGGGATGAAAGGAAGGGATTGCCAGTGGGAGCTGGAGTGGAATTGTAATGCAGACTCTGGGTTGTTTTAGTGTGTGTGTGTGTGTGTGTGTGCGTGTGTGCGTGTGTGTGTGTGTGTGTGTTTTCCTGTGTGGGTTCTGGCACTCATGTCATCTGTGTGTTTGTTTGTTTGTTTGTGTGTTGAGAGCTGTTAGGCCAGGTGTTGAGTTAGGTTACTGTGAAATCTGACAAAAACACTCACTCACATACTTCTCTCCCTCTCCCTCTCTCTCTCTCGCTCTCCCTCCCTCCTGCACTCTGTCACCTCTTCTCTTTCTTTTTCTTTTCTCATCCTTTCTTTCCTTTTTGCCATTTCTCAATGTCTATCTTTTCCCAAATCTTTATCCTTCTCTCCTTTTTTCACACATAGTCTTTTAGATTCTGCTCTACCTTCCTCTCTCCTCCCCTCTTTCCATCTCTCTGTCCCTCCATCTGCATTCCTCTGTTGAGTGAAGGTGTGGATGAAGGGCAAGTGGTTTAAACATGTAGGTAGGTAGGAAGTAGGAAGACGTTTTGTTGGTTTTAATAATAGGAGGTCATACATGTAGGTCTAGTTGAATGTCTGACTCTGCATAGGATGTATCATTTATCATGTGCTGCAATGTAGTTATGATGCCCTAGGGTTAAAAGACTAATTCAGTAAATTTGTGTTAAACCTCTTTTTCATGCTTTCTTTTGTCCACAATTTCTCTTCCTACCTTTGTCTCCCTATTCCTCTATCACTGTATTCCTCCCTCTCCCTCTCTCTCTATCCTTCTCCTCTTCCCTCCCTCCATCTCTCTCTCCTCAGATGCTACAGCCCCAATTCAAGCCCCATAGTATCCAGCAGGTGTTGCTGCGGCTTTTCCAGGTGATCCCTGGACGCTCCCCCTACGGTTCCTGGGACCCAGGCCGCTGCCTGCGCTGTGCCGTGGTGGGGAATTCTGGGAACCTGCGCGGGGCCGGATACGGGCCGTTCATCGACAGACACAATTACATCATGAGGTATCACGCCAAAGGGGCAGGACAAGGGAGGGGAGTGGATGGGAAAAGAATGAAGGGGGATGAAAGTAAACACGCCATCATCAGAGGTGGAGTGTATGGATTTATTCAATGTAGTATTTAGACTGTGCACTGGCCCTTTAAAGTAGAATAAGAATCAGAAAGAAGAGAATGAAACAAAGGGAGATGTGTATGGAACCGGGGAAAAACAAATGGTTCAGTCACAGTTCTGTGATGTGGATAGATATCTTTGGGCTTTGTCCCCATTAATCTGATTGATTGCCCTGTGGGGAACTTGTTCCCCCTTTGCTTTTGATGTGCAGAGACCCAAATGAAGTGAAAGGAAAGAAAAGGTGTTACTCTGATGAGTGCGGCAGAACAGTAAAGCTCTTTAAAGAAAGCCTCAAGAGAGAGGCAGCCCTAATGCCTTCCCCAGAGACAAGCTGGGGTGTAAAAGACTTCCTGCTCCGCTGGAAAAATCGAAAGCAGGGCAGAGGGGCATGAAAGATGACAAAAGAACGAGGGAAAGAAGGGTGGCGAGGAGGTGTGTCTGCAGCAGCGCTGCCATCGATCCGTCTCGGGGTTGTGCTTTCTCCATGTTTGCCCACCCCCCTCTCATCATCATCCCTTCTGTCTCCCTATGACAGAATCCTTTTGACTGATAACATAGGAAACTTAAAAGTTAGAACTCTACTTTCCAACTCATTCTTTCCACTCCAACTCATTCTTTCCACTGAGTTTTTTCCCGTTGAGTGTGCTTTCCGGAGGCTTTAAATAAAAGCACTAATGAAACAGTCCCCACTCTCACCAATCGGTAGGCTAGCTCTCTCAGTCTGCGTCTGCGCATCTGGCCTGTGCCCCCTTTTGGTGCTGTTTGCTGGGCCTGGTGGTACTGTAATGGCGGCTTTAATGGCGCACTCCCTCACATGAGCTACAGAGATGAGGCTAATGCAGGTAATTAGCTCCATTTCAACGCAAAGTGAAGCTCCCCAATTTGTTGCTTTCAGTTTGCATTTGAACAAATGCATTTTCACATTGTTTTTTACTGAATATCAGCACTGTTTTTCTATTGATATTTTATAATTAATTGTTACATAACTGGTCTGCTGTGTTGACACAGTCTGCAATTGAGTGAAACCCCAGGCAGTTTCATAAAATATGAGACAGAACAGAACACAAGGATTCATAATCTGTCTTCTGCACTTCAAATTGTATGGTGAACGTTTACATTTCTATACGTTTGATCGGGAGATGCCGGGTGATTAAACATCCCCTTGGCCTCACCTCATTAAGAGGCTTTGCATCTTAAGAAGATCAAAACATATAGATTAGAGGCGTAATGCACTAATACCTGAGATCAGTCAAATCCGGCAGACCCGAATCCCACTTAGTAGCACCATAACAACCCCCCAAACACACGTGAAGCTCACAAACACAGATGCAGCCACTGATCTCTAGTCTCTGGATATTCATTTATTCATGTTAAACGGCACAGAACTGCTGCGGAAACGGCAGCCACGCGTAAATGATGCTAACCAATACTTTCCGCATGCCTACTTGGCTAACGAGCAGAGAGGCGTGCACAAACTGAGATGCCGAGGGAAGGATGGATGGAGGGTGAGAGAGAGGAAGGGAGGGAGGTAGAGAGGCTGTGGAAAATTTAGAAAAGGTTGAGAGAGAAAGACAGGATGAGATGAGGTTGAGGGGAAGGAGAAGTGAATTAAACAGAGGAGAGAGAAAAGGTGGAGGAGGGAGAGTGTGTTTTTGTGTATAATGAGAGAGGCACTGTGGGGGCGAGTAAATAACTAACAAAACTCACCACAATCACAGACTCAGCGACTCCTTTCTGTCTTCTCATTTCTCATCTCGCTTCTCGCTTTTTTCCTCTCTTCTCGTCTTTCTTTTCCTGTCCTTCCCCCTCTCTTCTTCCCTTCTCTCTCTCTCCCCATCCCCTCTCTCCTCTTCACCTCCCTTCCTTTCTGCACAGACCTGTTTGAGCAGGTTCTTGTAATTGCTTGTCTATTGTGTGTTTGTCCTCAGTTGCTCCTGCAGACATTTGTCAGGTGGCCTGCAGCTCTCTATAGGGGTTTTGTTCAATGTGTTTAGAGCCTGACCTTCAGTAATGTGTGTGTGTGTGTGTGTGTGTGTGTGTGTGTGTCTTTTCGTGTGTCTGTTAGTGTGTGGGCTGGCATTTACATGTGTGGGTGTATGTGTGGGTATGTGTGTGTCTGTGTGTGTGTTTGTTTGTGACTAACCGTGTATCTGCTGAAAATCTCATCCAGGATAAACCTAGCCCCCACCGTGGGTTATGAGGAGGATGTGGGCAGCAGAACCACCCACCATTTCATGTACCCAGAGAGTGCCAAAAACCTGGCGGCCAATGTCAGCTTTGTCCTGGTGCCCTTCAAGACACTGGACCTGCTTTGGATTACCAGCGCCCTCTCCACTGGGCAGATCCGCTTGTGAGTCCCCATCGATCGTGCCATCTAGCACCAGACACACACACACACACACACACACACAAACACACAAATGCACACACGTGGCTGCCAAGGGCCACTTTTCACGCTGCCACTCAGTGCTGCTTGCTGCCAGGAGAGCAGAGCAACAGATCTTGCTCACAGCGTGACATCGGAAAGAAACATCAATACACAAAACGCAGCCTTTCTTGACCTGTCCAGCTAAACTCCTGTCTTCCTTCCTCTCACTCTCAGAGGCCGTCCACACGGCAACGTTCCCATTTTTTTTTTGCGGGTTGAAAAAACACACGAGCCGGAGTGAAAAATATCCGCGTCCTCACGACAACGGAACACTGAGTGAAAACGATGTAATACATATTCCACATCTATATGTGGCGCTGTAAACAGATACAGCCTTCTGGTCACGTGACGGTGACAGATTGGCGACGTCATCGTTTTCAAAAAGCTGCGTTTTGCTTGTTCACACAGCAACGAAACGACTGCGTTTTCAGATTTTTCCACTCTGGAACCCGTTTTCAAAAATCTTCGTTTTAGGTCACCCAAAACGTTGAGGCCAAAACGCATCGAAACTTCTCCGTTTTAACAGAAAAACGTTGCCGTGTGGACGGCCTATCACTCTCCCCCTCTCCCTCTTTCTCACACATTTCCTCTCTGTTTTTCACGTCATCCCTCTCCCTCCCCCTCTTTGAAACGCTCTCTCTCTCTCTCTGTCTCTCTCTTAGTCTGAGTGGGCAGCTCTGAGACTGGTGCTTCACAGAGCTCAAACACAGACATGCCGGAAAGCTGCCATTTTAAAATGCGTGGCACCCACATACTCTGTTCACAGGTTCAGAATGACCTGCTGTTCTCACCCTTTCTACCTGTCTGCTTCTCACTCTCTCTTCTTCTCTTTTCTTCTCTTTTCTGCTCTTCCCCTCTTTCTGTATGATCCAGAAAGTTGAATTAGAATGGAACAGAACCAGGGTCATTGTCAGCTCCTCTTGTAAAGATTTTCATGAATCTCTCTCCCCCTCCTTCTCCCTTTACACAGACACACAGACACTAGAGAATTGATACAGAATTAGTATTATTAATTTCACTGGTTTTGCTTTCTGTATGTGTGTGTGTTTATTATTTTACATAAATACACTTTATTTTAATGTTTTGAAAGTTTCTTTTATGCATAGCAGTTTTTTAAGGGAAATAACTAAGTCATATTCTGACTGTGTCCATGTATATTTTTACCAGTACATTTATCCTGCTCCTCGTGAGCAAGGTGAAAGGGAATGAAATGAAAGGCATCACCAAACAACACAGTGCTCTTTATAGGTCTGACAGTGAAACAGGTGATATCACATGAAGTACACTTTCAGTCTATAAAAAACTATAAATCCCTTGAAATGTTTAATCCTTCATCCCTCCCAGTTTATAGATACCCCATGATGATGTGCATGTGATTTGACTCAGCATCAAACTGTTTATGTATGTAGATAAGCACTGGTGTATCATGCATTAGGGCATGTTACTGTGGTCAGCTGCTGGAAAGTTGCAGTACTTGATGTTTGTCTTGATTTTATACCAACTAGTTTCCCTTTTATTGGTAATTAGATGAAGCTTTAAAAGTCTCCCTCTCCCTCCCCTCCTCTCTCTCTGTCTGTATACAGTACCTATGCTCCTGTGAAGCAGTTTCTGCGAGTGGACAAAGACAAGGTACATTATTCTCTTTTTTATCGCAATAATTTTTCCTGCCTCCTTGGCTCATATGTTTAGGTTTATCACAGTATCAGTGGCAGCATCCAGGCTTCTGCTGATAAATGAAAAACAGGTCAACAAATATCTGCTGTTATATGTGTAGGGGATCCCAGAGGCCAATATCTCTCTCTCTCTCTCCCTCTGAAGATATACTGTCCATCTGTTTACTTTAATTGTTGTGAGTAGCAGACAGGATGTATAATCTGAGAGATTATGTGTAATCGTAATGTAGGCTGCAGTATTGGTCTGGTCATTTTAAACATCTTCCTCTCTTTCATCCCTTTCCAACCCTCCCCCATTCCTCGACTACAGGTTCAGATCTTCAACCCAGCTTTCTTTAAGTACATCCATGACCGCTGGACGCAGCACCATGGTCGCTACCCTTCCACGGGCATGCTGGTCCTATTCTTTGCTCTGCATGTGTGTGATGAGGTGGGTGAGGGCCCCTCAGACAGGATAATATACATTGATTATCCAGTACTTAATTGTAATGGCTCATGTTTAAAAATACTTACATAACTCTCTTTCTTTAACTTTAATATGACCAAACACAGATTCTGAAGATCACAGCTAATTTCTGTCTGCTTTCTTTGGGATGTAGAGGTTGCCATTTAACCTATTAAAAGTATGATGGGCATTCATCAAAATGACTAGTGTTCCAAAGTAGACTAGTATCAGAATTTCACAAGAGAACACCTAGACTGGCAAGAGTTTACAGTTGAGTAAAGCCAGAAGTAAAGGGGAATGAGTTATTATGGCTCACAAGAATGTTTACATTTGTCTCACTTTTGCAGGTGAATGTATTTGGCTTTGGCGCAGACAGCCGAGGAAATTGGCACCACTACTGGGAGCAGAACCGGTATTCCGGAGAGTTCCGTAAAACGGGAGTCCATGACGCTGACTATGAGGCTCAGATCATTGATTCTCTGGCCAAGGCTGGCAAGATCACCGTATATCCTGGGAAATGAGGTACCCAAAGAAGCTAGAGTTAAGGAGTGTGGATGAGCTGAAGCAAAACTACCCACCAAAACGCATGAACGCACTTATCTTAAAAGCTCATCCACTACCACTCACTGGACGTTGCTTCATCCACCGGACTGTCTCGTTGAGTTGATGTTGTATGATGCCCTTAAACTGATGAATCAGGAATAAGTGACTTGCCTGTCCTGCCCTCAGTCGACAGGCAATAGCCTACTCTCCTGTGATTGCTGGGGGCTGGCATTTAGCCTACTTCAACTCTGAGGACGTGGGCTGGTCTGCTCTGTGAAAATTAGCCATGACATTGGCAAAAGCAGGTGGACGACCATACCATTTACCACCCACCCACCCACCTATCGACCGCCTCCACACCTCACCTGCTGAGTCTTGACCAGTTTGCAGGGTAATGAGGGGGAGCAGGACCAATCACATGCCTTAGAGTCTCAATCCACCACTGAGTTGCTGAGAGGGCAGTTAGCAATTAGCACGACGAGGCTGCCACTACTACCATTGGCACCAGCATAGCTGCAGTCAGTCAGGACTCCTGCTCCTCTGATTACTGATGGCCAGCCGCGAGGAGCCATTGAGTTCAAGTTTACATGTTCTTACACGGACACAGTTCTTTTCCCCCACAAATGAGTTGATTTTGTTTCTTTGTGTGTTGTTTCATAGATGTTCATATACGAATATCTGCTTACAGGGATATTATTAGCCCAACCACTGTTTTAGCATCTTTCTTTTATCAACAGGACTGACTAATTATCCTGCTGAAATCAGTGGAGGAGAGGTGAGGAGCTCTTATGAGGGCTTACCTTCACACACACACACACGCTCACCGGCAAAGACACAAACCACTTGTTTGCATCTGCTCACTAAATATCTTCGCACAGCACATAAGTGTGCCCACATGCATATTAGCCGTGGTGTCTATTGTCATAGAAACAAAGCAATCCGCCTAGATGGATGCTTGAGTGCACAGAACAAGCTGCAGACGGACTCCTAAAAAAAGAAAAAGAAAAGGTCTGTGTGCTGCCCCCTGCTGCCTATAGTTAGATACACCTCTGGGTTTGTCTGAGCCGCATTGTCCGTAGTTGACAAATCTGATGTTGGATACTGTTAAAATAGGATGACATCCACAAATCCAAAGCTGTTAGGACAGGGGAACAAGATGTTCCCTCCATATCTCAGCTTAGGGCAGTATAGTGGGGCGGGGTGGGGGTGGGTCTGGGGCAGTGTTTTATGTGGTTTACTCATAGCAGATCCAGGTGCCACGATTTTCAACCTGTTATTATTATTTGTCTGTAATTTTTGTTCTTTACTGTTATTATTAAGATTACTGACTACTGTAATGTAATTTGCACATAAGTCCTATTAGGATAGATGACAATGGTCCGGCAATGGTATTCTCGGACCAGACAGAATCCAGACAAACAATATTTGAGTACTGATATCAAATAGTACTGATAGGAATTATTAATACAGTATGTACCAGCCATGTGTTAAGATACTAACCATTTGAAAATGTCACATGCATGCATGGCCTCAAAGTTTCAGTGGTAAAAGATTTGATTCATGGCCAAAGCATAAGTGGTTTATTTCAATTGTTTATGGTGTATGTATGTGTATATTGATTTGTTTTCTGGTCTAGCCTGAGAACAAAGAATGTGTGAGAGGGAGAGATAACTGATCATCTTTTAGTTTTTCTAAGCCCTATCAAACTCTTCAGACTATTCAGGTTTAGCATAATCCCTTTTCTCATAACGATATGAACACATATCAGTAATAGCTATGTGAACACATGTGTGCACACACATACACACGCTTGCGTGCCTTGTACTAGTTCTCTGTAAACAGTAACCCCCCTCCAAATGAGTCTTGTACTCACCTCATTCAATTTCAAGTTCAGCTGAGCCATATAAAAACACAAGCATGCTCTTTCTGTACAGTCCTCATTAGTACACTCCCTACTCCATAGTTCATTGGTTCAGATAGGGGTCCATTATCAGTAGGATGGAAAAAATCTATACAAGGCCATTTTCACAGACCAATATTCATCCACTCACTGATCTTTAGAGGGCTTCTCAGACCACTATGAAAGACAGCCTTTCCTCTTACTTGTTTTTGTCAGACCGCACACGTTTAACATAGCCCTCTCGTCTTGGTCTAGCTGAGTGCCTTGTCTCCACTTGTTGGCCCACATGGTAGTTGACTGTGCTGGTATAGAATAGTGCTAGAACTGGAGCCCTAGCCAGAACCTCTGTTATCTGGGGTGTATTACACACACACACATTTACACAGTTTTCTTTTCACACAAACACAAGTCATATTTGCCACAGACTGGGAGAGACTGGAGAAAAAGTGACACAAAAGCAAAGGAATGTCAACACATATAAAAACTAGTTATAGTGGCTCCATAATTAGTAACTCCAGTGGTTCATATGCTCTAGAGTCGAGAGTGAAGCATTGTGTTGTCATGGTGAGGCTTACTTGTGGCTTTAGAGCAAACATTCAGCGCATGCAGGGTGTCCCCCAGGGGCTCAGTAACTCAGTGACTGAAGATTATTTCCCCTGCCTTAAGTTTGTAAACCTCAGACAGGTAAATAGTCTTGTTGAAGTCTATGTGAAATGCATGGCCAAAGAACTTATATCCTTCAAGTAAAATTATGATCAAACATGTACATCAGTAATTCAAAGGGAATCATTTAAGGTATTGATTGCAGTCTTTATGAACAGAACAAGCTTTGATGAACCGATCCTATTTTGAAACGTCTACAGTATTTCTGATTTGGGAAATCAAAATAATATCATTCAATATTTACTGACAAGTAAATGTAATCATTAGTGGGAGAAATCCTGCACATTTTTTCAACAAATTTTAAACTTTTTTTATCTTAAGCATTAGATCACTCAGATCTTTCATCCCTTGGCGATTTTAATTGGTCAGTTTTGTTTTAGGATCACATATTTGTGCCTGTCTTCTTCAGATGAAGGAGCCCTTAAAAAAAATAGCCTTGATTTGGGTCATTTAATTATTTTCCCTTCCTTTATTTTCTCAATCTATTGGGGTTCAAATGGTTATCTGTTGAAGAGGACCATTCCACACAATGGCAGCCACAGGCAACACAGACTGTACATATCCTTACACTCAGCATTAATGATGATGTTGTTTCTGCTGTTAACGGTAGTCCTCATTAGTGTTCTAGTGACTTAATCAAGTCAGTGCTCTCGCCATCTCTTTCTTCAGACACTCAGATCTCCATCATGGTGTGATAAAGGACTGTTTTTAATCTTATGCTATTGTATAAAATAAAATAAAATAAAATACAATAAAAGCAAAATGGAAAGAACATTCATTATTCTTTTCTGGTGTTGTTTCTTAGATTTAATCTGACTGTTTAGTAGTGGATAGAGGCATCTACAATAATATTCTATCCATAAATGCATCAATTTAAATTACTTGAAATGGATCAACTCTTTATTATGTGGAAAGCCAGACTTAAACCAGGCTATAGAGGGGGAAATAATGTGGTGACATTTGAGTTTTTTTTCCAGTCTCTTTTAATGACAGTTTCAGATATCCTTTTCCTTTTTTGGAATAGGGTCATCACCAGCCTCTTCTCTAATCCCCACAGTTGAGGAAGCAGGAGTCGGTGAGGCGGTGAAGTACACAGAAACCCTTTCCCTCAGGCCTGCTTTAGTCTACATCAGCATATGGCCAACAAAATCAACCAACGCAATACGCACAAACACAAGACAAACATTTTGCTTGACTCGTAGCTTTATTTCCAGAATGTCAAATTCCTGACAACATTTTACTGACCTGCATTCAGAGTCAGCATGTTCTGTTATCCACAGGACAACAATGAACTTTTAACAATTCATTAAACATAGAATAATCCCTTATTTATTAATTCCGTTTTCTTACATGAATTGAGCTGAAAAAGAGAGAATGGCTCATAGTGAGAAGACTATGGTACAACTAGTGGCACGATAATGCTTTTACTTTTATGTTTTGCTTGATGAATGACTCAGGATTACAAAAGTCCACTGGGACTCACATTAGGATTTGTATGTCCTCAGCAGTCCACAGACAGACACAGAAAGAGAGAGCTTGACAAAGACGATGTGTAAAAAGTCTAATAAAAGAGACAGCAGACCTCTATCATTTAAAAGCAATTCAATTGCCATCATTAGACTGGTGGTTACATTTAGCCTCTGTCAGCCAAAGGTGGGCGGAGTGAGATCAGAGATCAGTTACTTAATAGCATGGCCCTGTACCTGTCAAAACAGTTTTAGAGATGAGCCAATTGGATTGTGTGATGTGCTTACAGGGGCCAATGAGAGAGCTGCTTGGACACAGTGATCATAATGATGATGGGATGCAGTGGATGAGGTCATCCAAACATGCACAAACATCTGTTCAGCAATCGGCAGAAGCGCCAGAGGAGGGAAAGGGTTGGGGTTGGGGTGCTTGCTGGCCTGCTGAACCGTGGTCATCAGTGAGGTCTGGGTCATCAGGTTCTGAACAGTGTCCTGCCTAAAGCACCCAGCTCAAAGATGGAACACTTCAGTTCAATAAGGAGAGTTGTGGGGTTGGGTCAAGTTGGAATTAATTTCGCCGTTACTTTCTCTCTCTCTCTCCCCCCACTTAAAAACCCAACCCCCTGTGCTTCTTGTTCACAGCTTTAGTTCTCGCCCAGTTTGAGCCGGGCAAAGTCGTTGGCCAGCTGCAGGGCCTCCTGGATGCAGTGGACGTTGCGGCCGGTGGCCTGGGCAGACACGTCTTTCCCGCCGCCCTTTCCGTCCATGAGGGGGCAGACTTCCTGCACCCACTCATTCGCCTTCAGGCCTCGACCAGCCAATTCCTGCAGACACAGAAAAATATGTATGAGGTTGGAGAAAAGGAAAGGAAAGGAGGGAGAGGGAGGGGGAGAGAGAGAGAGAGAGAGAGAGAGAGAGAGAGAGAGACAGGGGGGTGGGGGGAGTGGATAAAACAGGGAGGGGAGGGAAACAGAAGTATAAAGTAAGAAAGGAAAGTGACAACAGATGGAAAAAGAGAGTGAAAGAAAGAACACACAGATAAAAGAGTAGAAGAGGTACAAGAGGGAATAAAGATAGCAAGCCAAAGACAGCTACTGTCACCATTTTGCCGTGTTCCAGTACTGGTAGGGATCTGTTCTAGAACTGGGTTTGTAAAGATAAAGAGCTCTTTGTTGTCCTCGCCTGATAGCAGGACTTGGAGAGGGAGCTCTGCGACTGACACCACAGGCTGATCAAGGCAGAGACAGGCACTGAGACTTCACTATTACAGAATATAAAACTTCAACACCTGCTGAACACTATACGGCAGAAATGGAGCAGAAAGCTTCTAAAACTCTCCACAATCCTAAAATATGTCCAGTAGGGTGGTGGCATACATAGGGCATTTGGATTAGGGAGGGTAGCATATCTGGGGTACCTGGCCAAGAAGAGTGGTAAAACTAGCATGTGTCTTAGGGGGTACCTGGGGTACTTGGCAAAGACAGATGATCTTGCCAGCATCAGGATCCACAGTAAAGAGCATAGCAGCAGTCTGGGGGGAGTTGCTCTTGAGCAGTTTGAGGGACTCATTCAGAGCCTGGGGAGAAGAGATGAACAGTCTCAGAACAGGGAAACATTTGGCCCATTTCTATTTTATGTTGGTCCATTTATTCACAACTAACCATTAGCTTACACAACTAAGATAAAAGAATGCAAACCACTATGGTCACTAAGTGTGTTTGTTCATTTCAACCATATTTCAAACATGATTGACATTTTTGAGATAATGTGGTGATCTGAATCACACCAACTCTGACTCATCAGGCAGCGCACTGATGAGACTGTGGGGTCTGTGGTGTGTCATGTGTGAGTTGAGGCCCTCACCTTGGCAGAGGCCCCACTCTCCATCTCCATGATGAGCAGAGGCTGGTTGGGGCTGCTCTCAATCAACTCCTTTGTCTTATCCAGCACCTAAGGATAAAGGTTAAAATAAATAAATAAATAGGAACAACACTGGCTCAGCAGCACCTCACACCTGCACAACTAAACACAACACCCTGATACTCCAGGCAAACTGAACACAGGAGGGAGCAGGATTGTTTTACAGCAGTTGGTCATATTTAGCTGCTTTTCACCATCAAACCTCTCTGCTATTTAGTACCAATGGGATATTTCTAACAAAACTGTTTTGGAATATTGTGTACAGACTGATGAGGCAAAACAAATGACCTAATTAAATATGAAAAAAGAAAGGGTCCAAAATATCCATTGTAAACAAGCTCAATGCAAGATGCTAGCCAGCTTCAGACAGTCCTGCACAAACTCGAAACTCCCCCTACCCTCTTCTGCACGTCAGCCTTGCTGGCACGGTCCAGATCGTCCATGGTCTTCTTCAGGCTCTTCAGAGCATCCCTCATCTCGTCCTTCTGCCACTGTGAGATGACTGCAGTGCCCAGAGACTACAGCAGGCAGGCAGACAGACAGATGGGGAGAGAGAGAGAGCGCAAGACAGAGAAGGCATAGGATGAGCCGAAGAAAAACTTGATGTGCAACCATTTTATGCAAGAGTTACAGAGCCAATTATGTTTTTATGTTATTATTTAATTCAGACCATTCATTCAAATTTGCTTACACTGCATCAAAGGCTTTTAGAGCGCCCAGTCTGGGTACATGGGTGTACAAAATGAACGACTCTCTGACCCTTCAGCACTTGGGGAACATGCCCTGACAAGATGATTTTGGACGCGCAACGTCTGCAATCCGCTGTGAGTCAGACACTCACCTCTGTCATGTCAGCAATCTCCTTCTGCACATCCTTATTGGGGGCAGTCTGGGCCTTCACTTTCTCTGACAGGGCAGACAGGCTCTGTCTAAGAGCGTCGGCTTTCCTCTGGGCCTGACAGAAACAGACACACACACACACACAAACACACACACACACAAACAATTAGAGAGATATGACAGAACCCTTCTCTTAGAATATTACAGAAATCTAATCAAGGCAACTCACTAAAAAACATACTCAAAATATCTCACTCTCAGCACAAACAAAAACTTCTACAATATTCACATATCAACCCAAATAACAAGACGACATACTGAGTGGCCAGGGTAGTAGGTAGGAGTGACAGCGATGTCTGCTTTTCGACAATTGAAATGTGTTCTCCCCACTCTTACCTTCTGGGCCTCCGCTCCTGTCACAGCGACAATGCGGCGGATTCCCTTGGCGATGGCCTCCTCGGACACGATGATGAAGGGGCCTGCATGGCCAGAGTTTTGCAAATGCCTGGGGTCAAAGAACAAAGGTCAGATACCAAGGTCATGAAGACACTGCCATATAAAGCTGCCCTGAAAAAGAGCTTGTTACATGACGTTAGAAATATAGCTGCAAGGGCATCTCATAATAAAACTCCTTGTGACTCAGGTAGAAAAAAAACACACACACCCACAGATGCCTGTAAATGATAAACTACAGCAAACGTGGTAAACATGTTTATAGACATTCTTTGAAACTGAGGGCAAAATGAGAGGAAAATTACTAGCCAAACAGTTCTGCAGCTCATTAAACTGGGCACTGCTCAGCTGGTTTCATGCAACTGTTTGCATTTTTCATTTATAACGACACACCGGGCACAGAGACAAGAGCCAGGAGGATGAGAGCAGTATGAGAGCAAATACTGATGCCTCAGAGATTTTTAATTGTGTCTACAACCACTTTAGTTATTTCTGAACAAGCAAGCTCATGGCTCTCAAGGCTGATGTGTGAAGGTTTATGCACATTTTTAAAGTTCTGGAAGAACTCCAGAAACTCAGAAATCTTGCCAACACTCATGAGAAGTGGCCTCCAGGGGTCAAAGAACCGTTAAAGCCATTTGGTTGTTACACCTGCAAGGCATTTTACTCACGTTCCACCGCAGAACTCGATGGAGGTGAGGGAACCGGCAGGGCTGTTGGGGTCTGCGAGCAGGTCGGCAACAGGGATGCCAATTGACACGACTCGCACCGGGTCGGGGTAGGTCTCGTCAAACACGGCGCGCAGGCCTTGGATGGCCTTAGCAGCAGCCAGAGGAGCCTCCATAGCATACACAGGCTTCAGAGAGAGAGACAGAGAGAAAGAGAGACAGAGAGAAAGAAAGGAGAGCAAAAAGGGAAAAATGCCTTTAGCTATGGCAACTGGAAACAAGCTATGCAAACAGAAATGTAAATATATATGTTAAATGTGAACAAGTTGTGTATGCACACACACACACACACACACACAACATGCTTGTATTAACTTCTGACCTTGTTGTCATGGATCATTGCGCAGGCCATCTCCTCTGTGCGGCGCACCTCGCTGGTGGTGAGGGCTCCTTTGGCGGTGAAGTCGAAGCGCAGGCGATCTGAGGCCACCAGGGACCCACGCTGGTCCGCCTCACCCAGGACCCCCCGCAAGGCAAAGTTCAGGATGTGTGTGGCGGTGTGGTTACTCATGATGGGCCTACGACGAGCCTGAGAGAGACAGTACAGACAGAAGAGGGAGAGAGAGAGAGAGAGAGAGAAGCATTTGAAGGTTAACCAAAGCAGATAATGAAATGTGATGAGTCATGCTACATACGTCTATTAAATGTGAGACAATTAATTAGGAGGATACAAACACACACACACACCTTACCTCATCAACATGTAGAGTGAGGCGGTCCCCAACCTTCAGTGTGCCATAGACTGTCCCCACGTGTAGCACGTAGCCTCCCCGCACTTGTGTGTTCTTCACTGTGAACTCCATCCTCTACACACACACAGAAAAATAAATAAGTAGTAAGTAAGAAAGACCAACCAAATGGGAGACACCCAATTAGACATTCACACACACACACACACACACACACACACACACACACACACACACACACACACAGACACACACAGACACAATTCCTTACATCCTCTGCAGAGTCGTTCTCACGCAGCATGTATCCCTCATCGAAGGTCTGACCACCCTGCTCAGCATAGAAGGATGTCTGGTCCAGCACCACTCCACACTCCTGGCCCGTGGTCACCTCGTCCACGAATGTCCGCTCACGCCGCAAGGCCAGAACTGTGCCCACAGCCTGCTTGAAGTCTGACCACATGAAAGAACATCACAAAGTAACTCTCTGTCTCTCTCAGGGAGTCTTTTATGAGAGGGCATCTCATAAAAGACTCTATTCCATGTATTTATTTATATGATAAGTTCAACCAGCGCTAAAAAAAAAAAAGTATGTGAAGCCTGCTACCATTTCTGTTGCACCAAATCTGGAGGTCAACACTGGAGTGCTCCATAGGAGATGAGAGTTATTATGAAACTGATGCTTACTGTCACTACTCTACACTCATTACACAAACAACTCCAGCGCCGCACTGGGACTGGTGTCATTTTAAAAGCGCAGCGTCTGGAGAGGATCAATCATAAATAAATTAGTAAAAGCATACATAAAGTAGCTTTCTCACTACATCTACTTTCCCAGACCTCAAAGCCCACTTATTAAAGCTGTGCTACACCTCCCAAGGATGAGAGACAACAAAAAGGATGAGAGACTGTCAGTAGAGCTGCATTGAGACAAAAGGACATTTGTGGGGAGTTAGCGATGAGATACCATGGAGCAGTATATTTGCAACAATTACAGCAGAAATTAACATTGGTAAAACAAAAGTTTAAAATATTTAAACTTCTGAGGTTCCATGCAATAAAAAAAATGACACATTAGGTATAAATAAAGCTTATGACGTGTGTGTCCCAAGAGTCAGTTATTGGAGTATTACCAATAACTACTGTCCATGTTCTCCACTCACCGTAGCTGCCGCCATCGTCGGAGCTGTACTTGTACTTTGGGCTGTCGTCTGAGGCAGGGATGCCCTTGTTGCGGAGTTCCTCAATGGCGTAGATATCCAGCATGATGTGGTCTGCATCTCCAGCCCCTTTGCCCTGGGACTTCAGCTGGGTTTAGACAGAATATAAAAAAGTGTCACAAAAATACTGTATTTCTTCATTTAGCTTGGTTGTGGAGATCCTCACTCTGAGTACCCACAATGCTGTTGAACTGTATTTTAGGCTACATGCATGTCACTGAAGTCCCTGTTCCATCCTCAAATCTTTCTGTCGCTCTCCCTCCATACCTGAGCGGCCTTCTTCTCTTCTTCAAAGCCATCCATGTCCACTCCCATCCCCCGCTCCTCTGCAATCAAGGCTGTGAGGTCCAGGGGGAAGCCGTAGGTGTCGTACAGCAACCAGGCTGTGTCTCCTGTACAGTCGGAGAAAGAGAGAGGCATCTGTGAGACAGGGTCACACTCCCCTACGAAGATGCAGACTGCACTTACATCAAACAATTTAGTATTTGTTCAAACTACTTAGTAAGTGTCCAGTATCCACTGATGGTTAACTGGACTTTGACATCATGACTTCAAAAGAATTTGATCACATTTCATGAATTGCATTTCTGCTGCAATAAAACATTTTTCCCCATGAACAACAATTGATAACAGCAACACAATTACTTTCATTATGAAATTGTCATCTTACAGCTTGAGCGGTGTCTGGCATTGACCATTAATTACCAAGGCTACTTGATCATTTTCAGCTCACTGATAGAAAGCAGTTGATAAGTATTTGTGTAACCATCTAAACTGACTGTCGCTTTCCACATGAACACATTTACATTAATGGTAAGCATCAATGCTGTACTGACTGAGCACATAAACAAAAGCTGCTCGTTTCTCACCTGGGATGGTAGTACTCTCTCCCAGGCTCTGGATCTTGCGGTCCAGGATGCGGCGCCCTCTGCTGAGGGTCTTAAGGAACTGTGCCTCCTCTTCATTAATGATGTCCTTCACCATGTCAGGGTCTTTCTTTAGCTCGGGGAAGGCATCTCCCTAAAGTATTACCACATACACAAAGGCATTAGCAATACCATCTATGATGGGAGTAACACAAATATCCAGAGACAGAAGAAAACTGCCACACTGCACAGTAGAGAAATAGTCAGTAGAGACATATGACAAAAGAGGCCAAGTGGGTTCTCACCAGAGATTCCACCACCACATCCACCAGGGAGGCAAAGAAGCCCCTCTGGGCCCCCAGCTTCTCGTGAGAGTATCTCACCGCACGCCTCAAGATTCTCCTCAGCACGTAGCTGTGTATAGACACACACACATATAGCAGGGGTTAACAACACAGATGCACCAGTAAATAAATAAATAAACACACACACACACACACAGGTTGACTGGTGGATCTAATGGACAGCGGGGCTGTTTAAATCTAAGCCAACAATGGAAAGACAGATTTATATTTAAGTCACATTAAATACAGATGTTTTGGTTACAACCTTCATCAGTGTATGAATGAATGCGCACACACACACAGATGGAAAAAACACTCCTGTAAGTGGGTAGTGAATGGGTGTTACTAGACAATGGTTCACTAGGTATTGGCCCTAAATCAAGAAACGGAGCAAAGGGACTCACCCTCTGCCTGTGTTGTCAGGTCTGCCTCCATCAGACAGGGCGATGGTGATGGTACGGGCGTGGTCAGCCAGCACACGGTAGGCCATGTCGATGCCATCAGCATCCTCAGAACCAACCTTGCCAGTGTACGGCCTGGCACCAGTGCCCTAGGGACAGGACACATACAGGAGGATTCAGAACAAGTGAAAGTGTGGGGGAAAAAAACAGCTGGCATATGGATGTGATGATCATTCAAAGCAACCATCCAAAGCACTTGAAGAAAATTTCAGTTAATCACCACCCAATTCTGAACAGCGCATCTTCTGATACTGAACTAACAGTAAAACTTCCAGTCCTTCTTCTTCATCGACAGAAGACTGCTTGACTAATAACGTTGGCCTAGCATTGTGGCAGGGAAGGTGACACTAAGGTGAGGCCTGACCTTCTGGATGGCCTCGAAGTAGGGGACAAAGAGGTCTGTGTCGTAGTTGGACATCTTATTCTGCAGCACAGACACCAGGCGCTCCAGACCCATGCCTGTGTCAATGCTCTTCTTTGGCAGAGGCTTCAGCTCCGTCTCAGACTCCCTGAACAAAAACATTAGTGAAAGGAAATTAGTTTGATCCTTGAAGCCATTTTGTGTAGGCATATGTGCTTTTCCAAGTGAGAATGTATTTTTTTATACTAACAGGGTTACAGAGTATAACTATGTAAAAGAGGGTGCATGTGTGTCTAGTAACTGGCTTGTACACCTGCAGTGTGTGTATATGTAAATTCTCAGTATAGGAATGAAATGCTTTTCATGTAGTTTGTGGGATTTCCCATAAAGAGTCTGTTAAAGCTGCTATGTGTAGGTCTCAGGAAATCCTTTAGTTTCTCCTACTCTGGAACTCTGCTTTACATTCACTCACAGTATATATAACACAGTGGCCACACAGCCTCATGCCCCCACCTATTGAACTGGATGAACACCAGGTTCCAGATCTCCAGCACGTTGGGGTCGTCCATGTTGACCAGGTGGGCAGCGTCTCGGCCCCCAATACGGTCGTAGTGGATCTCACTGCAGGGGCCGCATGGACCTGTATCACCCATCTCCCAGAAGTTATCCTTCATGCTGCCAGGCAGGATACGGCTCTCTTCCATCCTGAGAGAGAGAGTGTTAGGTTTCCTTATTAGGTTTCCTTTCATGTTTGATTTCTCCCCCTTCTTTCTGTTTATTTTTCCCTCAGAAATTGTATCTGTTTATATTGTCATATGCTGCTTTGGCAACACTACTTCTCTGAGTAATGCCAGTAACAGTTCTTTGACTTTGAGAGAGATTTGAGAGATTGCAGTGATGACTGTGAGATCTGGGCGATGTACCGAGTTGGATATGGATGAAATGGGGCATGGCATAGATTAGATAAAGGCCGAGTGAAACTGTTCAGTTGTTAAAACACACACACACACACTCACACACACACACTCACACTCTTGCCTAGACGCTTCTATACTACACTTTTTTATCGCACATTGCACACAGGGAGTTAAAGATGGTCAACAGAGAAGGAGAGGAAGAGAGAGAGAGAGAGAGAGAGAAGGAAAGAAGGAGAAAAGGGGAGGGAGTCCCCAGGGGCAGTATCAGGAGGATTAGAAGACTCAGAGAAGCACCTCAGAGGACAATCACTTAGGTGTGAAAGCCTCAAGTCTTGAATTCTGATGATACTCTAGTAAACTACTACTCATGTCTCAAGTGTGGTAGAGAGGGCTTGACTCAAGAGGCCAAGCAACAGACAAACTGGATGATAGCACTTGATTACAGCAAATCCAAAAAAGTTCACTCAAGTGCACTGAAGATTATCCAACAATATGATGCCACACTCTTCAACCTGTTTCTTTTAACTGTAGTTGTTATGTAGTTGTTGTGTGGTAACTTTCTTTGTCAAGTGCTATAACTATGCTTTTAAGCTAATGCTATAAGCTAACCCCACTGCAACGCTACTGCTTTAACCCCCTGTGGGCCTTAGACTGCAGTGCGGACTCACCCCAGGTCCAGCCAGATTTGCTTACACTCCAAGTCTGGCTCCAGGCCGGCCTCGGCGTGGCCCCCAAAGTAGGTGACATAGAGGCGCTCAATGGGGATGCAAAACTCCTGAGTCAGCAGCTCCAGAGCCATCTTACAGGCCAGTTGCTACAGAGCAGACATCCAACCATTATCAAATGGGGAAATTGAGAAAGACGACAGAGGCAAGGAACTCAGTTAATTATAGACTGACAGAAGTGACTGACTGAAGGTTCAGATAGTCTCTAATGCATCCAAATAAATGCAAACAGTATTTAAAAAAAACAAAACAAAAAACAGACTACACCAAAAAATATTTAAAATAAATCAGATACAGTATGTTCCTCTGATACACACAGAGCTGATAATACTCACTCTGTGCTTTAGTGTCAGCCAAAGCACCCTCTGTAAAGCATACCTTAAAGTAGTCTCCAAAGGACCAGGAGCCCAACATCTCAAAGAAGGTGTGATGGTACACATCTTTCCCCACATCGTCCAGGTCATTGTGCTTGCCTCCGGCACGGATGCACTTCTGGGTGTTGGCAGCACGCTTCAGTCTGGCCATGGGGTGTGATGGGTCAATAGTGTTCAGGAAGATGGGCTTGAACTACAGGTGGAATAAAAAAAAAAATTAAATAAAAAAACAGGCTCCTTTTTGGTTTGTGCCATCTTGGAAAATACTGTGAAGACCTAGTCCTCATCTTGCTGTCTCATCTAGTTTCAATTCTCCATAGCTACAACTGGCTGTGATGTGACAGCAGAGCTCACCTGGTTCATTCCAGCATTTGCAAACAGCAGTGTGGGATCATCCAGCGGGATGGTGGCAGACGAGTGGACATACTGGTGTTCATGCTTCCGAAAGAAGTCAATGAACTTTTCTCGGATCTGGGCTGCATTTAGGGAAGAGTCCATGGTGGAAGGGAAGTTAGAGCACGACTGTGATTCCGACTGGGACTCGGACTCGGTCTCTGACTGTGACTCCGACAGTGACTGTGGAAAAAGCGCAAACACATATACATGAGAACAAACCGAGTAACACTACATCGCCAGGGAAAGAAAGCAGAATATAGGTGTGTTTTGTACAATTAATATCATTAACTTAAGCTCTAACTGGCTGAACCTAGACAACAACAAGTTAAGAGGGAATGTGATGCCGATTTGGCAGGATGCACAGTAAATAACAAGTTCATCCATGATCCTTTTAAGCCCAATAATATCCATGTGAGTTAAGAACCACTATCTATCTAATGAAGACCTCCTGACTAATTCATCCTAATTGGTTCATACCTGCTAGCCTAGTAAACCCCTGTTAGCAGCACGGAGGTAAGAGAAAACATACAAAACACAAGCACATAAACAACATAATTTAACAGTGGCTTTCTTTAATAATGAATTACTTATGCTGAGAGGCTGTTATTTTGTGATAAACACAATATGAACAATATGACACACAGCACACAAAAATACACAAGCTTACTGGGAATCTCATTAAAGCTTCAGGCATTTACAAAGACTGGTCAAACCTCATTTTTAAAGCCATTAAGGTTTGGCTACAGCTTGGCTCGAGGTTACTCACACAGATGCTGACGCTCAACAGGGTTAGTAATAGTGAGTGGAGTTGCTTTTCAAAAACTCTGACTGTACACTGTAGACTGTAGAGGTTTCTCTCCCCCCCCCCCCAGCAGAACCAGTGGAATGGTAACTTCGCCAAAGGTGAGAGTCCTTAGGGAGAGGTGTGCAAAGTAAACAGGCTTAGTCCCCTTCCTGCCTACGACACCGCCGCAGTAACAACCAACTAGCATGCAAACACCACCAATCCTCTCATCAACTTGCATAGTAAACTGTCTGAAATTGCTGCAGAACACTCCAGGGGCTTTTTTTCCCATCGTCATCACGCTGAAATGTCAATGCATTTTTCATTGCAAGAGTTGCAATACAGAACAGCTTGATGCGGATTCTCAAAATGTCCACATGCAATGGGTTTAGGTGTTAGATGAGCTGACCCACTCAAAGCCATACCGTCTCTGTCAAAGTCACAAAACAATGCAATCAAAACAGACTAGTGGTTCAAATGCAAACACGGATGCTCCACAGCAAGACCCCGAATAGCGAAGGACCTGTGCAGGGTTCACCAGACAGCACCCGAAAACTTTGGCACACAAAACCGTGAGATGCAGACCCATCAGTTACAACCAGGCAGCACCCTCTAAAGGAGAAAATATGACAAATCAACCAAAACTGTTATACTAGATTACATTTAATGCATGATTTTTTTCTCATGCAGAAGTCTTAAAGAGCATAATAAATACACAGGGGTATGAAGTGGAAATGAGTGCACTGCTGTTAATAAACAACCAGTCAAAACTTATTTTGATGACGACTTGCAAAGCTGGCTGATGGTGGCTAACGTTAGCTGCATAGCCTGGCTAAATCTTTTAACGTTACCTGTGAGCTAACGTTAGTAGCTACAACTTCTCAGTGACATCCGAGTGGGTTTTAATTATAAGACATATAGCATACTCGTTTAGTACCAAGAATGCTGACAAACTGGGCATACGCCTCAACCAGTCAATCACTATGCGAATAGTTATTGGGGGTATAGCTGCAATGAAAAGCACGCTATCCACCATGAACAGCCCCTGATAGCACGAAAAGGCTAACTATGCTAGTACTGCTCAATACTGATCATTCATTGGAACTAGCTAACCTAGCTGCCCTGTTAGCTAATCGTTAAAATGGTTTAAGGAGGTGGTTCGAGCCTTTATCGTTACATTTGTTGAAAGCGCAAACACTGCAGAACACTGTAGCATTCAGTACTATAAAGAATGTCCCAAAAATTACTGGTATACTCACAGTACTTAATCTTCCTGACACCTCTCTCCAGTCACACTGCTTCCCCACGCCGGTGCATTCGAAGAGAGATGAGCTGTGTTAACCCGCACACAAATGCCATTGGTCTGTCAGCAAAAAACGTTTTAAATGATTGGTTCGGAGACCTGTCCATCTACACAGACCCGCCACCAGGGTATGCTCTTTTGCGCGCATAGAACGTGGAGTTGGATGATGCAACAAAAAAGTAACAACTCAGTGATTGCCAGTGCAATGTTTCATGACACGTTAGTCAGATACACAGTATAGTAACTTAAAATACTTAATGCATACTATAATAAATACAATACCAGTTGTGCATAAACAAATTAACATAGTTAACATAACAGTTAACATAGTGGTGATAGGTCGAGGGCGTGACACCAAAGGTGGGCTCCTAAGCTTTAACTGTTGTTAATTGAAATGGTTAGTCAGTCAATTAATTGATCCATGACATGTAATTTCCAAGTTAGTTTTGTAAAACGCGTCCGTATTTGACAAATTACAAACTAAACAGATTACAGATTAAAATAGCAGCAGACTGTGTGTTGTGTGTGATTTATGCAACATAAATGTGGGGAATCGTTTAGTCATTAGGTGGGGAATCGTTTAGATGACAGCCAGCGCGGCCCCCCCGAATTGTTTAGTCATTATTGCGTTTTTTAAAAGAATAATGTTATCTTATTGCTGAGTGATGTGTCAGTCACATGGGTTTTTTATTGTCCTCCAACCATCAGATGGCGACAAAGGTGTAAATTATGATGCCAAGAGGTCTATTCTGACACTAAACAACTTCCGCAGAGAAAGTTTCCAACAGGACCACGCGGATTACAGATAGTGAAAATGCCTGTGGATCGCAGGCGAATTCGGGGTCCAGATGAATCGCATTCTCCCTATCATTTCATTTCCAAGGAGTCTCTGAAATCCCTTGCTTCAGGAGATCGTCGTTTAGATGACAGCCAGCGCGGCCCCCTGGATTTGCGTCCGATTTTTGCGCGATGTGGACTGATCAGTCAAGCCAAGGGCTCTGCCTACATCGAGGCAGGCAATATCAAAATAATATGCTCTGTGTATGGGCCCCGGGAAGCTGAACGCAGAGATGAAACCGACATGAAGTCAGGGCGTCTCGTTGCTGATATGCGGTTTGCCCCATTCGCCTGTCATAAGAGAGGGGCATGGGTTCAAGGGAACGAGGAGAAGGATCTATCTCAGGGGTTACTGGAGAGCCTTCGGCCCGGTGTCTGTTTGCACAAGTACCCCCGCTCTCAGATTGACGTTTCTGTCATGGTTCTGGAGAGCGACGGGCCAGCTCTGTCCCATGCAGTCACCTGTGCATCCCTCGCTTTGGCGGATGCTGGCATCGAGATGTATGATCTGGTGTTAGGATGCTCCGTCCGTCAAACTGGGACGATTCAGCTACTCGATCCCACATTCGCAGAAGTCCAAGACGACCAGAATGGCGGTGAAGAGAATCAAGGAAGTGTAACGGTTTCACTAATGCCCAATATAAATCAAGTGTCAGGTTTGCAATCAGACGGTGTTATGGAGCAAGAGTCACTGAAGGCAGCTGTTCAGGCGTGTATTGAAGGCTGCTACAAACTGTACCCTGTCATTCAACACACTTTATTGAAGACGGTACGGAAAAAGGCGCCTCCCTCAGAAAGCTGATGTGGTGATGGTCGATCATTTTGTATTTGAAGTCATACTTTTTTTATTTGTAAACTACCATTTGCAATTAAACACAAGTTCACAACTTTGGAAGTATAATTTTATTGATGTGAGATGAGCGAGGAATGATTGCGCTAAGAACCAAATAATCTAGACTAATCTATGACGGTGCAAGCTATTTTAAACAAGTTTGAAACTTCAGTTTCATGAGTACATCATTTTAGTGCAAATATTACTGTGATCTAAATTGTTTTGTAATGTAAAAAAAATAAAAAAGTATCAGTATCACATTTTCAGTTATGCTGTTGCATATATTTGTTGGAAACTTCAGTATCCAACTGAAATAGTTTATATTTTTTCTGTAAAAAAAACGCACGCCAGGTATCTTTTGCGCTAATTATGTCCGGTTAAATTTCTTTCGCCGGACAATCACAGTGGCCTCTCCCTTTACGTCCCTCAGTCGATCTGAGTCAAAGTCGACTAACAGCTTCCTCAGGCCAGCACGGGTGGGCTTGAATGAGAACTTGACTGTAACTTCTTCACCTGGTCCAATGTTTCCCCTGTGTGAAAGAGGCACACTGTTACAGAATAGCGAGTGCAGGAGGGTCATAAAACAAGACATAAAATATTGCTCTCCTATTTGTCCATCACAGTAGGATATGACCACTACAGAGTTCCCAGACATTTCAACATGAAGGCAATAACTGTTCACTAGAAGGAAATATTTTAGGTCTGCTCAGTGTGTTTGTCTGTCTTTGGAAGTACACTTCCAATGACGCACAGACATCCTAGTTCAACTTTATTTATTTTATTTGCAAATTCCATTTCACATATTTAGGAGAATTTACACAAAGTCTTACACAAATGTTTGCTTCACGTTGGATGATCTGACAAAAGCAACCTTAGAGCCACCCAAGGCTGTCTGGCCTTAGGAGGCATTTATCCTGAATGTAGGCTGAGACCATCATGTTTACCCTGGCGTCTGCAGAGCAGGCCTACATGTGGTAATGATTTGCCTCACTGGGTGTGTGGAGGGGGAGATTGCCTTTGGACTGAGATGAGGGGCTTATGTCTGTATGTTTTCGTGTGTTTTGGTGTGGGGGTGGGGGTATAAATTCTGTTCTCTGGAGTGTGGCACTCTAGTCTGACAATGTGGTTGTGTGTCCTGCCAAGGTGTCCTGGCTTTGGGCTTTTTCTGACGATCCTTACTATACCACAAATGGAAAAGTTCAGATCTGGAGGGCAAAAAAAGAACTTACTGTGGTTTTATTCAAACCCTTCATTTAGGCATCTGATTTATCCATCAGTTTGAGAAGTACATTAAGCTAATCAGTACAAAATCTTAGGGAAGAACTGTCCTAACGTGCTTATCCAATTTTGGAGACAAATTTATTACCACATACTCTGACTCCGACTCCAGATAGATGTTAAATTGTTAATGACAAATGGCTAATATGACAGTAGGTTTGGACTTACGGAGCAAGAACTTCTGTAGCTGCCGTGAGGCCTGCACCTTCCACGGTAAACACTCCGCCTTTCAAGTTGACAGGCAACGGGTTTGTGAAGGTGATGTGAGCTGTCACCTTCCGAGAGACGACCACCTCTCCTACAACCTGAAGGCAAACAAATAGAACAACTTGAGAATAAGCAAACATACAACATATGTGCTGTTTCTCCTTGTAAATACACTTACAATGTTTATACACTGCAGATCTGCTGCAGTAACTGAATCTAACTTTATTCATCTTTATGTGTAAGCCTGGTTCCCAGTTACCTTGACAAGCAGCTTTGGCATCCGCAGTGGGATGTTGACCTCTTCCAGGATCACGTCACTCTGATCATTCATCTTCACAAAAGCGGTCACCCTAATTAGATTGTGCTCGGACACACAGGCTCCATAGTGGTCATAGCGAAGTCGCAGAACTTCTTTGTGGGCTGGTAACGCAGGAGAACAATGAATAATAATCACTGTCCAATAAACTGACAATCACACTTCTAAAGACAAGCAATTTTGAAAACGGCAGTACATAGAGAATGAGGATTACATATTTTAGCTTTGTAATGCTTTAAGCCAGTAGTTCCCAAACTTTTAACTTCCAGGTACCACCTAACACACTGTATGTCATACCGAGTCATACCTGCACCACAGACAGGTTTCTTTGTATAACAATTAATATTTTTGCATATATTTGCATACTTTATCTTTATGTTGCTGAGTGCTGAGAATCCAATCACAGATTTAATTTGTGTACCTCCTAGAACTGATCCAAGTACCCTCAGGGGTACTCGTACCCCAGTCTGACAACCACTGCTTTAACCTTTACCTCATCCAGTAGAACTAACAAACTGTAGGGTTTGGTTTAAAGTAGGGTTTAATTTTCTCCTGATAATCCCTTTAAGTGTTTGATATATAAGAAGATATTACGAGAATTAAGAATGGATGTGTTCTGGAAGTGTATCCTGGACCGGCAGGAGACAGGGCTGTGTGACTCACCCTGCTGAGCAGGAACAGTAAGGCGGGCTGTCTTCTTCTGGCACTCGCCCCTGTGAAGGCTGTTGTAAGTCACTGCAGTGGACATGACCGTGAGGTGGGCGCGCGTGTCCTCTTCGCCCACATTGTGCACCTCCACGATCACGTCGAAGTCTGTACCGTGGATGGCCTGGGCGTGCTTGATGGACAGCTCCAGCTGGCCCTGACCACCGTCCTGCTGGGAAACCCTCCGGCCGGCCTTCTCGAAAACCTCACGTTCTTTCTCTGAACCTGAAACAAAAACAAGACTCTTAGTTAGTTGGATTAAGGCCCAGTATATCTATCTGCCACTATTTATAACATGTTTCCTCATAGTGGTTTAAGATTAGGCTACACAGCCACAGAGAATGTAACTTCCATATGACTGACTCAATGGGACAGTTTCCCAGCTATGGAAGCATTGAGAACATTCACTGAATTAGAGATTATAGTCTAAGACTAGGCAATATCTGTGAAGTTGGCCTCTACTGTAGCAATAAAACCTCATGCTCCCGTGTGCTTATACAACAATGTATGGTTTTCACAAAGTGCAAAGAGTCATTTTCAAAAGACCTTCAAAAGCTCAATCCTTGAAGGATTTTATGTTCAAGTTAATTTTAAAAACTCTGACCTTCTGGGTATTTGTACTGTGCAGTGATGTCCTCACGGTAATCTCCAAAGACGCTCTTGGTGCTGATGTTTCGGCCCACTGTCTTCTGGTTGACAGAGGCTTTTGTGCGCTCGCCATCTGGGTGGATGATCCAAAATGCGAGGTCTGCGTTCACCTCAGCGAAGATGAATGGCGCGTCATACTTCATCCCCACTTCCCCCTCTCGTATTGCCCGCACAGGGCAGGGCCCACAGCAAAACACACCTGAGAAGAACCACAGGTGAAAGACAATGGATGCACTCTCTCTACTACAGAGTAACTCATCTTATTAATCAGCTATCAACTGTTTTGTACCTTATATATCCATGGTCTATATTCAGAATATTAATACATTGATCATCAATGTTGACAATAGAATAATTTAAATGGCATGTCGATAAAATTCTAATAATTATGATAATTAATTACTTATATAAGGACATAATTACAATCCTACCATCACTTCTCTCTTGGGGGGTGGGATCAAGAGCCTGCCACCCATCATATCCATCTGGAAGGTCTTCCCGAGCCATCCAGGACTCCACCCAGCAATGGTAGTTCCTGTGCACAGTGGATGACAGGGAGACAGAGAGATAAGCTGACTGAAATTTCATAAAGAGAGAGAATGTATTAAAATATGTCAAGTAAGGACAAGTATGGTCGGAGGTAAAAAGTCATGGACCTTGTAGGACTCACCAGATCATGTCCTTTCTTCCACCAGTGGAGACACTCTCCATGTTCTCATCAAACAGGTAGTCTATCATGAGGTTCCCATCTGTATCATGGGCGGAGGAGTAGTTTGTGATGCAGCGGGTTGGAATGCCCAGGCAACGCAGCACTGCAGAGTTCAGATGGAACAGAACAATAAGAACACAACAGCCTCACATGTTGGTATGAACACTAAGGTGAAATAGGATTAATAGTTCATGTTCATAGTTATTACATATACAAGGCAAAGAGTATCAATTTACATAAATCGATGTATGAACAGCATGGAGAACGAGAATAAAAATATAGGTGGCAAATATCTTGGCTAACCATCTGTACATGTTGTACATGCATGACAGTACATTACAGGCAAATGTCTGCAACCTCAAGAATCAGCCAATGCATAGAGACCATGACAAATTAAATTATAAATGAGAGCTGAATTCCCAAACCGTAAAACCCAAAAATTCACAACCATATTGTTCATATGCATAAGGGCTGAATACACTGTACTGAATGTGATATCTCACCTGTGCAGGCCACCCCAGCAAACACCCAGCACTGCCCGTAGCGTACTCTCTGTGCCCCTCCTTCACTCCAGCGCCTGAGGATGGGCACGCTGCCCGTCCAGCGTGTGGGAGCCACACCGCCGGAGTAGTCCCCAGTCCAGTTACCTGTCAGCACCCCACGGTCATCGTTGGAGTTCACCTATTGGCAGACAGTAAGATGTTGGTATTTTGTCTGTTTGTTTGTATTGCTTGTTATAATTTCATATGTGCACATATCATACCCTATTTGCCCCTGAAAAAAGATTTCACAAATACAATGTAATTTTGTACACAGTTGTCTATCGAGATGTTTAATGATATTGGGCCTCCCATTCATTAACTAAAAGTGTAAATCCCTCCAAATTACTGTGTAAATTCTGTGTCTATGTGGTGTGTGTTTGTCAGCTTGGGGATTTGCCAAAAGGTCAGTATACTTGACATCCGCTCCACTTTGTTTGTCCAGTTTCTTTGACCAATTCAGCACTTCAGTGTTTAGTTTAATGTTAGCTGTATAGTTTAATGGGCAATGGCATCCAAAACAGTGACGGGAACCCAACAGAATGGTCCAAAAGCTGGCAGTCACACATTTCCCGGAGACACACAGAGTTGCCAAACATTGTGGAAAAAAGGAGAATTGGTCCAGCACAGTCTATCCAACAGCCAGAAAGGGCCAACTCTTTAAGAGAAGGTGTGCCATTTCATTGGTCACAGCTAAGCGATGTCATCTACTTTTCAGCAACAACTTGAGGTCTGCAACTAAATTGTGACCTCAGATTACCAGCTCAACACACTTTCTTAAAACCTGAGTTCTGTCAGAAAGAGTCCAGAAGGCATATATCTAAGCACACAGATATTTTCATGGTCTGAGAAAATATGGAAAAGAGCAAAAACATATATAAAAACATAATGTGCAATGTTCAATATCCAATATAACTTGCAACACTTTAAAAAGTGTATTCTGAGGTTAATTATGCTGTTTTTGTGCGACAAGCGACTTACCATGGCAGTGAGGGTTCGGCTGACGTAAACAGGATTGGCTCTGTTGAGGGTATCCATTTCTGAGTTCTTGAGTGCTGCGGGGGAGTTGTCCAGTATTTCAAAGCAGATGTCCACCATGTCCTTTTCAAACTGCAAGGTGATGGAGAGGCTGTTTGTGTCTGTGGTTTTCTATGTGTGTGTCAAATATCAGAGTGCCAGTTCACATTACACTGGTCCGACAGTTAATCAAAATACTGTCAGCATTTCAGCACTCCTCCATAAATATTCATATATCTGTAACTTCTAGCAATAATAAAAATGCCATTAAACATTGACTTTGACAGATCACTCTGTGGCTGAGTTGGTACCCTGTTTTCACTAGGTGGCATTTCACTTGTTCCACTTGTAAACAACCCACCAGTACTGAAGATCTGAAGTGTTTCCCAAAAACGTAGTTGCTAACCAGTTAGCAGCTATGGTGATTGGCAGTACAAAATGTACAAGCTTAGTTACAGCCACCTCTTTCTCTTCCTCTTTCTTGCCTGCACTTAACTACAGATTTCCTTCACTTTCTCTTTTTACCTCTTTATACTTATGCCCATTTGGGAGGTTTCAGCTGGGGGAAGAATAGGCTCTTGTTTGTGCGGACTTGCATTCCCACACACCCGAAGCAGAAATGCCTTCCATCCATCAAAGAGGATGCCGGGGAATGGCTGGCTCTCTAGCGGCTGCGATGCCACCCAGATGTCACAATTCGCACAGGCCACCACGGTCCCTGGCACCGGCAACAGAAAAGTGCTGACAGCCTGCTCATGTCCCAGCTTCCACCTCAGTGCCAAATCAGCCCATAGGGTGTCTGTCACCTCCAATTAATCCCTCCATTCAACACTGGTGCTTTCCCAGGCCAGCACAAAAACCTGGGGGGGATTCCTAGAACTGAATAGCTAAGTTCAACATATGGCCCTTGTGTCTCAATGTTTAGTTCACTACTTTGAAGGAATATTAATGTGGCTTCAGGCTAGAACTAGGGTCACTATCAGGAGATTTATAAGAATGTTGAAGAGGGAAAAAATCACTGGTCACCTTTTGAAGAACACTAGTCAGTAACCTACTTCCTAACAGTCTTGTATGTTAAGTAACTAGCACTTTCCCTGCTAGTTCATTGGTAAACAATGTGCTACCTGTAATGAATGTTACCTGCTCGCCATGATACCTTGTCCTTTAAGTTACCTGCTAGTTTGACCATGTCCCACCCCCACTTGTACCCACCTGTCCGAAGTTCCATGGCAGCGATGTGATGTCATCCCAGGCACCTTGGTACAGTATTCCGTTCTCATTTAAGATGTACTCCTGCAAAAGCTCCTCATCTGGCAAGTGCACTGAGTCGGCTGCAGGACAGAGACCATATATTAGTGATGTAATGTGTGTGTGTGTGTTTGTGTGTGTGTGAGAGAGAGAGCTCGTTAAATTAAGAAATTAGGAAACCCATACACCACATACACAATGCCCAGTTGGGTTAGTTTGATGTCTGTATTGTAAGCTTGCTGACCGCATAGAGGATTTTCAGAATCCCATTCAAGAAATTATGGTTATACCCAATGGAACGAGCAATTAAGGAGATCGGTAATAATATATTTAAAAGTGAATGAATGGGGTAACTGAAGCCAACTCAAGCAGAGGGATGTATATTAAAGGTACAAATCAGATAACCTAGATTGTATGTATGGTATTCAGTGTGTGCAAGTAGCCTGAAAAGTTATGGGTTCAAATCCCAGCTGCCACTGTTGTGCCCTTAAGCAAAACACTTAACCCTAAGTTGCTCTAGGACTGGCCCTGGTAGTTGGTAGGACTGGCAATTGGTAGTTGACAAAAATATAAGTTGCTTTGGATAAAAGCGTCTGCTAAATGCTAAATCTAAACTATGCATAAAACTATGCATTTGCAAGTTTATAATAATGCAGACCTAGTGTGTTAAACTCAAGAACTAGTGTGACCATTAAACCCAATAACTAGTGTGACCATGTGTGTATGTGTTTGTGTGTGTGTGGTGAGTTAGTGTGTGTGTGTGGTGAGTTAGTGACAAAAAGAGAGCAGAAAAATATGCTGACTAACAAGGTCAGTGTGTGTGTGTGCAAATGCAAACTCATTCTTCAGTTAGGAACAACCCATCCTGACCTCGGACCCACCTTTGCACCAGGGGTTGAAGAGCACGTAGAAGCTCTCAGGCGCAGTCTCCTCCAGGATGTGTCCCTCTGGAGAGAGCAGGAGCACGGCCAGGCTGTAGAGTCCTATGGGTGCGTCTGCAGGGCTGTGCAGTGTCACCATCAGCTCACTCTGTGCAGCCTGCTGGCTAAACCACCACTGCTCCGGGCTCTGCTTGTGCTCAGACACCTTCACTGTCACTTCACCCTGCTTACCTGTGCATGTGAACACGTATGCGTGCGCGCACACACACACACACACACACATATTTATGCATCAATGGCAAGCACACACACAAACACACACACACATTTATGCATGCATAGCAAGCACATACAACATCCTGTAAAGCTCTATTGAGTGAAATGGTGCCAATTTCCCCTTGCCTTGCTGCCTGCTGGATCTCATACTCCATTGCTCAACATACTCCTACTAATCTCATTATACATTTATAACAATATGATATATTATTTCATAATAATTCATAAATATAATATCATAATATTTTGCAGGAGTTTACATCAGAGGTAGAGGGTGTTAGACCAAACCACATATACCCAGTTATATTAGACTTAGATCCCACTGGATGGCTGTGAGTGGTCAACTCACCCAGTCGGAGGATGAGGCTGAGCTGATAATCGGGGGCACGGGGGGGCATCTCAGAACATTGGAGGGCAATGGAGAAGGGTTGGCCCCTGCGCACCAGCAGGCGGTCCACATCGATCTCTTCTGTGCGGTGGGCATGGTTATTCACCTGGCTGCACAGGTCCAGTCCTATGAATACCTTACCTGGTAAGAAGCACAGCATACAGTATTTGACTACCTGTGAGTGGGTCACTCAAACAGCTTGAATCCAGTTGAGGTAAAGAGTATTTTTGTATTATCAATTATTTATTTTACCAACATTTACATTTTATTAATTTATGATGAAGGGTTTCTTGAGCCAAAGTAAAACTCTTTGATCCTCTGTTACCCTTATACTTCACAAAGGTCAGACAGGTCAGAATGCTGGAGAGGAGACCATTATCAAGTCAAGAGCCCTCATCCATATTTTTAGACATGATGTGACTATTTAAAATCCTACCAACAGACAAAGCACACAGCAGAAACTTACTTTAGTCACACATTAATGTAAAAGTCTATAATTATGTTTTCTTTTTTTCAAACATGAGCCATTCTAGGTGACAATTTTAAATTCTTACCCTCCACACTCTACAGTAATGAAAGCTATAAAGCTAAAAATGAACTGGCTCGTAGGGGTTAAAAGCATCTCTCATTTTCTCCTAGTAATTACATAGTGGAAGCGGGGCTGGCATTGCCTATAGCCTTTATGTAATCCCCAGGCAACAGTAACTGAGGTCCTGTGGAATGCCAGGTTAAATTGGCACAGTGCTCTATTGGCAAGAGATCAGGGCATGCGTCTTTGTACTCATACAGGTCTGTCTATGAGAAAACACATTTATTTGGGAATAACACGTACTATTTATTTCATGTTTCAACTGATATAGATCCAGTTGTTCAAAGGCACTAAAATGCATGCCTGAGTAAACATTGTAGTTCTTGACATCTATTTAGAATATGACAACAGCACTGTGATATACAATTGGAGACATATTATTAGATATATCGAGTTCCAGGTCTCTGCCACTTAATAGAGTACATTTTACACCAACGTGATAGTCAGCGCACCGGTTTAATGCAATGTCAATTAGAAAAGTAGTTACTCACCGTTGTCTGTCATTCTTATTGCCCTGTATTTGGGTTGGTCAAGCAATCCTCTGTGGATTCCGTTTGTGTGTGAAAACGTCCTGAAAAGAGTATGTGTCCTTCTTCAGATTCCACTAGTATTGGTGAAGCTTCTTCACGTTTCTACCTCTTGTCTGCATCAAGACCTTGTATTTATAGAACCAGAGGAATGGCCCCCTCCCTCCCATCTTTTCTCTCTCTTTCTCTTTCTGTGTCTCTCTCTCTCACACACACACACAGACACTCACACAGACATACACACACACACACACACACACACACATACTCACGCCCCCTCAGACTTCCATTCTCTTGAGTTTGTGACCTCTGACATCACACTTCCGAGTGAGGTCCAGCTTAGCGGAGCAGCCCAGAGTGTGTGTGTGTGCGTGTGTGTGTGTGTGAAGTGAATATTTTACTTCAGCAAGAAAAAAGTATTTACTATAGACTCTAGAGTCTAGAGTCAACAGGAGTCAACAGGAGAAGAAACCTCTGTCTGCTCTCTCTTCTTCTTCTCTCTCTCTCTCTCTCTCTCTCTCTCACACACACACACACACACACACACACACACACACACACACACACACACTTTCACTTCTCTGTTCTTTCTCTTGCAATATCTAATTCTTTCTTCACTCTTCTCCTTTCACTCTGTCTCTCATTCTGGTTAAAACACTGCACTCTGACCAGCAGGGCCGGCTGGAAGGCACTTCCTCCTCTATGGTTCTATGCAGACTTCCAGTAAATGTCCTGCATCACCATTTTTCCTACTATTGCCGTCCAAGTCATCACTGAGTGGTGTTATTTTCCAAAGAAGCACATGCTGCAAAGACCACTGCTCATCATATCCAAAGACACAGTACATTATTGGAGTAAGAGGGAAATACTCTCAGACACTCCAAGTTTACGCTAAAGCTGAAACTGAGCAAGGGACACGGACTGGATTCTTGTCTTTTTTTTCCATGGCAAATAACAAACCTTTCATTTAAACTAGAGGTCCTCTAAGTATGCAACAGCATGTTGGGCCAGATCAAATAATGAAATCATGTATTTTTACTGAATTTAATCTCTGCCATTAAACCAACCATAAACGCAAAGAAATTAACATGATTACTATGACCCATAATTATCTGCTATATAATTTCAGGCAGGGCAGTTTGTCTCATATTGGACTGAAAAGGATTCTCTAGCTTACATATCTCACAATGGCAAAGTATATGATACAATCATTTTCTGGTAAGATGATGCAAGAGCCATAAGTCACAAACCCAAAAAGTTTACAATTTACAGGGAACCTTATAAATACTGACATGTTTGTCCACCAGACAATTTTAATTGCTTTCTTCATTTACTGTGATGTTCCGTTTCTTTTATTTGGTGGTCATTCGCCTACTGCTGAATAGATCTTTTTCTGTTATTGACATGTTGTTTTCTAATTAGGGGTTATGATGGGTACCATGCCAATATATAGTAAAACAGTAAAAAATTTAAGTAAAGAAAAAAAACAACACAAAATTAGGGCTAATACTTACATAAAGACACACACACACACCTGCTTTCACAAAAATCATAAATTCACTTCACAGACTGAATGGCACAGAACTGTTGGCATGTCAGTGTCAGATCTGCATCAAACCATGCTGATGGTGAGTAAGGTGACGCTTCAGGAGTGTGTGTCTTACGACACTGCCAGTAAACTCTGAGTCTGCCTCTCTGTTTGTTCACTTGAGGAGGAGCACGCACAGCTCAGCAGAGCTCCCTTACCTCTGATATAATTTCCTTGGAATCAGACTTGGGCATTTGCAAGACCATTTTTAAAATTCCGCAACCATTTAAAAAAAAAAAACTTTAAATGTTGGAGTCGGAGATTCAGATGCCTGTGGTCAGTCAGTTGACCACATTGTGTTAAATATTTTTTTAAGTTCCAGCTTCTATAAATAAGAGGTGAAGTGTGCTGAACTGTCTGTGGCGTGGCATGGCGGGGAACGCGAGGAGAAAAACAATGTCTCAAACATCTGACATGACAGCGGATTCACACCCCTCTGCTACATTACTAAGCTGGTTTTGGCCAGAGCTGATACACAGACAGACCTCTGTTCCTTACTAAGGAAGGGAACAAAAACCACTAATAGCTAAACCTTCTCTGAATGGAGAGCAAAGAGATAGTTAAACAGGTCAGTATGTGTGTGTGTGTGTGTGTGTGTGTATGTTTGTGTGTGTGTGTGTGTGAGAGAGCAACAATAATCTGAGGAACGCCAGGCCAGTAAGATTTTGAGAAATTCTGACATCACTAATTACACCAAGTTTTCCTCTTGCCACTCTGGTGACAGCATGGCCAAAGCCTCTACACCTCATAAAACAGTGGTCCGCATTGCTCATCTCCTCACCCAGCATGTCACACTGTTTGTGTCTGTCTGTATAGGGCTGGAGCTGTCTTGTGTATGTCATATAGAGGACAAATTTTACTATTTTGTTCCACAATTTTAAATAGTTTCTTGATTTCTTAATAAAACATCCACATCATACTTTGGTCAAAATACCAATAAGATGATGCACCACTACACCAGTACGCCGCACCGCTCCTGTCCAAATTGTCCAGATTCTAGAGGCCAATTGCATGAAATGGAAAGAAAAAAGTGGTGGCAGACTATTCCCCCAAACAATACGTTTAAAGACGGGAGTGAGATGCCCTCTGGCATGTTTTGTTTGGTCTTTGCTTTAAACATAGAGAAGACTGTGTTGGACAAAAGCGTTTGCTTGATAAGAAATTTAATTTAAACATAAACACAAACAAAAGCAAACGTGATTTCATCAGACATCACCGAGCTTCACGAAGCTGCACCTTTAACTGTCAGTTGTTAATCATGTTAGTTGAAAACCAGGTAAGACCTGTTGGATACGGGCTTGTACTATTCTTATGGACAATATAATTCTTTCTAACAGTGGATCCAAAACGAGACAAAGAAGTAATCACATGTATATATTTAACCAATATAACACGAGTGACCACACCCGTGAGGATATCCACGAACAACCTCACGACCACGAGTATTATATTGCTTTTATACAACAGTTCCATTCCCAACTTACAAGGTTTTAAGAAACCGAATTGTATTTTCTACCATTTAGTTATATAGTAACTAACATTTAGTTTATGTTCGTTCATCCTCTGCCCAAAATAGTTCTAAACTTAGTTTTACGTCAACAGTTAATCGACGAAGTTCTTTCATTGGAAAATGCGGAGTGATTAAGAGCCGTAAAGAGTCACCAATGGTATACAGTGGATAGAATGCGTCTTATCCAATCAGAAATTGCTAAATTGTTCGACCGGACCTAACTGTTGTGCGCGTACACATACACACACACACACACACATACATGGAATGGACCAAATTGGGTGGTGAGGGTGATAAGGACATTTTTGCAAGATTATCCTGGGTACTAAGGACTAAGGACTTTTATTTTGTTTAACCTTACTGTAGCCTAAATGTTAAACCGTATACCATGGTGATTCATGGTTTGTGACCTTTTTTGGGACTCATGTTGTTAGCTGAATCATTCTAGTTAGAGGAACTGGTGAAGTTCCCATGCTTGTTCAGTGTTACAGTATGCAGAAATTTGCATGCACTATCAACATCTTCAATATGAAATTAATTATTGCTATAATATTGCTATTGCCATACTACAAATTCAAAGTAAGATTAATGGCACATAATGTCTGCGCAAAGATTAGCCAAATTATTTTTTCAAGGGGTAAACATGTTTCATATTTTTGTATAAATCCTTGCCATCAGTTCTGTGTAAACGTGTGCCATCAATTTGAGCACGACATTGCAAAATAAACCTTCCGTTCGACGTCAAGAGGTTGCCATGATTTGAAGGTTACTGCCTTGTCTGAATGAGGCTGGAATGGCAAGAGACATCCAGGTGTACACAAACTGTGGAAGACACCTGAATCCGGTAATTCTGGACTTTATAGCAAACAAATTAAAGACAGTCTGGTCAACAGGTCTGACTGCAGACTTCAAACAGCCTAAAGATTACATTTTCTCGTCCTGTGTTTTCACTGTCTGCTTTCCGCCCGTTTTGCTCCAAGTGTGCAGACACCTTTGTCAACACAAACTCGTGTGTTCCGGAAGGTGACGCCAACTCTCTTTCTGACGGCTCTTTATCCTGCGAGGTGAGCTATTTAATTCACAGAGGCACGAGCAGGGGATGGGCTAGAATGTCTGCAGAACATCACGTATGTTGTCGACAAGTCATAGTTACAAGGAAAATCTGTCAACAATACTGTTCTGAATGGGTTCATGTCCGTCTGTCTCTCTTTTGCGGGCTAGAAAACTTTTTGTTGTCTTCATTTCAGAAATGTACTATAAAATTCTGGATGATTTGGATTGGATTTTGGAAAAAAATGATGGTCTATTTGGTAAGGGCGGTGGTAGTGGTTAAGGAACCTGGCTAGGTTCGAATCCCAGCTGCCGCCGTTGTGCCCCTGAGCAAGGTACTTAACTCTAGGGGAGACTGGCCCTAAACAATTGATAGTTGACAAAATGTAAGTCACTTTGAATAAAAGCGTCTGCTAAATGCATAAATGTGAATGTATGGTAACTTAATCACATTTATTGTGTATATTGTGTTAGGCTATATGCAGGCTATATTACTACATGTTTATGTTAGGTGTACAGAGAGCTAACATCTACCTGAGTCAAATTCCTTGTATATGTAAATATACTTGGCCAATAAAGCTGATTCTGATTACCCTCATTTTAAAACGCTTGCGTCACCAAAGAATAGCCTGCTGTGTTGCATTTCAAATTTCCATTGGTTTGCTATCATGTTTTTGAAGTTCAATAACACATAAAATAACATAGGCCTATTCTCGTCAATAAATAGTCTACAGCATACAGGACATTATTCTCAAGTAAAAGTGAACTGCTCTAATACCTACAGTAATTCCACTGGATTAGGATGATAGGCTATTTACTGAGTGTGTCTGCAAAGTAGGCCCACACTCTTCCCTGACACTAACAGTTTTTTTCCAACTGTAGTATTTTACAAGCCACCTACGCATCTAGTATGCATAGTATGGAGAGTGCACAAGTTCAAAATCATGCATGTTGTAAACTGGCAAAATGGCAAACCTGAGCTTATCCTTTGCATTACAATGCCTTCTGATATATTAATGTTTGATGGAGATCAACTCAACTCACATACACTCAATTAAGAGGACAGCCTGTGTTGTCTGACATTATTCTGCTAAAGAATGCTAGGCTTTTTACATTAGGCTACAAATAAAATATAGGCCAAGCTTATGTGCGTGTTGGAAAGTTTACACATTGTCTCTAGCACTAAATTATCAAATATCATCAGAACTAAATGTTTAACTTAACACATAAGATGTAGGATTTTCCAGCAAACGAATCTACAGTATATCCATGATAAGCAGTTTATGGCTGATTTGTTCCTATCCAAATAAGTGTCTTCTGGTTTTGATGTTGATGGTTATCTCTAAGTTAAGTTAAGACTAAACCTTGGACATATGTCAAAGTCCATGTCTTTCCTCATAATAATTTTTCGTCTACACCTCCTCCAATGTAGAATTAAAATTATTAAAAAAAAGACTTCAGCAGAAAACAATGTACATAGCTTTTGTTACTGTAGTAACAGTAGTGTTACTGTAGTAACTGTAGTAGTTTACAAGCCATCCGCCTGTCTGGCATGCATCCAGCACCGCTCCTTTGCATAAAGCGCGCACAAGTTTGAAATCATGCATGTTGTAGGCCTAAAGAAAATAGCGAACCTAAGCTCATCTTTTGCATAACGATGCTTTTTGATGTGTTTAATGGAGAACAACTTAACAGTGAAGAAGACGGCCTGTGTCTGACATTATTCTGCTGGAAGGATTGTAGGCTGTCTATAGTACAAATAAAAGTCTATGTGCGTAATGGAAAGTTTACTTGTTGTCATTGGCACTAAATGATCAAATCAACAGGACTAGATATTTAACTTAAGATATAAAATGTTTTCCCAGCAAACTATTCTACTGTACATCCATGATGAACAGTCTATGGCCAATGCCTGTTTGTTCCTATCCAAAAAAAAGTGTCTTCTGATTTTGATGTTGATGGTTATCCCTAAACCTACGCCTTGGACGATATCACATAGTCCACGTCTTTCCTCATAATCATTTTTCACCTTCACCTTCACCTCCTCCAATGTAGAATTATAATGATTAAAAGAGACTTCAGCAGAAAACATTGTCTGTAACTTTTGTAATGTACTGTAGCAGTTTACAAGCCAAATGTGTGTCTGGCATGCACCCAGCAGCGCTCCTTTGCATGAAGACCGCACAAGTTTGAAATCATGCATGTCGCAAGCCTCATTAAAATAGTGAACCTAAGCTCATCTTTTTCATCACAATGCTTTCTTATGGGTTTAATGGAGAATAGCTCAACAGTGAAGAAGACAGCCTGTGTTGTGTGACATTATAGGATAGTAGGCTATCTACAGTAGAAATAAAATTGTCTGTTGGCCAAGCCTATGTGTGTGATACTAAGTTTACATGTTGTCATTAGCACTAAATGATCAAATATCAAGAGGTCTAGATATTTAACTTAAGACACACCAAATCTAATTATGAGTGATTAAACGTGTTTACCAGCAAATAAGTTGCTATTAATTTCTAATTATTCAGAAAATAGTACTATTAAAGGAATACGCCATCCCCAGGTGAAATTGAGTCTATCCCCGCAGTCCCTAGAGTTGGATGAGTGAGCAGAACTGTTTTTCAGATGACCCAGCCATTATCCGAATCTGGCAGCACTGACTTTAGCTTAGCTTAACATAGTCGCTGTCATCTAGTGTTGCCAACTAGCATAATGTGGCAAAAGCATAATGTGGCATGCTTGAGTGTTGGCGGAAGTTGGGGGATGGGGATTTCCAGGTGCTGCAACACTAGGGGTGGGGTAGCAATTGATGGTTGTCCCTACCAAATTGGAGATTACACCCTTAACTTTAAAATTTAATACTATGACGTGAAAACTATGGTACTGATTAGTCATCTTTTCCTCTCCTAGAAATGCGCAGTAATTCAAACATTGTACAACACATAGGCTACATGTTCTAGGACAATAATTGCTGATTATTATGACACTAGATTGTGATTACTGGATGACTTTCAAGATCAGGGGTGCTGCTGGAAATTTTTGGCTCCTATGACATGACACTCTGTCATGAACGTGCAAAGACAGCTACTGATTACTGGCTTTATCTAAGGACAACAAGAAAATGCATAATCGTAAATGTGTGAATACCAATTACACAGAGGAATAATTATGTTTATAATTATGTTTAAGTATGTAAAGAACTTTAAAGAATTAAAATCCTCAAGTTGTGTGTGGGTGTGGTGTGATAAGGTTTACGCTCCCTGTCACGCTCACACTCTGTTACACATTAATGCGTAGTTGAAGAACGGCAGAGACCCTGCCTACACAGCACAAATGTGCACAATAGATTGGAGGAGGACAAGAAGACACAGGGGATAAAGAGTTATAGGTTGGAGGGAGGGAGAGAGAATGAACACTAAACTGAGAGAGACAGAGAGAAGAAAGAGAAGACTCCTATTCAGCTGACTACAAGGCAGGAAGCTGTATACCTGGGTTTTACAGACTGCTTTTTTCAGCCTGCCGGTCAGAGGAACTAACTGTGTGTGAATTTGTACAGCAGGAGTGATTTTCCTTTTTTCTCAGAACTTTTTTTTACAAAAGGAAAGTGCTCTTGAATGGCAGATTTCCCAGGACAGGTGAACACTCAGACAAGCTCTGCTGCCTCACAGCAGGGAAACTTACAAATGGCTGTGGACATGTCATTCGCCAGGACCGTAGAGGCCATCCTCATGATGGTGGAGATTGTAAGTGAAAAACAGACCTTTCTCTTGTTGGTTTAGCTTCTGCATGTTAAAGGCATTCTTTCTCTATCTCTATAGTTTGGTTATTCCTCTGTACCGCAGCTTATTGTTAGGCCAAGTACAAAACATTATAATGTATTTTAACATGATAGGTTGAACATTAATATGTGTATGAATATGATAGTTTGCAGTATTACTACATGCATGAGCAGAAAAACATATTTAGACATTGAAAAACATTCCTCTTTAACTAAAGGTAACCTCCATCCACCGTCAGAGTGAGTATTGAAGCAATTGTTCATGTGCACCACCAGTCTTTTTACTCCAGTGTGACATAGCTGTCACCTGCTGCATATGCTGTCTTGGCAACTCAGCAAACATGGTTTAGAGTAAAGACAAGCACTTTGTGAGTGAGGGTTCAAGGTCCTAATCTCCTGTTTCTGTTTAGAGCTTGTCAAAGGGGTGGCTTTTCAAACATTTCCCTTTATGGCTATGCTATTCACACTGAGGCTTTAGCCAGATTTCATCAATGGGATTGGATTCCTCCCTGTTCGTGTTTAGGTTTACACACAATTACAGGGAGACCATGTAAAAAAAATCCCTTATCTGTGCACATCCATGTTTGCTTTTTATATATGTTAAACCTCATTATGTAACAAGCAAAAGTCTTACTTCCTGAACACATTAATAATGTTGCGAGCTCTAGTTCTGTTAAGTGCTTGCTAGCTAATAAGAATGAGACGACCTGAATGAATGAATGATGTTGGTAGGGTGAAGCAAAGTAAAGATGTCTAAAGGGCAATTTGCGCAATTCCTCACAGCAACAGTGAAACAGTTAAAACTGATACAATGCTGAAAGTATCTGTTTTTGACCATTTTAGCTCATATACTGATAAGCAAAGCACAATATATATATTATATATATATATTAATGATTCTCCTATTCATGTTATCAACCCATACGTTATGATAACTCTGACAACTGTGGCCTGGTTTGGGCTGACTTGATCCAGTTGAGAGACAGAAAATAACTAAATCAGACCAGGGATTTGATATATAGCTGGGACTAGTCCAGACTAGGTGAGGATTTTTTATAAATGCTCTGGGTTTGTGAAAGGTGTCATAATGACACTTGTTATTTAGATTAGACTATATTATGGGTGGATTAGGTGCTGATATGAATTATGTTGATTTGAGTAATCAATTTGGTCAGCTCAAAGTACAAAAGTTCCCAAAGACATTTATGAAAAGAGTCATGCCATGCCACCCTCTGATGCCACCAATTTAACCATTCAAGAATCAAGTTCAAGAACTATTAGTCATAATAGTCATAATAGTCATATGCATAGTAGTGACTCATGCAGTCCTGAGTTATGTCTCTCTCTCTCTCTCTCATCAGTTTGTTGGTCTGTTAGTTTGGTCTTTGATTGCCAGCATCCATTATGTCTACCACCCTTCCATTGGCTGGATAATGTTTGTCTCAGTCACTCTCTGGATCCTGACCATAGTGCTGTTCTGCATGCTGTTATTTGGGCTTCATCTGAAGATTTCCTTTGTGCCTTGGCCCATCACGGTAAGTCACTTCATTCATTTAGGCAAGGCTTTTTAACCAACAGACTTTCCCTGAAGGCATTAACTGCATCACTGACCATGCATTAATTAAAGCAGTTTCACTTTATTCTGTGGTGAATGGTCCTCAAGTTTCCTCCTTTCTACAAATGATCCTTATTAATTGTAATCATGTCCATCTGACAAATCAAAGTATATGTCATGATATTTTGTTGAGGCGATCATGAAAGAACAAATGTTATCATTTCATGGTATAAATACTGGTTTTCAAATACCGAACACAAACATTTCTTCACATGTTAATGTTAAACTAAAAGCCTATTGTCTTGTGCGATCTATTGATAGGAATATTGATGGTCTCTGGTGTTAATGCTGGTTTTCTGTGGGTTTCCTTTTGCCAGATAATGATATACAATGCCGTGGCCACTTTCTTGTACTTAACTGCTTTCATAACCAATTCGGAATTTGCCAGTCACTATTTCTACACGTCTGTCTACGGTCACATGGTTGCAGCTGCGGTGAGTAATGAAGACAGTCCACTCTCTATTTTCATATGTTCATGATCACCAGGGTGCAGCCACTTTTTTGGCTTTTAATTGACAAGACAATGAGAAGAAATTAGCAGATATAAAATTGGGTAGTGGGGTTGGGGAAAGACTTTGGGCCAGACTCAGTATTATAGGTTCCTGTGGGTGTTTATCCCATATGTGGCACGGGACACCAGCCCTGCCACCTTTTGGTTTTTAGAGCACATCAGATCAGGGTTGGAGAGATTTTTGCAAGAAGTTAAGATATTTTGACTTGAAAACAACAGCACAATGGCCACAATGGTATTTTTTTTTATTAAACTGGCTCAACAGAGCCTCCAGAGAATAGATGAGTAAATCGAACTGGTATATCTAGCAATCAGTTTTGCTGTAACCTATTCAGAGATATCAGCATATGGGAAATTGGAAGTCAATCACTTGTTTCTGCTCTCAGCCTGGACTGAAGTGTGGTCTGGCTGTATCTATAGACTGCACCTATCTTCTATTTCAAGTGTTTTTTTTTTACCAAAAAGACATAGTTGCAGACTCAAAGATGTGTTTCACATCAGATGTGGTAACACTCAGAATATAAGACTCAATTTTTGTATTCATATTTTCTCTCCCTCTAACTATGAAGATATTTCACTCAAGGAACACAGACATGAAGCAAATTTAAACAGCTAAACAAGTGCTGGATTATTTACATTTTATCTCCACCCTCAAGATCCCTAAATAACTTTAAAGGCTGTAAAGTCTGTAGTGTCCAAGCCAAAAAGCAGCCAAATGTAATATGCTTGGACACGGCACTTTGAGACACCCCCGCATTCAGGTGAGGATAGCAACAAATTGTATATTGACAATGTTAAACATGTTAAAGAGTTGTGCATGTTTGTGTTGCTAGCTTGCAAATTTGTTATTAGGTCTAGACAGGCCTGGACTTGTTTTGGATTAAGATAGCCATAAAAAGACTAATATACTGTATCAAGTACATGGTCCACAGCCAAATGCCACTGTGTACCAGTGAGCACATGCAGTAAATGTCATATCCACAGTACATGCACAGTAGATCTATTTTCACCATAGCATCACAACAGTGCTCAACATGTATGCTCATGGACAAAAATGATGATGGGAGCATGAATGTATGCAATTGAAAATGTGCACAGTATCCCACAAGCAGATACATGATGTAAATAAGCCATCCATTTGTCATACTCTTTCGGTGACAGTTTTAAGGAGAAATACAGTGTGAATCAATCCATAGCCTTATTTTTTGAGGGCCACTGAGTGCTGCCTGTATGAAAAAAAAAACCCAGACAACACTCAAATTTTCATACAACAAAGACTGAATATCAAACCAACAACTAACATTAACTAAATGGGGAATATGAAAATTAAACTGAAAGTGACTTTCTGTGCCAATTTGCTATTTTGGTCTCTCTTGTATAAAATTTTCTTGTTCTTTTTCCTACTGACTCAGTGACCTTTAACACCAGGGGTGTGGATTCACACTGGATTTCTCCTTTAATAGGAAACTCATCTACACACATATCTCAACTCAGCTGTGCTATGCCAAGTCACTCTTGTTCACACTGACTCTTTGACCCCTGCACATCAGCTCAAAGGAGTGGGCAGATATTTTTTCATTGTGCAATAGCCTATCCTGTCACATGCTATGGTGTCATACCTCAAACTTAATAATTTAGTCCACTTGTCAAACTGTGGCATAACAACCCAGTTAAATACATAAACAATATATGAATTAATACATTTCTTTGAGTGTGAGTGACAGGTCTCATTAGACCTTGTTCAGTGCAGTGTCCCAATGCTCTTTCTTTTCTTCCTTCATTTACCATACTGGTAAGAGTGGAGTGCTTGTGGTAGGTTTATAGACCATTTATGGAAGGAATGTGTATTCAACTCCACACCCTGTTCACAGTCCACCACGAACAATACAGTGTCTCTGGACTCAAAAGACACACATACACAAGGTGATGCACAGTCACAGTTGCCACCAAGCCCAGAAGTCATACATGACATGGCCTTATCAACATTTTATGGCCTTCATGCTGTGTCTTTTATCTACAGTACTTGCAAAGCCCAAACACAGCCACAGTAATTAAGCAGCTGTCTCTATTTGTATGTTATTGGCAGGTCTTTGGTTGTGTGGTGACATTGACATATGGAGTCAGCACGTTCTTTTCCTTCATGGCCTGGAAAGGAAATGGTGGCAATGCTGCAGGCTCCACCGTACCAGTATAGTGGCACACAGCTTTCAACACGCACACACACGTAGCAAACATAAACACACAGAGTTTAAGGTAAGCTCTGAAGACACCTCCAGACCGGGATGATGGACGGCAGTGAAATCTAGTTTACAGTCATCAGTGTTTCTCTTTCCGTTTGTGTGTGTGTTTTATTTTACCACTTATGAATTTAATACAGCAAAAAACAATTTCACAGGTTACCCCAGGGAGGTAACCTAGCAACTGTGAGAAGAGATGAATAGCCTACCCTGTACTGTAGTACCTCATCATGAGTATGTAATCGTTTCCATGGACACCATTCCAAGTATGCACATACACATCAGCACTGTCTGTGGCGAAGGACACTATTACCTTCCATATTCTTACTGTAATAATCTTTTATGTTGGGCAGATGATGCACTTTTCTATTGTTTTCACATGTACAAATCTGGAGGGGAAAGCATTTTGATAAAGTACATCTTTTAGACAATACTTGAATTTATTCAATTTTCTGATCCATATTTACAAAGTCTGGCCAACAAATATGTACATTTATAACGCAGACATTTCATAAAAAGCATATCTCTGGCAAGGGGTGAGGATTTCAGTGACTTAAACAACAACAGAATGAGTAATATTAGTGCCACAATGGACTCACAAGTGTCCTAAGAAAATGTCTAGATTAAAGCTCCTTTAAAAAAATCCTCAGCATAGACAGGGTTCTTCTCTAAATGGAAACCTACATCCATGCACTGAGGAAAAGGCCATTGGATATAAAATAATAAATTGAATAGGGAGTTAAAGAAGTGATGTCAAACATGTGACACTTCATGTATTGGTCAAGGGTCAACTGCACCCATGGCTCACTGTCTAAAGCAAGTACTTAATGCCACATGCCACGTAAATGAGCATATGGAAGGAAACATTAGGAGTAGCAAAGGCATCACTGAGACAGTTAAGAACTATTACACAAACTTTATACACATACTTCAAAACAACATACGCAAATACCTGCAGACAGACACGCGCGCAAGCACGTACACTCATACACAAAGTCAATCAAACTCACATATACACACACACAAAAAATATATGTGACTTTGCAGACAATATTCTTTTGTTAGTCATGTTCAGGTACATATTCAGAGTACTGCACATAGATGCACAAAACTTTTACAGCAACATTTAACAAAAGAGGCCAAAAGCAAGTTTACAGACATTAACATTGTGCTGGAAATCCTTCCCCTTTGACGGTGGCTTGAGCCCTGTACTGCAACCCAGCATTCTCCTGTGGTGTGTATAGTTGGGTGTGAGGGCTATAAGGACATTTGGGTGGGTTACTGGTCAGGGGGAGACTCGCGTGCAGCACTAGGGTGAGAGAGGAATGGGGATCAGGGTGTCTTTGGGGTCACAGAGGCTCTAGGGGTGGTGGGAGGGAATTGGTTGGATGTTGGAAGAGGATAATGGGAGAGGCTTTGGGCTAAGAGAGGCATTGGGGGTCGGGAAGTTGTTGAGATAAGAGCTCCTGACTCACTTGGGTCCCACCACCATGCTGGAGGGGATTGGTGTCGAAGCCATGGAGCTCAGAGACTTCACCACCAGTCCGTCACTCAGATCCAGCCCTCGGCCCTCTCGCTCCTGTGGGGGCAGACACAGCAACAGACCAACTCACCATAGCCCATCTGCATCCATTCAACACAGACCAAATTCTGTATGTAACTTTGGAGCAGAATTATATTTATCCAAGATTGTCAAAAACACACAGAACAAGATGTCATATCATATAAACATGGAGAAAGCATCAATATATTCTTTAATCCTTTTTGGGGATTATTCCCTGATTGCACCTCTATTCTGGACAGCAGTTTTTTCACAGTAAGTAACTAGCACAAAGACCACTCAAAGCACTTCATGTACACAGACAGACAATGACACAGAGACATGGACAGATAAACAGTATAGGCAAAGGTGTTTTGCCTGGCATAAACACACATTAACAGTCACCATCAGTTTTTTTTTTTTTTACCAAGCCCACGTGATGACAGGTGACACCACAGAAAGAATGATAGACAGAGGCAAGGGGAACAGGGAGAGAAAGATGGAAAGTTTGCGAGGAAAGTCAAGCGCACTAGCTTTTGACTAGTCAAAGTGGAAAAAGGGATTTCACAACAAACCATTGATTAACACATCGCCTAATACATTAGTGATTTGTCACAAGGCATTGCTGAATAAATGACTCACTTGACGTAATACATTAATAACTAATATCTAATCTACAAGGGTGTAGACAGCATATCTTATCTATGATTTTCAGACTTGTAAGTATAGGTAGCTGAAAAATGAACCAAATAATTTTCAATAGTTGTATTAACACAAGGACCAAAGGTAATTTGTGAAAGAATATCTTGAGGGTTTTATAGAGTGCAGTGAACTGACTGGCCAACTGAGTGACTGTAGGTTTTACGTAAATGTATATATTGTCTCACTGTTAGACTCCAACTTACTGCTCTGTAATCGACGAACATTTCTTTGAAGGCCATGAAGTCTGTAAAGGTCAGCAACATGTCAAATATGTCCCCTGAGACTTCATCTTTGTGCTGCCTACACAAGAATACACATTGGAAAGAGAAAGAGACATGAGTCAGAGGAAAAGTAAAGATACCCTGACAACATAGAGCCCTTATGGTGAGTCTGACAGTATGATCGTATATGCAAATGTCTCCGCCTAGTGGTAGAAAACAGCTTAACACAACAAAGGTGCAGTGTATTATATTTATCATGGGTATGAATGAAGATCATAACAGCCCCTACTTCAACTGGATAATCATCCTCGCTCCCTTACCAATTACAACATTACAGCACTACATCCTGAAGGTAAGAAGCCTTGTTTGTGTTGGAAAAATTAAGTACTTTGTTTATTTATCTGTTTGTAAGGTAGCATGTGTCAGGAGTGAACTCTGCAAACTCTGTGTAGAATGAGCAAGTCAACCCTGTTTTTAACTCTGTGTGACCACTGTTTTAGCTCAGCGTCTGGATATGTAAGTGTGATGTAAACAAACAGTCTGAAGCTATAAAAAACTCTGTGACCGCAATAAGCTCTTTGGAGCATGTTCAATGAATGTGTTGTCGTCACACCCCCTTTTTGCAAAGATAAATGATCATGCATATCATATGAATTAATTGTCTCTATATCGTCTTTATATTTTAAAATAATTTATCTAACAGTCAACATCAGGGATGCAGAGCACTGTTCTAAGAAAGCAGTTGCACAGATTTCTCTATACATCTTATTGAAGAGGGGCCATGCCAAGCTACAAGACAGAGTTTATAGGAATACTGTACTTTCATAAATATTTCTTACATGAGGGATTGTGTGAAGGTACTCATGTTGAAACCAGGAATCCTCTCCACAAGCTGTTGTTCCAAATGTTTCTCCAGGAGGTCAATCTGAGGAGAGGTAGGCTACTGAGTTATTATTCTGACCTCACCAACATCCTTATGGCATGAGTGGACTATGAAGTAATGGATGGTTACACAGTTAAGAAAACAACTAACATATTCATTGAAGATCGGTGTGTAGATGAGCTTATTCTCCTCTGTGTCTTCAAATTCCTGGTAGTATTTTTCCATAAAGTTCTGCTGTAGTCGCTGAAAGTCCTCCTCTGCAGAAAAAGAGGAGATGTACACATGAAATTTGAGGTGCTTTAAAAGATCAAGGGTCATACCTCTGCAATACACGTCAGGAACTGTGTACTAGAGCAACATACCCATAATAATGTCCTCGATATTTCCAATAACGGCATCAAATTCTGCATCTGCATCTGATGACCTGAGATGTGGATGTGAATGTAAGTAACACTGAAAACAGAATATATCCAGAATAACATTATATTCCACATTACGGAACTTGCCCATCAGCAATGCAAAGCAATAATACTTACTTTGATAAAGCAAAGTCTTCCTCGTCTAAGTCTTGCATTTCAACAATATTCTCTCCACCGCCCAGCAAATCTGAGTGACATAATGAGATTTTACGCCTAAAACTAGGATATCCATTCTTATGGTCACAGGACAGCAGTGATTTAGAAGCATAGACAGTAAAAGAAGACAAAGGATCTCTGTGCTCTGAACAGGTGCATCATAAGACATTGGCTAATTTAGCAGCTAGCTGTAGGCTAACTAAAACGCCTGCAATGGCTTGAAAGGAAGAATGCTTTAATAAGCAGCGCATTTAAAATAAATACCTACTAAAAGTATAATCTTAATTAGGATCTCAATCTTAATAGCAAACATGCAATCTCTGACTTTCAACTTTCAGCTGCGATGCAAATAGTTGACGCTCGCGACACTAACCTTAGTGATTGCTTCTTAACGTTTACCTGGCAAGGTAACGGACCAAGCCAACTTTGCCAACCAAGAGGACAGCCTAGATCAGCTATTAAGGAAGACTCATCCTTACATACGTACAGTACCTTTGTATTGTTGTAATATGAAGGAATACTCACTTTTCTCTCTTATATCCATTCTGAAGCCACGTCCAGACGTCGCTTCCGCCTCAACAGCTGCTACCAAGGCAACGGCGAGAAAAAAGAAACATGTGCAACGAACATATTAGTCCGGCCGGAAAACTATCTACCATATGGTCAATGACAGCTACACAATACAACACAATAGTTCTACTATGGTAAAACGTCCGTCTAATAACATGTCTATATTTCTATTATCATACATTGTTTTGAACACCAAAAGACAAAAGGACAAACTCCTTGTTTGTCTTACTACTAACCCACTAAACAGGGGCCTCAGCCTTATCCTATATGTACTCTGAGGATTAGGTTAATATCAGCGATATCAATCTGTAGTAGTATCATAAAGACAAAAAATAAACTTGACCACTTGTTATGCAACACATAAACAGACGTTTATTACAAACATCACAATCCAGAAAAAATGATTTGTATGTCATTAAATGATCTTTGGAACCCCAGTATACATCTGTGGCTCTTTAAACACGGCTGCCCAACAACCCCAAATATCTCAGCAGCCAAAGAATATTTGGCCAAAAAACATATCATGCCTAAAACCCATATCTGGGCCTTCTAAACATCTGTCACTTTAGTCCTGGGCATCATCATTTTCCAAATTTACACTTCTACAAATTTAATTACTGACTTGATACCCTTCATGATCAGGTATTTTATTATTAAATGCAGATTTATCTTTTTTAGCTTTTTAGTCTTGCACAAATATAGACCTTAATCACAGTTTCTTTATCATCATAATTCTCTCTATTTTTTTAAACAGCTCATCCAGGATGTAGGGAATTTATCCAGAACTGCTTCAAGTACAGAAAAATAAGGAGACCTGTGGAGGCAAAGCTAGGCTCTGTCTACACATCTCTCAGGAGTCAGGCATCATCAACATCACCACGAAAATAAAAACAGGTAACGAAGCTCTTTTTTTTGCAGTTGTGCCTGTGTCGATTTGAAATCGAAACATGAGATACCACAGATACACTTAACACATGTTGATGCAGAGATACGTAGGACACATTGAGCAGAGAGTCTCTTAGGAGTATATTCTCCTCCAAGGGATCGGAGGAAGCAAGGAGCAGAAGGCCAATCCATGTGTAAAACGCTGCGGTGCATGAACTGCATGAAGACTTATGGGATGTTTCTACAAATGCTTCTCTGTATCATCAAACCTCTGCCTCTGTGTCTGACAATGGCACAAACACGCACGCACACACACTGCAACTCTGTGCAGAGCTCTGAGGGGAAGTTGCAAGTCCACCCCACCCTGTCTTTTTTAAACTCTCCCTCCGCCTTCCTCTTCTTCTCTGCTCATCTTTTCTCCCTCTCTTTTTCTGTGGGCTGACAGATTGGTGAGTGTCTGACCCTGACGTTGTGATTCTGTTGGTCAGGTGTGTGTGTCTTCTGTTGGACAGAGGGGACTGTTTTTAATGGAGGCGGGAGAATGTCCGAGTCTCCTTGTCCCTCAGAGAGATTGTGTGGGTGGGGAGAGGGTGGGAAGGGAGAACGGGGGGTGTCAGGACACGTGGGAGATGAGTCTGACACGCGTCTGGATGTCCTGGCGGCACAGGGGGCACGTCTCCAGCTGTAAGGCACACTCCATGCAAATCCCACTGCATGGGCACACGCACACGCACGCACACGCACACGCACACACACACGCACACACACACACACACACACACACACACACACAGTCACTATATACATGAGCGTTAAAACAACATATAAATCAACAATTTAACATCTTCAGGCCATTTTGTTGCTAAAGCTTGGGTCTGTACTCTGATAGGGGATAAATAGTAGTAGTAATAAAAGTCCAAACAATACAGGTCTAGTTACACATAACATGTAGTTACACAACACATGTAAGCATACCTATCAATACATATAATGAGCCATTTTAATGAAATATGTCTTGGACATATGAAGCATCTGCCATCTCCTATTCTGTCTTGGCCTACCTGTGTCCACAGGGTCTGAGCTCTGTGTCAGCCATCTGGTCACAGCACAGGGTACAGCAGTTGTCTCGGATGCTCACTTGTTTTAGCAGAGCCAGGCGTCTGTGTCTGCAAGCCAAACACAAGGAGATGATGGCACGAGTTTAAAAACAGAAAATAAGAAGTGCTCTGTTCAACTCCACATTTGGATGGTGGCAAAGATACAGCACTTTTGAGAATGAACTCTTTTAAGGAGGCATCTGAACATGTTTAGATGTGTTTTATTTAATTATAGGTTATATTTAATTATTCTGGTACTGAATTTGTCTTGGTACTGAATGCTTTACTGTGTTTTCCAATGGCAAAGGTGGTTAGAGGAGCCTAGATGCTTGTTGGAAAGGGAGAGGTGCAACACACATACCTTGGCAAGATGATTTTCTCATCTGATGCCAGAGAGGCAAAGTCATTAAAGGTGCTGAATTTGACAGAAGGCGGGTAGCGGAACGGCTTAGCCCCGAAGTTGAACTCACACTGTTGATAAGACATGAAGCTTGCCGCAGCAAAGAAGCCTGACCTGAAAGATGGAAGATGCAGTCCTTCAAAATGTGCAAAGTGGAGTCAATGTACAGTATGTAAAGTCTACATAGACCAGCCACACTAACAGACAGAGAGAGAAAGAGAGAGAGAGAAAGAGAGAGAGAGAGAGAGAGAGAGAGAGAGACAGACAGACAGAGGCAGAGAAAAACTCACGTGGCAGATGAAAACACTTGCTTCTCTGGGGGAAGCTGATGTCCGTTTAAATAGAAGATCATCTGCTTCTTATTGAGGTCTAAGAGAAAGCCTATGGCGTCACCTGTGTGATGGAGCACAAGGATATAGGCCACTGAGCCATAACCTAGTGAACAGATTTAATACAACTGGACGTGTGCCAGCGTGTGTGTATTTTCTCTAGAGAGAAATCAAAGACCTGCTCCTTTCCAAAGGGATGTGTCCCTCTTTTATAGGAACACTATTCAACTTTTGCCAACTTTAAATCCCATCAATCCACCTCAAATTTGTACAGTGCAGAAAACTTGTTACATAACAAATAAAAGACGCAAGCCACTAAGCAGACATGTTAGAAAAAGGTGTGGACTTGCTGAGAGCAGGTTGCTGGGTCAACTGTATTGACGTGTGCAGTGATGAGGGATGAATGCAAGTGTCGACTGACCTTCTTTCCAGCAAGGGTGGGAGTGAGGCTTGCTGCGAGCGTTGTACCAGATCAGCTGCCTGCAGCCATCGTAAGCACATGAGTACTCGTCATCCCCAATCCCATAGCCCTCCTTTGAAAACACACACACACACACACACACACACACACACACACACACACACACACACACACACACACACACACACAGATGAACACAGCTGCCATACCAACCGCATATGGGAATATGGGTGTAGATCTAACATAGTTTGTGTGACTGTGTTTCTGGAACTTATTCTAATAGGTGAGGTTTTAAATTGAGTTTAAGTTGTTTGAGTTGGTTGAGTTGTTTAAATTTAAGTTGGTTGAGTGGGAGACGTGAGGAGGGGGTCTTACGTGGTTGAGGAACTTGCTGTCCTTGGTGGCCCAGCCAATCTGCATGACCCCCGAGGTGATGACTGTGACCTCGTAGTACCAGATCCCAGAGTCTACGCAGAATGTGCAGCGGACGCTCTCGAAGGAGGAGGCGTCACAGCGAGCCTTAGAGTGGAGAGAGCGAGGGAGAGGGAGAGGGTGAGAAGTGCCGTGAAGAGTCTCTGACTTTCTGCCAATACGTGAATGAACGACAGGAACCTCCATAGTTTCTTCACAACTACCCATGACCAATTTCCCCTGAAATATGACAAGATGGTGAGAATGTAAACATCTTGTCAGTGGTGACAGGACTATGGCTCACCTCCAGGCCACTGGGCGAGATCTTCAGATACTCGCTGACGTCGTTGCTGTTCAGCATGGCGTTAATGTTGCTCAAGTTGACCTTCTCATACGTAAACTGACGACCCTCTTTAAGGACTACAGCAAGAGTTGGCATGTGAAAAGGAAAGAAAGGAGAAGAAAAAAAGATCAGAATAGCAAAGAAAGCATAAAGGGGTAAAAAGTTGCTTTGCTCTTCTTGAGTGGGAACAGGACATCCTGTCCATTACATAGTTTATTTGCTATGGCCGTTACACAATAAAAGGCACTCCTGTGTGTTGAAAGTCAGGCTTCTTGACAGCTACAAGCACTGACTGACTGCTCCTATTTTCATATATTGGCCTAATTAGAAACTGCACAGTTTACAGTTGAATTTTGAAGATTTAAATTTTTATGGTGCATAAATCTTTGGGTTATTTCTTGATATGTCTGTTACAGCTTCATTTGTTGATCAAAACCTATTTATCAGTGAGGTGAGGTGAAGGGCGGTGGTAGCATAGTAGTTAAGTAACCTGGCTAGCGTGCAAGTAGCCTGAAAAAGTCGTGGGTTTGTATCCCAGCTGCCACCGTTGTGCCCTTGAGCAAGGCACTTAACCCCAAGTTGCTCTAGGGGAGACTGGCCCTGAACAATTGATAGTTGACAAAGTTGTAAGTCGCTTTGGATAAAAGCGTCTGCTAAATGCATAAATAGAAATAGAAATAGAAGTGAAAAGGCAGTCAGTCAGTGAACTAAAACGCAAGCTGCAGAGTTATATTTCAGGTTTACTGAACTCAAATGGCAGGCGGCTACAGGGGAAATTTAAGGAAGTGCAGAAACATAAGAAACAGAAAAGACTGATGATGTACAAGATATACTAGAATAAAAATATCCTTCCCAAAGGCTGCAATGCACAAATGTAATGTGAGCATTTAACAGCATAACATGAAAGGGATATCTGAATGGAATTTCCCCAAATTCACACACACACACACACACACACACACATGAGTGCAGTGCAAACAAGGCAGGGCTGGCACCTCACTTCACCTCGCAGCTGCCGAGAAAATTTTGGGACAAACCCATGGCGGTAATGAAAGCCTTTCACTACTGTTCATCTTTGATCATCTTGAAGAATGCCTTAACTACGCCTTCACTACACATTCAGACCTACACAGAGAACGGCAACTATGACTATGCTCCCTGTTGTCACAGTACTAGGCTGGGATGTGTGAAACAAGGGCAATTTTTGAAATGTTAATCTGGAGGTGTATTGAGTTAACTCAAAAGAAATGAAAGAGAGAAATGCACAAGAACACAGATTATTGATATTGAAATGGATCCTGATGCTGAACTTTAACAATAGTTCACGAAGCCTAACGTGTGTGGCTGAGTTTTTGCTCTTTAAAGCAGAAGTTGTTTGTTTTAATGTTCTCTGTAGCATGTGCACTTATGATCCAAATGACTAAGCATGTTCCTGTTAAGTGCTGAGAGACAACCTAAACGATAACCTTCCTAGACACAATCAGGAAGTTCAACAACTGTCCTGTTAAACATACACAGACCAATAAAGTAATGCAAACTATATCCTATATACTATATCTATACATCTCTCAGCAAATTTAATTCAGTCTCACATGAGAATCCTGTGAGGTGTAGGAAGGAGATCGGATTTAACATCAGCACTTCAGTGTGTCATGCAATACTGGGTCACAGGCTGGTGTAGTTTCCTTCTTGGTAAAACTCCAGTATGGTGCAGCAGTCTGTGAACCAGCTTCCACAACACTGTTATCTAACTAAAGTTGCTACAAAAGAGCAAAACAAGAGCCAACACCTCAGCTATTCCTCTGATTTCTTGAGGAAGAAATTTATTTAGTAAAGATACTTTAGTACTTTAGTTACTATAGCAACTCTTTTCAAATTCGCATTTGAAATCGGTAGGATCTTCCGTTTGTTTTGATATGCTGTTTGCATTGCCTGGGAAGAGATTGCGGAGTCACAGCAACTAGTGAGTAGCAGTGTTCGTAGGCTCAGATCACGCAGTTTCACTTTCACATGTGCGAGATATCTGTGTGATTAGAACTCTGTGACTACAAGCCTAACAGATAACAATGTCTGACATGCATGCGTGTGTGTAGGTTAATTATAGTAACACACTGCATTTTTACTGTCAGTAACAATAACAGCACGGCAATGATGGCAAAAATACCTAGTGTTATTTGTCAAATAACAAATGATCTAATTACTTTGTCTTCCATTATTCCCATCACTACTGGTAAACTTGACTCTTGTGCTTTGCAAAGAGTCTGAGAACTCTCCATAGGCATACGTTTATTTACTTTGTGGTGGGTGGGAGCTTTGATTAAACTTTAAACCGACTGGTTTAAACCTAAACCCAAACCTAACTTCTGTTTAGATAAAAAAAATGTTTGAAAGCAACAATTATTAAATGATAAAAGATGATTAAGGAACAAAAAGTCCTAGCTCTGTATCTTCAGATTTTGTTTTCCTGCTCCTCAACACACAGTCCCCCAGCCCACCTGCAGACACGCAACAGTAACAAGTCCTTAGCAAGTTTGTTCGATGTGATGCCGACTCAAGAAGCATCCTGTCAGCAGTATCTTTTGTGTTTGAATACTATGGGATGCGGCTCTTCACGGCATGCGGATGCTTGAGTTTGAGGCTCTGAAAGGGAGCTGAGTGGGGGTGGGATCTGCATACTCACACAGGTTGTCCAGGCTCCATTGGGAACAGAACCCGACCTGCCGCTTCAGGTAGTCCAAGTGATCCGCCCACAACTCCAGTACAGCCAGACGATCGCTGATGCAAGACTCCGACACTGTGAGCTTGTTCTCGCCTGAGGTGCATACGCACGCACAAACACACACAGACACACACAGAGTGGACAAGGGTACTTTAAATAGCAAAATAACTGGACACTACACTCAACCCATAACCATGACAGAAAACATGCACTAGTGGAGCCATCAAATGAGGATAACTGATGGCACCTCATCTTCCAGTTTATGTTTCTGCTTGAATGTGAAGGCACTGAAGATTTGACATTTCATAGTGAGTAACGGAGCAAAGACTTACTTGTCTGGGAGAACTTCTCTAATGCGATGAGAGCAAAGAGCATGACAGTGGGATGTGCTTCTGAGCTCTGGAACACACACACATGCACACACACACACACCAAAGGAGTCAAAAATACAAAACACAAAATACTGCACTATTAAGACAAACAGACACACAAACAGAAAGGCTATGTAACACTATGTAACAATGTGCCTCTTTGAGGCATCCTTTTAATAAGACAATTTGTTTTGGTATCATCTTGAAATTGTTTTGGATGATATATCGTTACATGAAGGGTGGATAAACACACTTGTTATTCCCACCGGCCATCCTGGTTATGCAGTGTACAGTTCTGGGGCAGGGTAGGAAATCACCACGAAATAAAAGAACACCTTTACATCATGACATTGTCAGCTGCTAAAAATATCTTCAAATTAGGCACAAAAATGCCTGTAAAAAGTACTGTAAAATTAGTATTCGTAATCTCACAGCAATTTAGACTTGATCATTACCTTAACTAGCTGAGCCTGCCAAAACTCGAAATGAGCGTTTTTGAGAAGTGACATGGTGCTTAATTTTGACTATTAAATGCTATTATATGTAACATCACAAAGACTTGGACTGACTACACAATTTTATGAGATTGATTGTGATGAAAGTTTTAATCACTTGACATCCCTAGTAAATCTACAAATAGAAGATGATAAATAGCAATTGATAATATCCTACCAGACTCTCCAATAAGTACTCAAGGGTTCCTGGGCTAAGGAGGCCTATACTGGCTGGACCTGAAACAGATAAACACAGGATGATGTTATTACATCAAGCAGTGTGTGTATGTATTTGTCTGTCTGTCTGTGAGAGGTGTGTGTGTGTGTGTGTGTGTGTGTGTGTGTGTGTGTGTGTGTGTGTGGTCCATCTAGAGAGCTATGACAGCACAGCAAAGACTATGGGGTTTTCATCCAGCAGACAGCAGCTCTGCTGAGTCAACCTGAGAGGGGGGATCAAGTGATAGTTGAGGTGTCTGTCTGTCTGTGTGTGTTTGTGTGTGTATGTGTTCCCTGGAGCTAAAGGCTTAATGGCATCAACAGAGCTCATGCCAAAGGGGTTGATCAGACCATCGGAGGAAGAGCCAGTGCGATATATGACATCACATGCCTTCAAACGATCAGGGATGTAAGGGACAGGGGACCTGGTTGGATAGGGAAGAGGAGCAGAGGAGCATGATGGGAATGGAGGCTGCTGCTTTATTATGGGAGGGTGGGAGGAAGGGGACAAGCCTTTCTCAGGCTTTCAGAAGAATGTCCAACTTGGCAATGATAATGGCAAAAAACACATCACCACGTACTTTTAAACTGGTGCGTGTATGTATGTGTGTGTTATGTGTGTGTGTGTTTGGAGATAGGCAGTGTAAAAGAGTGGAGAGAAGAAAGAGAGAGTGTTTTGCAATGTTGCTAGCAGGTAACAAGGGTGGTTGTTTCCTAAGTGTTGCTACTATGTACACTTGCTAGGGCATGTTAAAAATGTAAGTGTCTCAATGCGCCTGTTTAGTGTTCAGTCATACAGGTGTGGCCACAGAGGCCAGAACTGCAGTGGTGTTGCTGTGTGTGTGTGTGTGTGTGTGTGTAGCACTTACCAGCGAGTTTCTCAGCTAGGCAGCCCAGCACGGCGGTGGTGTTGCGGTGTTTGGCAGGGATGAGTGCATCTTGACGAGCCACAGCTGAGCTCAAGCTCAGCATCTCCGACAACTTCTGCAAAGCATCCTGGGAAGGAAGGGTAAAGTCAAGCCAGGTCATGCACACACTTAAGGCACCAACAGTCAGGATGACCACATTCATAATATGGACTAACATAATGTGACATCAGCCTTGCTCTCTCTCTCCATTCCTCCCTCCGTCTTTCCTCTCTCCCTCTCCCCCACCCACTTTCCCGCTCTCTCTTTCCCTCCCTCTCTCCCTCAGACAGACACACACACACAGACAGACACACACTTCAACATGCAATAACTGACTAAAAAGGACATTCTTCAGAGGGCTGCCAAACAATGCAATCCTGTGGGTGAGAGCTGTAAAACTGTAATTCCCTCTTCCAAGGGCCCACAATGAGCCAACGCATACAGTAGGAAGTTTTTTTTTTTTTTTTTTGGGGGGGGCTCCATCAGAGGCAAAACACAGTCTCTTTTTGAAGGCAGTTATGAAATGGGCTGCCACTAAGCATGACAGCTAAATGCAGACACCACAGGAATGAGTTGTACTGAGACAAAAGGAGAACACTGATGACTCACCACAGTGTTGCATGTACTGGATGTGTGTGTGTGTGTGTATGTATGTATGTCAGCATGGAATGTGTTGATGTGCTGTGTATGAGTGAGTGCATTAAAGAGAGAGGGAAGGACAAAACTAAAGATGGTGTATGAGAGATTGAGATAGTGAGTGAGAGAGAGAAAGAGAGAGAGAGACAGAAGAGAAGAGATTTTAAGCAAGTGAATCACTATGTCAAAGAGCATTAAAGACAAACAAAAACAAACGCTTGAGTAAGGTAAAGAGATATGGGGGAAAGGAGTGGTAATGAAAAGCTGAAGAGAGGAAAAGAACAGCATGTCTTGCCTGCTGTCTAAAACACACACACGCACACACATACACGCGCAAGCGCACACACACAAACAGACTGACACACACACACACACACACGCACGTACACATGCGACCAGTGCAGTGACCTCAGCTGAGCTGCACCTCATCTGCATCTTTTCCTCCTCCTGCTACTGCAGCAGCAGCATCACCACAGCACAGCTGCACATACTGTGTGATGCCTTCACAAGAAAACAAAGCCATTTACAGTATGAGAGTGCGCGAGTGTGTGTGTGTGTGTGTGTGTATTTGTGCTTCTTTTTCTCTCCTTGCATTGCTATTAGTAGGCTTGTGGGTTTGTGAGTATAGCAGTGTATGTGTGGGACATGCACATAATTGTTTGTGTGCATGAGGGTCTGTTAGTGAATGCACAGACTTGGTGTGTTTTGTGTGTATCTTGCTGTGTTAAAAAGTGTGTGAATGTCATTCTATGTGCGAGTAGTTAGTGAGTGTGTACGTCTATATGTGTGTTAATCATGTCATTAATATTAAACTTAAATATGTACACTATGTTTGCTTGTGCTTGTGTCAGTCAGCAGACATGCTAGTGTGGCATCCACTCACTTTGGTGGGGAGAGGGCACTCGTCCAGCAGCAGCGTGATCACAGCAGGCCCCAGTGGGTCGTCCAGAGGGATGACCCGGATCAGAGACTGGACCACCTCCAACCAGCCATCATCTATGGGAGGGAGGGAGAGGGGGGAGAGAGGATCGACAATTGGTCAATGAATGGAATCTCTATTTCTTTTTCCCCTCACCCAAGGATCCTTTATGCATGAGATGATGATGTGTTCATATAACAAGATGAAGGTGGGTTTTTAACATGAGGGGCTGCTATGACTCACTTACACAGAAATATACACAGGAAGGGAAAAAAAAGGAAAAAATGAATCACCCGATGCCATTCGCCATCCAACATCTATGGTTTTGTAATTCCTGGCAATGAGGAAATAGCTTTCTGCCATCAATGCTAAGAGCCTGTACAGCCAGCAGCCTGAACACCCTTACACCCATTAAGGCTGCAATCTAGTCACCTGCTTCAGGGTTCTGCTAATTGGACTTTTTAACAGCTTAACAGCATACCCCAAAACAACACTCAGAAGTGTAGATTCTGCTGGCTGGAGACATGTACATTTGTGCTTGAGACTGATACTTCTACCTGGAGTGACAAACATCAGAAAATGCACACACTCTCTCAGACAGCGCGCTTCCTTGGATTCGACCCCATTTCTATTATTATCATGATTACAAAGGCTGTTCACATAAAGAAGAAGCAAAAACACAAAGAACTGCATCACTAAGTGAAATTCTCCTGATTCTAGCACTTACAGACTCACAAAGTCTGAAGGAGTATCCCGCCATCAAATGTGTGTGTTGGGGGCATGGGCAGATCAATTCAACGAAACCATCATTCACCACATCAACACCGCCCCACTCACCTCCTAACCTAACACCTCCCTCCCGACTCTGTAACCCAGAGTCCCAACAAGTTCACACCCCCACCCCAAATCAGATACACTTCTAAATACAGTCAACACTGCGGCGTCCCGGGCACCAAGCGTAGGCACAGGCACTGGCACAGATGCAGCCATCTTGGGACAAGATAGGGAGGGCTGTGATTGTTAAGACCCAGGGTACCCCATGCCAAGCCCTGCCCTCTCTGGGCAGCTGCTGCAGCAGCAGTGGCCCTGTGCAGCCTCAGGAGGCCACTTCGTCATCGCTGTCATCACGCCCACACGGGGGAGAGGCAGGCCTTACCCTATGGCTCCCCCTCCGCACACTCAGGGGCAGTTATAGGCCCGTGCTCAGGCGTCTTACATAAATGAAGACTATTTATTTATATAATGAGATTAGAGCGGGGATAAATGAAGGGTGAATGAGTGAGGAGGGTTTACAGCACAAGGGCTACAATGGTGGCTCGTTGCCCAGTAATGGGGAATTAAAAATCTCCTGAAAACAGATAGGATTCCATTCATTTGCTTGCTCTTCGTGAAGTGGATTGAGTGACTGCAGGGCTTTTGGAGTTTGTGTGTGTTTGTATGCTTGTCTCAGTCTCCTCCGATCCTATTTTTACCCCACTCATGCACTCACTTTTTTTTTAATCATTGTGACCAACATGAAGAGGAATAGCTGATTCAAACACATTACCCATAGCCAACCCAGCTGCTCTGACTGAACCACACATACATTTTATTTAATCAGGACTTCCTGGAGTGAGGCAAACGCAGGCAGGGCTGAGGCGTTTTCAAAATAAACAAATAAACCAGACTGGAAAACAGAGATAGACCAACAGAGTGTTCCTGTACAGTACAGTATATTATTGACTAAAAGTGATTCAAGCACCTAAGGCTTGTTTTACAGTAAGAATAGAGACACGGGACTCACCTGTCTCTGCCATCTCGTGTAGTGTGATCATGGAGTACGGTGGCTCCTGGTCACTGGAAAACAAATCAAGAGAGAACAACACGCATTACCACAAAAGGAGTGAGAAAGAGAAACAGCCGAAATAAATAAATTATATAACAAGACCATGTCAAGTTATATCTAAGCACAACATCGCACAAATATTTCTGAATGGTGTTCAGACCACTAAGTCTCTGTGGCTCAGTCTACATTGTGTGGGAGAGCCAATTCTAAATTTGGTGGGTGTTCTCTGTTGCGCAGTAAATCAACACAAACCATTAAATACTCAGCATTCTCAATTTTGGCAAAAGGGTCATATCATATGCAAGTGTCAATCTAGAAGAAACTACAGAGGTCTGGGCCTATAACTGAGCTATTACGGTCCCATTAGCCTATGGCTTCAATTAGTCTTCCTACACAACTAGATACAGATACAGTTTGCGTGTGTTGAGGCAAAGGTACTAAATCCACTGTGCTTGTGAAAGTCTCCTGAGAAAATAAGACAATAGCAATGAGAAAGCCAGGGAGAGAGAAAGAAAGAGAGAGTGTGCGGTCTCCCCTGCTGCTGTCACTGCCACTCAGTCTCCAGGGCTTGGTCTGGCCGTCCGTCTCCCTAACCGAGGTCGGGGCTGTAAATCTGTTCACTAACCACAGCTCTCGAGCTCCCCAGGGGCAGACCCTGCCAGAGGAGCGCATACACACACCGCTGGGGCAATTAAGGCCTCAGCGCAAACACTTTTAACAGAGAAACATGCACACTCTTTTCAAACACACACTCTCACACTCTCTGTCTGTCTCACACATACACACACACGCTGTGCTCTCCCCTCTAAAGATCTAGGTTCTCTCACTTTCCCTCTCATGCACTCTGGCTCTGGGTTGTGCAATATCCACAACCAGCAGACTACTTTGCAGTGAGTTGTGACGGGGTTGTAGTCTTATAACAGCTGGGTGAGCAGGCAGGGATGCCTTGGGGCTAGCAGAGGTAATACAGGGTAGTCCAACAGGAAAGCATTGGGAAATGTTTCTTCTGACCCATGTGATATACAAGCAGGTCTAGGATTGTTGAAAAATAGCCTGAGGCTACTCTTGCCATTCAATTCAACTCTCTTCATTTAAACTTTACACACTTCCATTCGGATTACACAGGGCCTTTTGTTTCGGACACGGACACAAAAGGCATCTCACAGGAAGCAAAGCCTGAAAATCAGTTTAAGGATACTTTAACAATACCATTTTATTTATCTCTAAAGGTAATTATGCACAGTAAGGCTGCATTAAACTGAATTAAATGGAATGATATGATAATGGTGCCATGATCTCAAAAGAAGGTCAACAAACACACACGGTTCAGGGAAGCATTAGGACTAGTTTAAGTGTGATCGTCACCCACATGGCAGAGAAAGAGGAAGAGTGTGTTATGACATTACTAGACACTTTTCCAGTGCATCTGCAACAAAGTTTGCTTTGCAGCAAACAGCTTCGCAGTTGTTTGGACGTAGTTTTAGATATATGTGTGTGTATGTCTGAGAGAGAGTGTGACAGAGCAGTAAAGGCAGAATAAAAAGCACCATGAAAATAAATAAACAACTACGGGAAAACAAATGAAATTATTCTAAATAAATTGCGCAAATGTCAGAGAGAACACGTTGCAGGCAGAGTGTGAGACACAGATACATTGACAGTAAAGCGCACAGATGTGACAGATTAACTGCTCTCGTCATTAATGGATATTAGACTACTTCTTTTGCAGGTGTCCGTGTGGGAAGGTGTTGAGAAATGTGTAACAGAAGGGAAAAAAGACAACACTTGAATGTAATGCAAGCGTCTTCAGGAACGTGAAACACTGGTCGGTTGACATAGCTGTACAGTCTGAAATTAATTTTGAGTTGTCTCTAACGAATGTGTATTTCAATGTTTGTGTGTATGTGTGTGTGTAGGGGTGTGTACATGAATAAATGAATAAACAAACATCATTGCCCTTCTCCAAATAAGTGAGAGAAGAGAAGGAATCCCTTCATCTCCTCATTTTGCTCCCAACACCCAACTCTCTGCTAGGCACACACAGCACATCTCTGAGTGGGTGTGGCTCTGGTGCAGTGGAGTGTCCATGTGCAACGCACACAGTGCAGGAGAAATGCTCCTCTCTTTCTGGATCACATATTCTAATGCTCTCGCTAGCATGCTCACATGTACACACGTGCACACAGACCTCAGTACTGCTTGTTCAATAAACTAGCCACTAAAAATATAGATGACGCCAGGGGGAAAAAACTCACAACCTGAAAATAAGTTGGTATGTGTAACAAACAGAACTCGACTTCCCTAGTACTTGCCATTTAAACTTCACTCATGAAAAGCTGCAAGTCTAGAACATGCTTACAATAAATGTATGCTTTCATGGCTTTCTTTGTTGAGGTCATGTCAAGCAAGATTGATGCTCGCAAAGTAACACAATTGTGAAGGAAAATCAAGGGATCTTGTATGTTTACTTTCTTAAGCACACCACAAAGTACAGCTCTAGATGGACATGGCGTCTTGACACCGTTAATGTTTGACACAAATGTTCAGCAGTGTGCAAGGCCCAACCCCAGAGGCAATCTGTAGGGATAGTAAAACAACGACTTACTTGTCAACCAGAGTCCTAATTACGGCTAATGTGTCTAGTACCAGGCCGTCAACGTTTTGCTTTTTTCGCCGAGGTTCATGCGGTCCTCGGCCACGTCTGGGCGGCCTAACCGGGTCCCGTGGGCGGCTGCCCCGAGCCTCCGGCGCCTCTACGGCGGTGTGGTCGCCGCGCCTCAGTTGCCTCCGGGGCGCTGATCCATCCTCCACGTCACTGTCCTCTCTGCAAACACAGCTGTTCCCCATGGTTCCGGAAGCCCCTAGGGTCTGCCAAAACTGTAGCGTGTGCAGCTGTTCTACGGTGAGTCGCAGAACCCGCGCAAGGCTCCTGCTGGCACAGAATGCAATCCAGGTGGCTACTATCATATCATTTGGAGGATCTGAGGAGGCGTCTGCGGTCGATCCTGCCCGGGCTACCAGTCATGGTGCTATTGGAGGCGGTGATCGGCCGAACAGAAGGGCGCAGTACCTGTAAAGTTAACAAGCATCCTCCATCGAGCCCCAGGTGGGCAGGACAGTGTTCTTTTGCGGAAGCACACAGCGCAGCTCTGAAAAATGAGACACTTTGTTTACAATTTCGCATTTATCACTGCGGGATAAACACAACTTCAAGGCAACTTATCTTGTTACTACTATGTCACTATTTAACTGTGACATTACTAGCGTAAACCTAAATCAATATTAAGTATACACAAAGAGTCAGATTGGGGATGCACTGGAGAAACGAGACCACAAGACAACTAACGCAAACATCACATTTTCTGAAGTTGCACGCTATGCAAATTCTAGACAGGATGTCAGAATTATGATTAACCTTCCTACAACGTTACATTCTCAACAATAACCAGCTCACAGTCCTCTTAGTTACGTTTGTTCTTACGGATAGACATAATCAGAAAGCACGAAAGATAACGTTAGGCTAACGTTAAGCTTTTGTTACAGGTTGCTTTTAAATTAGCTGACAATTGCGATGTCTAAGGGCCACGTTAGCTTTACATAACTATTACTTTTTAGCTGGTTATTGTAGTAGCCTTTCCTTGCTCAAGTATAAGGATATATTTCCTCGGTGGTTAAATGTCTGTTGGTGGTTAACCAAAATCGATTTGGTGAACCAATTAACTCAATTAGCCAGTATGTAGCTTTGCATCTTCCCAGCCAGTCCACACCGGCTGAGCTAAATGAACCAGCTGACGTTAGAGTATCATACCAAGTTGCCAGAATACAGCGTTAACCGATTGCATTAACGTTACCAGCAAGATAACTAGCGAGTGTGTGAATTAGTGAACAATATCGCGCTCACACCGTTCAACATCTTACAGAGCCAATGAACTAGTCAAAAATCGAACTTGACAACAACGAAAAAAAGAAGGTTGAGTTAGTCGAACTAGCATTAGCTAATAGCTCCGTATCAGAGTCATGCTAAAGGGCTAACGCTATGAAAAGCCAGTCACCGTGGAAATAACATTAGCTTAGCGTAGAGGTAAAAGTAATTTTGTTTTTCTGCCAAACTACCTAAGTACATAACAATAAATATTACCTTAGCAGCCGAGAGTCCAACTGCTCTAGGAATGGCCACCACCAAGCTCTTTTTACTTTTGTCAGTGCTGAAAGTACACCACCACAAGATTGTTGAATCGGAGTTATGCGGAGTCAACACTATCCTTACCCCGTAAACAAGGAGAGGTTTCCGGTGTTGTAGTACACGAGAATGACGGTGATGAGAAAGCTAGGCCTTGACAGGGAAGTGGCTAACGCTGAAATCGACAAGCGTGTTACCGATCTTTCCAGTTGACACAAAATTACAACATATTAATTATAAAGATGACAGAGCGAATTGACGTTTAGTCTTGGCGACCATAGCTGCCACTTGCTCATTCACAGAAATCCACTGGCGAACGTTACTGTGATTCCTATGTGACACAAAAGGAAGCTGTGCTCTGCTGTCTCACTAACGTTACTCATTTAACTGAAGCCTGGGCGCAACGACACCGTAGTTATGATGTCAGTGAGACTTTTCTCAACACATGATACCCTGTTACGGTTAGCACTGACAGACAAGTTTTATTTGACTCTAACAATAATTTTGTTGCTAAAACTTGGATTATAATCATGTTAAATGTTAGTGAGATGATAAGTGCACGTTTTATTTCACCTGTGAGATTCGTTTTTACAGTGCTATTTAAATATGCTCCAAGAAAAAGTCACAGTGATTAACCCAGGCTTATTTGTTTATTACATTATTTTTATTGCAGAAAGAGTCATGGGAAATTGTGCCTGTTAACTTCGTAGATATCTTACAGGAACACTTTACACAGGTGCATGACTATAGTCGGAACATTTAAACAGTTACACAAGGCACCTTGGATGAGGTAAATATGTGGCTTTTGACTTGAAGCTTGTATTTTTTTCAGTACTTACACACTGGGTCTTGGCGTTCAAATAATATTGTTGGCGTGTTTACAAAACTAACTTATCTGAATCATGCCTGTAAATGTGCACGAGTCCTACGAGACGATCCACGTATCGTCTTCTGCTGCATGGTTCTTAAGGTCTGGTTAGCTTTGCATGGTTAGCGTTGGCTTGTTGATTTCTGATGTGCTGTGCCATTAAGCTATCGTAGCGTGGTAACGTTACCAGTGTAGGTAAAGCTAGGTAGAACTTTGGTAACACTAGCAGCACGTTAACAAGTTTCACGGGTCCCTTAAGCCCCTCGGCGTATGTAGTCCCAAAGCATATTGTTCGAAAACGCCACAGTAGAACCTATTGCTGGAGCGTTATCGTGATATACAGCCAGCAAGCAAGCAAGCTAATGCGTAGACAGATAGCAAGCCATCTCTGTGGTGTGAGCGATGTGGATGTGCTTTAATAGTTCAGTGTTTTTTAGTGGTCGCTAGCAGCAACACGATTAACGATTAAATTAACTGACGCTGTCTTAAATTGCCCTTAATCTTCTTTTACTGTCTATGCATTCACAATTCGTTAACGACAAAGGCTCACTAGTTAACGTTAAGTGCATTGACGTTAGTGGTTGGTGGGGTAGGTTAAGCTGACCTCAACTAATACCAACAGTGGGTAGATGTACGGGTTTCCAGTGCTGAAATTGATAGTACTATTTCTACTCCCACTGTTTTAAGTTTCTTTTTTATTCCATGGTTAGTCCGCTGAATTAAAACGAATTGTGTAAATTTGCAGAACTACTGTTGTAACGTTGACTGTGCAGCGGCGTTTGCTGCCCCTCTGTCATCCAGCAGAGGGAAGCATTTGCCTAACTCTAGACGGGTTCCTCCAATTGAGTAATGTGTTTGAGGAATTGTGCAAGTGATTAAAGGAATGTAAAATGAACAACATAATTAAAAATATCTGTCAATGACCTCTGTCAATCGTATTCTTTTGTCCAGATTCACCAATATCCAAATATCCAGATGACCTCATGAATAGGAGTTTGTTATCTATTTAATCAGCTTGACACCATTAAGGTAGAGTCTTGTGTACTGAGTTCTGGAAAGTGATGGATTACTACTGGAAAAATTAAATGCCTGTCTGATAAAATCAATGCATAATAAATAGTCTTGAGAATGCAGTAAACAGTAAATGTGCACAAAGCAGATAATTTTTGTCTAGGGGATATGTGTTTGGTTTACATTATTTAAATATTGGATTTGTACATGCACGTCTTTGCCTGGAAACGATGTTGTGCATCCATATGTGTTAATGCTGGTGAGCTTGTCTGTGCACCCATTTCATTTTCAGACTTTCATGTACTTATTTGAGCTGATTAATGAAAGTGCCCCAAGTTGTACATACTACACTAAGCTATTGTGTATACCTGGTTCAGGTGCTGAGATGGCAAACGCAGGAGGGGTGGACCTCAGCAGGAAGTTTGTGTCTGAGTCAGAGCTTGAGGAGAAGCGGAAAAAACGGCAGGAGGAGTGGGACAAGGTCCGGAAGCCGGATGACCCAGAGGGTACAGCCTTTCACCTGTAGTTCATATATCAACTTAAACAGACTGTGCGTTTACAGGTCACAGGTTTGACTATCTCTGTTTCTCTGGTGTGTGTGTTAATCCAGAGGCCCCCGAGGAGGAGTATGACCCTCGATCGTTGTTTGAGCGACTTCAGGAGCAGAAGGACAAAAAGCAGGAAGAATATGAAGAGCAGTTCAAATTCAGTAAGTTGACACCACTCCCTCTAACCCACCTCCCTCTTGTATCCCCTCAACACTATCTTCTTAACTCCCTCCATCTCTGTGGGATACTGATGCTCGAATCAGTCCCCCTCTGCTAAATTGGCCCCATCTTGTCAGATTTGACCCAGTTGCCAGTATTACCAATATCAGTGGGTGTTTTGTGTATGAGCAGATGGGGAGAGTTTGTGTGTGTGTGTGTGTGTTTGTTTGTTTTTGCTCATCTGAGCAGATTCAAGTCTGTTTGTGTGTACACTGATGACAAAAAGACTTGCACTGGCACCATAGCTTATTCCTCATGTGACTGATCCACTCTCCCTGGTTTCCCTGGTGACCATCATAACGTTTCTGCCTTTGCAATTCTTAGTTAACCTCTAAATGATAGACAGCGAGTGCCTTGTTTGTTAAGAGTTCAGAGCAGTGGCAGGAACTGCTGATTTAACACACAGATATGATGTCATGTAAAAGTGTAATAAAATGTAAGCATCTTTTTTTAAACAGTGTGAAATAGCCTATCTCATTGAGTTGTAGTGTAAATAAGTATGGCAGTGGTAAATGAATGGTTTGCTTTGACACTTTTGCTCTCGCAGAGAACATGGTGAAAGGCTTGGATGAAGACGAGACAAACTTTCTGGATGAGGTGTCAAGGCAGCAGTCTCTAGTGGAGAAACAGCGGAGAGACGAGGAGCGCCAGGAGCTTCAGGAGTACAGAATATCCTTTCAGTTCTTTAATTGTGTTCTTTCCCTTCTTTTTCTCTCTCAATCTCTCTCTTTCTTTCCTTGCTCTCTCTCTCTCTCACACACACACACACACATACACAAACACAAACTCTCTCTGCAATTCTCCATTTTACTTTTTTCTCTCCATCTCTGACAGACACATTTCTGTGCAGTCAGATCTGTAGTTTGTATCTTTTTTTTTTCTTTCTTTCTCAAACTTCCCCTCTCTCTCTGCCTTGGCAGTCCTCCCACTCTGCTTCGTTAAAGCTGGTGCTCAGAGAGAGCTTGTCAGACACCTTCAGCGTCAGGTCAAAACCTCAGACTCCTCCACCTTGTTAGCGCGTGCCTGCTTTCAAAGAAACCAAGGCTGGCTCTCTCGAGACCTTGCTCCATTTCAGGAGCGACCTGCGTGGCAGACAGGTGATTAACGCTACTGCCTTTAACCCGCTCTTCTCCACACTGGTCATCCTGACACTCACAAGATGCTTCAGCGTCTTTACATTGACAAATTTGGGTAGCAATTACAAAAGTGTCAATAACTGGGATAGTGCTGGAGAGTAATACACTCCAAAAATGTGTCTTATCACAGAACACAGGGCATGTTCAAGTTCTCCATGTGTCCGTAAAAAGGAGTCTTCATGATGCTAGTCATATCCCTTTGCAGGTCTTTAAGCAAAGATTAGCCTAAAAACATGACAAGTCTTGTCACTGGGGAGTAAGTTTCTTCCACTTGAAGGTGAGAGAGGAAAGCCGGTGATGTAATACCCATTTGATGCGCAGAGATTCGCACATGGAAATATATTCAAAGCTGCTTTGACTCAGAAGTGTGCGACACTCTACTGTGCAGTGCTGCACGGCACAGATGATTTTCACATTTAGTATGAGCTTGGCAAAAAGGCGGCGTCTGTCTCTATCACACAGTACTTTGGTTACTGTCGCCATGTCATTGTCACAAGCCTGTTATATTGAGGTCTAAGGCTAGAGAGTTTTTTTTCTCCTTCCCTGTATTTATTTCTTTCATTCTTGTTTCTCTCCTTCTTTCTTTCTCACATACACATTCTCTCTCTCCTTCTGCAAAGCACACTCCATTTTTATCTGTCTCATTCTGTGTTTCTGTCTAACACTCACCACTGCCAATCAGGTATGTCTGCATACAGGAGAACATGTGTTGTCGTGGCAACTGCAACGTTCTGAAGCCAGGCTGAGTTAGAGGATCACACAGCTGAGACACACACACACACACACACACCGCCCCTCTGGCAGATCCTAATGTGCCCTAGTTCAGCTCTCTGTTGAGCACTGTGAGTTTTTCTGGGCTTTAAGTGTGTCAGTTTTTTAGGTCAGTGGTTGGAGACCACAGACCAAGTGTTAGTCCGAGGAACATGAAAAACTACCCACAGTGAACACTTCGGAAACGTTTTGGGGGGTCATTTGTGTTTTTGTTGGTTATGACAGAGTGGAACTGAACAACACAGTTGAAAACATTTTCGCTTGGTACAGAGTTAATTTTAATAGATAAGTTAATTAACAGCCGAATCATTAACTGTGTTGATGACATTGCATTTATTGCATTTATTGCATTAAACATTGCATTTATTAACATTGATGAAATCCAGCACTTACCCTTTTTATTAGGCCCATCCATCCATTGTTAGTATTTTTTTGTACATGTGCATGTTTATTGAGGTGTGTGTGACTGGGTGTGTGTGTGTTTGTTTGTGGGTGTGTGAGTGGGTGGCTATGTGTGTGCATGCGTGTATGCATGTGGGTGTGTGCACCTGCTGTCTGTCATTCCCTTGACTGGGGGCTTGTCACAGCGCCATAAAGAAGCTGGCAACCTCTAGCAGTGAGAGCCAAAGCCGCAAGGAGCCGGAGAAGAGGGCGGGACCCAAACCTCCGGAGCACCGCAGCCACCTGTCCCAGGCACACCTGCTGGCTGGGGCTGTCAAGAGGCGCAGGTGAGTTCACCTGGGGTTACACCAAGGCCACCATCAGGCCACCAAGCAGGTGCAAACTCCACTGCTTACAGGTGGAAAACTATTGAATTAAAGTTCAGCAAATTTGTGAAATCCCCTGTGTCAAATTCACGGGTAGAACCAATAATGTGTGTTCACCTTGCTATGATGGGAGTTCTGTGCTTTCCTGACCATACAGTTCATACATCTAGTAAAGATAATGGCGCATCAGTAATCCAACACCATTCCACCATCCTGAGGAAGTGTCTTGGTGTTTTATTCATTACACTTGTAACACAGTGTGAATTCCAGTGTGGTTCTCCTAAATTTCCCACAGTTCGTCACAATCGTCGTCAGAAGGGAGCAAGAAGCCAAAAGAGGAGGAGACAGCAGTGGGCAACGGCAGCCGGACAGGTGGGTTGGGATCTGAGCATGCTCAGAGCGGCTTAAACTGAAGCCGGGCACAGGGGCCTGTGTCAACAGCTATGGAGTGGGCACAGTGCCATGCCAGCGTGAGTGCGATGACCAGAAATGTTCCTGTCAGAAACAACAGATGAATGTAAAGGGTGTAGAGAAAAGCACTATACTGGGTATGTTGTATTATTCTGTTAGGGATTAGTTGATGCAACACTCTCCATCCAATCTTTGCAGCACTCTGATAAACATTTGGTTTTCACAAATGGGTAAGACATAGACATGGTGATTTACTGACGTCATGATAATTAACCCAAGTTATTAAACAGGTCATAGGATTTGTCTTAGGGTTCCAATTTGTTTGACGGGGTGTGCACAATGCGTTCAGATCGCATTTCATGGAAAGGGTGTCACTTTGAATGAATTCATGTGTGTGTGATGGGAAACTGTATACAATGTGTGTTGTTGATACAAGTTAGTCCTAAGTGCAGTGATGAGTTGTTTGAAATTGGTAGGGAAAGTTAGGAACAGTCGAGAGCAAGAGTCTGTCCTGTCTGTCTGTGTGTTTGTATGTATGTATGTATGTATGTATGTGTGTATTTCATCCTCAGAACAGGAAGCTGGAGGAGGAGGAGGAACTGCTGAGTATGGTGCAGGAGCAGGGGCTGTGGCGTCTGTTCGAGCACCCGGGGCCGTCGTGACGGTGACCCAGCCTGGTGTCCTCCACTTACCGTCGGCAGCGGTGTGTGTGGGCATCCTGCCAGGCCTGGGCGCCTACTCAGGCAGCAGCGACTCCGAGTCGAGCAGCGACAGCGAAGGTAGCGTGGATGGAATGACCTCTCCAATAAAGCGCCACAGGCTCTTCAGATAGACCTGCCACACACTCACTCACTCACTCACTCACTCACTCACAGGCAATCAGCTAATCAATCAGTCAGTGAATTATACAGTCAACAATTCAATCAAGTACAAATAAGCATAAACGAATCAAAGCTTCACATGAAACACAGTCTACAGCTCTAAGTTACCACACAAACCAGCTGATACCAGTGGCCTAACATTTCTCCTTAATCAACCTATAAGCTGTGTAGTTATAAATGTAAATCGAAGAGTTCAGTGTTTTAGTTGTGAGTATGTGTGTATGTATGTTCATTTCCAGTTTCACCGTTACGCATGTGTGTGTTCTTGCTCAGATAACCTCACTGTACTCCTCATTACCTGATTGCCTTATTATAATAATGATTATTAAAAGCCCTCAGTGGTGATGATGCTGTGATTGTCGGCGGTTGTTGATGTGGTATTTTGCAACTCAAAAACGTGACCCCCCCCCCCATCCTCCCATATTACGTTTCACACAGTTTAAACCCCCTGGCACCCTAACCAGATGACGATCCCACCCCCCCCAGAGGCTTCTGCAGTGGTATTGGCCAAGGGGACTTTGACTGACTGCTCAGGATGACGGAGAAGACTGCTAACTGTCATGCTAATACCGTAACTTCACCCAATAACATCTAAAAACAGATGGCAGATACTGACCCTGTGAGCAGATACAAACAGTGTGTGTCTGTTTGTTTTCGTTTGTTTATTCCTCTTTTTTTAAATAATAATGCTTTGACGGGAAGAATGCTGGAAGTTTTATGAATTCTTACCTGAAAGAAATGGGCATCTAATATTGTGGGGCATATCAGATGGGGGAAAAAAATAAAAAAATTTCTGGTGTACATATGATTTTTGTTTTGTCCACTTAAGTTTTTGCAGATCATTGAAAAAAGCAGGTGTATGAAAGTATTTAGTGTGATATGGATAAATACATAAGTATTCTCTTTTTTCAATTAAAATTTATTGACCTGAGTGGTAACATAAAAGACAGTATAAAATCAATACACCTTGACCAAGGTACCATACAGTTTTCACAAATCACATTTGCACTACATGAAAAGTACAAGTTTGTGTTAAATAGTTTGTTTGAAACATAAAACATCTGTATAAAGGTACATTCAAATCCTCTTCATCTTCCTTACAATTCAGAGGGTGCTTTTAGTGTTTTCTTAACATCTTTCATTTAAATTTATAAGGATTTATAAACATTTATCAACATTAACAAACATTTATTAAATAAAAACATTTATTTTTTCTTTTTAAAAAAATCATGCGCTTCCTCATAGTTGGTCTGGTTTGTTTTTTTAATAATAATAATAATAATAATATGTAAACAGTGAATAGATTTTGGCAACATGCAAGTTGAACTTCAGGCCTCATCCGGCACTGTGTTGCTAGGCGACAGGTTCCTCTGTTTGAAATACTGTGTGACCTGTTGCGGCAATTCTGCCAACACTGACTTTGCCAAAGTTTCCTTCGGAGCCTTTGAAAAGAGAAAAACAAAACACATACACCTAAAGAAAGCGGTCAGGATAAAAAATAATTAAAAAAATCACTAAGGAAGTGGAAAAAAAGACGCCATTGAAAGTTCTAAAAGATTCTTTCATTAAAACCGACTAATGAGAGTATCTGTTACTAGCGTGGAGAGAAAGCTGGCTCGCTCTATGTCGCTCGATCCTTTTTTTTTTTTTTGCTTTTTTGCTAAATGAATTTTAATTTGCTGCCAGCTGGTTGATGCCAAGGTCTGTTGTCTGCTCCCTCCTGCTGCTAAGGGAAGTCACGTGGCGCACAGAACGCCCACTCCCACTCCCACTAAAGCTGCTGTTTACACACGTGCAACCGAGTCTATCTGGTCTATCTCATCAGTGCAGAATCCAGAGATTAGCCACTCCACAAGTGTATTGATTACTGTGTGCACTGCAGAGATGTGAAGGTGGACATTTGATGGCAGACCACAGACAACAAATCAATTGGAAGCATTCTGCCTCAATGGTGGAATATGGGCTTTCAAAGGACAGATGTTTTCAGCTATACCTCTCAAACTTTCATCAAGACTACTCTCAAAACTCTAAATGATGGCTTGGAAAAACTGTGTCTAGGTATGTGCATCACATCTGAAGACAGCAGAAAAATAGCCTGCGGAGTACCTGATTGGCACATTTGGCTGCAAGTTAGGATCTAACAGCCAATACTCTATGGCCAGTTTTTATTTATTATTATTATTTTATTTATATTTATTTTTCCCACAGAAATATCTATAGGTTATCAGTGAGTTTTCTGACGGGGCAGGAGTGGTGTACTGTTGCCCAGGAGACTAATGGGTATCTTTTCACTCTGAGGTATTTCCACATTTTAACAGTGGTTTGAAGTGTTTCCTGTACATCCTGTGGACCTCTGGGAACAGTCTACTACAAAGTAGTTTTTTTTTTTCTCTCCTGGACAACAGTAGCCTGTCAGATTTGCATGTGGTACACTAGTGTGGCTTAGATGGGAGATTTATGGAATGGCACAGCACATGTTTCAAGAAAAAACAATAGAGTGAATGTGTAAAGGTAAAAAAATATGCATGAATTCTAAAATGTCTACAGATGTCAAATCAGATTTGAATCCCATCTCGAACCACAGCCTACTGTACGGGTGTGACGCAAATCTGACTGAGCAAAAAAAATAAAATCTGAATTGGTATGTCCACAGACCCTAGACAAGATCTGAGTGAGATTTGAGTCACTTCTGCTAGCTAATGTGACTGTAAGGTCAATGACAACTGATGAAATTACTAAGATGCAGTTAACAGCGCCACAGATGTCTGTCAGAGGAGTTCAATAATCCTTCCATAGATGTCTGTCAGAGGAGTTCAATACTCCTTCCACTAAGTATTTAGTATACGCTGGTGCTTCTTTAATATGGGAACCATGTATTGACTGCAGTTCACTAAATATTACTTACTGAATCACAATCAGATAAATAATAATGAAAGAAAATATAATGAAGAAAGAAAATGGGACTTACATTGCGAAAGTCTCTGAAGGGGACAAACTGCACAATGTCTCTCACGGCCTCTTCGCCAGTGTAAGACCGCAGTACGCTGCTGTCTCCATCCAGAAACTCCATGGCAGCGAAGTCGGCATTGCCCACGCCGATGATGATGATGGACATCGGCAGCTTGGCGGCCTGCACGATGGCGTGGCGCGTGTCGTCCATGTCGCTGATCACTCCGTCCGTTATGATGAGCAGAGTGAAGTACTGCTGCACGGCCAGGGAGAGAGGGATAGAATGACAGACAGAATGAGTATTGTTCTATTTATGCATCGGAAGCCAGTCCATACACATGGCACACAATGTATGTCCCCTGGCAGCTGGGTTGGCCCCTTGAGCCATGGAACTGTCCAAGGGAGTTTTTCTTTGCCCCTGTTGTTCTGGGTGCTCTGTGTTTATGTGTGGGAGTATTGTAAATTGTCTCCAACCCCTCCCCTATATGCACTTTATCCCACCCCTTCCCAACCCCCGACAAACATGGGCTGACAAACACAATTTCACTACATTTTTTACCCCCAGTAACTACATGCATGTGACACTAAACTTTACTGTATCCTTGTATTTCTGTATGTACTACAGTATGTACTATGTATGTATTATTATACATCATTTAATAATAATACAATATCCTAAACTACCAATTTCTTTTTTTACATCCTGAACTGTAAACAGAAACAAATACAATCCTACAGTGCATGGATGATCCATGGCTGTATTCACAACAGCTGCTGAAAGGGGAAAAAAATCAGAACACACTGTAGCATCTTATGAAGACATTGACAAGAGACCCTGACAACACTGGTTTGTTATTAACACCATGCTGATGGGAACGCAGATGCTGCGTGCCTCTCATAAGCAGGCAATACTGTAATAGGCTATAGTGTGCCTCCACACACACACAAACATCTTATAAAACACGAGGGCATCCTGCAGTGTTTTGTAGAATGCCCTCCTACACAATGCATTGTAATTGTTTTAATGTAGGCTATTCTAATTAGGATCTCTGCAGTGTGCAGTAGATAAATCTTATTAAGGTCTGCTGAGGATCCAACCCATGCTGGGCGTGAAAGAGAGGGGAGATTGGAGTGCAAGAGTAAAAGAAGAAAAGGAAAAATAAGAAATAGATTTTTTAAAAGAGTATCTTTTAATGCAAGGCCCTCTCTCTCTGGGTGTTTGGGAAAGGTTTGGAAAAGGTTTTGTGCTGCTTTCACATTCTCCTCCTCTTTACTCTTTAGTGTTGTGAATCTCTGTGACACTAAGAGTGACACTGAGATTTGCTCTTGCTCAGCACGGTGTTGCAATAAAAATGTTTGCCCAGCTGTGGGGCTGCTGTGTGTAGTGTCAACTGGATAGAGTGTTGTCTCCTTTGTTGCAGCTGAATCTTCCAGGAACACAACCACACACACACACACACACACACACACACACACACCTACAAAGTGTAACTACATAAAACCCTATTTGTCTGTTTGTGCAGTAAATCAGTTTAGCATACCTGCCTTTGTCCGAACCGCAGGGAATTCAAAGAATTTGTGCAAGAGCTTGTGGAACATGAGATGCATAATGGCAAACATGTCACAAATCATGATTACAATCAGCTAAAAAAATTTAGCAATGTAAACAGACTTCCTGGTGACTGACACAAATGCATACTGTGTCATGATTCTGCACTAGACCACATAATTAGCCTGTCCTTAGTAAGTCAAGGACCAACATCACCACCACCACCTCTACCTCTATCTCCACCTCCACTGCCAACAAGGAGGAAAAACAGGTTATAACTAAACACAGGCTTTTTTTTAACCATGATCCCGCAGTGGACCACATCAAGAGCCAGTCCTAATTAGGTTGAGGGAGATGCGATCACCTCAGCCTTGCCCCGCTGGTTGAGAGAGAGGAGGTTGGAGGAGCTTGCGGGAGGCAGGGAAGACTGAGTCAGCTGTGTGCATATGCGGCCCTCTGTGTGTTTGTGTGAACCCTGGGCACTTTAGAGTACTTCATATTCATGCCTCGCACACACATATTGCCTCCAACATCTGTTGCGTAACTGACCAAATAAAACATTTATTTTTTCATTCTGCTCACCCCATATAATATAATTATGGAAGAATCAAAGCACACTGGTGACTTCCCAGTTCTTGTTCTTTTGCAAACAAACAGAGATGGGTATGTAAGATGCACAACATTCACTGGCATAAGTTGTGCAGAAATGTACACTAGGGAAACAAGAAATGAATTCCATGCACTAGAATTTAGGCTTTTATGAACTAAAAGGGCTTCTGCAAAGAAAGCCTCTCTGACAATCTCAATCTGTTTTCAGTTTCAAAACATTTTGCTGTCAAAAAAGCTTCATTACCATTCCTTGATATTGTGCAGTTGGTGTAGAAGTCTTAGAAAATACCTATTTGGGCTGCATCCTGCAGATTCTGTTTTAGTGCCTAATCTTCCAACACCTCTGTGTGCGGCAGCATCTACACCTTAGTGGTTAACAGACACACACACACAGCCTTACATGTCCATTTTCAAGTAAACAATCTGACAGGTAACTGACAGAAGAGCTGGTTTCCTATTATCCTGGACTAACATCAACAACCCCTCCTCCCATGTCCAACCCCTTCTGTCTCTGTCAACTACCCCCCTACCCCAAAGCCTGGATCACCACCACATCTACTGCCCCCCCAACTCTCATTCAGACTGTGTTTCTCTGGAGAGTTACCAGTGAATATGGTCAGTGTTCACCAGCCCAGCAACCCTCCTCTGGCAGGGCATGTCTGAAGTCTGCCTCTTTAATGTCCTGGCAGGCAAGCTCATTAGAGACTCACAATGAAAGATGAAAAAAGAGATAAACTCATAGACATGCATATCAAGATGCGCACACACACACGCCTTAAACATGTCGTTACAGAATGGTGAACTATGTTTTATCACTTGTTTCATATATAAAGCAGATGTGTAAATGCCTTCCTACCTTTGCTGTCGGGTGAACAGATTTAACATGTAACTATATGAGCACAGGATGTAAGGCCAACCTTTTTTTTTTTAGAAAAGGCATGTTTTTCCCCAACTTGTTAAAAAAAAATCTTTTGGACATACATAGTTTTCACCCGGCAGCAACGCTATGCTATGCTAGTGCTTGTGATATCTGTAATATCTGTAGTTGACTTGAAATGTCACTGCAGCAGCATGCAGCACATATATTATGGCAGCCTTCTTACATATACAGTACCTGAGAAGACGTCTTAAAAACTCTCAGCACATTTAATGTCATGGGATTGTCTGACAGGTTACAATCCTATTTCACATGGGTCTTTGACTCTCTGGATGCACATGTATGCTGCAATCACCTGTTCCCTGAAGCAGACTGAATGAAATAAAATACTGTGTCTCTGCTTCATAAAACATCTGTGACATGCAGCAGACCTCTAGCCCTTGTTTCATCTGTATCTGAGAGCTGACTGAATGAAATAAAACACTGTGTCTCTACCCCATAAAGCAGCAGACCTCTACCCCTGGTTTTGTCTCTATCTGAGAGCAGTGGGCAAAGCAGTGCTCCCCTCTCCTCCCACCTCAACAGATTAAAATACTTCTCTTTATCTCCCTCTTTCTCTCTCTTCCTCCATCTCTCTCTCTCTGCTTTTGTCTCACTCTCTGCTCCGTTTTCTGTCTCTGAGGTGACAGGGTGCAATTAGGGACAAAAAGCACCCAAGGCTCTTCCCTGAGACGAGCTTAAATAATGACTAGCTATTATGCACTGCCACTACACAGACCTTGTTTGTCTGATCATGCGGCCTTGTTACATAGATGGAGGTCAGCCACGGGGGCAGGAAAATAATAGCCTCATCTGAAATCCCATTCTGACCACAGTGGCTCTGTTCTCCTGACACTTGCCCTTTGCTGCACGACTCTCCTGTCAACATCAAAACACTTTATTAACTTGATTTCTTTGCTCTTTGTGACACCGCAAAACACAACAAGGACCATCTGTCTGATCACTGCCCTTCAGCTTGCAGTTATTTATGACAGCTCAAAAACTGACATCAAGCAATTGACAGGAGCATCCAATGGCATCATATGGTTGGATGTTGGAATGTGATGAGTGATCAGATCAAGTACGCAATACTACTTCTTCATCTTTAAATTTTAGTTTGCATACGCTTTTCTACACAAAAAGTGGCAACAGTAAAAGCTACTTCACAAACTCTTACCTAATACATCATTAGATGTTAGTTCTGACTCCTGTCCGTGTGTTCACACTGAATACCTACATGGTTAGACCGGTTTCAAAGTGTTTCGGCTCTGTTCTTCCAGGAAAATAACAAAGTCTGGCTGTGCCTTTAGGTTGCAAACATACCCAACCACAGGGCGTCGCCTCGCTAGTCATTAAAACTGAGGAACAACATGGAAAAAAGAGAGAACATTTGTTCACTGAATCACCTTCTATAAATAGCCCTAATTGAAAAGAGATTTTAATGGCTGGTCTCTACTGGGTTGATAACAGGAGAGAGCAGAAATGCTGAGCCGTTCAAAGACCCCCAACCACACACACTTTGAACTTACTAGAGAGAGCACAATTTGTGTGTGTGTGAGAGAGAGAGAGAGAGAGAGAGGGAGAGAGAGAGAGAGAGAGAGTCTAGTTTTCTTTGCCAAGCAATTAGGGTTCTGCTGGTACTGGGTCAGAGTCTTAATGCCATAATAATAAAAAAAATCCCCCTCACCAGCTTTGTTCTCCCTGCAACTAAACTCCCCCATCAACACAGCTCCTACCCAGACAATTCAAACACATTCATCAAACCACACACACATACACATATACAGTACATATATACAATACACACTCACACAAGCACCAACACTCACATACACACCCAGACATACACACACACACACACATACATACAGCATACATCATGATGTCACATGTTTATATTGGATGACAGGAAAACAAATATCGTACTACAAATATCTTTGTGGATCCAAAACACTAGTGATGCTATAGAGGCTCCCAGTCCGGTCCTAGACAAGCAACAGTGCATTTGGTGAGTCAGAGCTGATAAACAACAGCTTGTTGACCTGAAGGAGAGCATTGTTCCTCCATTCTGAGCAGTCAAACCCTGTGAGATTCCTCTCTCTGTGTGATATTCTTCTCTCGGTGTGATATTTTATCAAACCACCATGGTCAGTGCAAGTGGTCAAAAGTAGAAACTAGAAAGAATATGGAATTACCAGGGGCAGTATTAAACATGTAGCCTACTGTATTCTCAATGTAAATGTTTTTTTGTTTTTTTTTTCTGTTTATTATTGTTTTTAAATGACTACTGGATGTCTGTTGTTCATTCTCATAAATGGGAGGGTAGGAGTCAGAGTGTCATAAAATTGAAACTGTCCCCATGTCACTGACACTATTTCAGTGCCACTAAAGATGTTCAGAAATACAATTTTAGTTTTATGGTCTCCAACCGCAGACTCCAATTTACACCACAATAAGACAACACAGGCTCTTGTTAATTGCTGATTGTGATCCTGACAAAGTTATTCATTTTGCAGGCTTACATTATTCACTGAGTCGACACTGTAGATGTCTCATCCAGTACAATGGGATCTTTTTTAGACTTTAGTCTGTGAGTATGCAGTGTGGTTTAAGTGCTGGGCAGTGCACTCCTAAGTGGACAAAGCAGTGGAAACTGTGATGGGGAGGCTGGTGCAAACACCGTAGGCACAGAAATGAACTGGTTCAGTGGTTTCTAATATTTACTTTTTAACAGCAACCGCTCGGCACAGAGCCAATATCACAATATGTGTTGGTTTTCACAGTACTGGCAATGATCATTCGCTGGATCTCCAAAGCATGGAAACGAATTACCAAATGTCTAACCCCCTCTTCCATTTCCCACTCTTTTATCTGCTCTACCTCCCTCTCTCCATTCTCTTTTTTCCTTCCTTGTCTTTTTTGCACGCCTTCCCTCACGCTCTCTTCCTCTCTCTCTCCCCTACTCTCTCTATCCTCTCCTTCTCTCTCCCCTACTCTCTCTCTCTGCTGGCTGCTCTGCTGGTGTAATTAACCTAGCTGTGGTGAACAGGCACACTGAGTGCTGAGTGCTGGATTGAAATAGACCCATGATTTCCCGGTGCTGGGTCCCCAATTATTATATTGACTCTAGCAGTATTGGTGGTAATAACACAGAGTCTGAGTGCCCCCCTCTCTCACTTTACTTTTTCACTCTTTTTCTCTACTCCCTCTCTTTTGCTCTTCCCTGCTTTTTTGCTTCTAATCACTTGCTTGCAGTTTTTCTCACTTTGATTTTTGGTACAGTTCTGCACTGTTTCTTTCTGTCCTTGCTCGCCTTCATTTTAAATGCCTCCTGTTTTTTTTTCAAATGCCTCCTGTTTTTCCTTCATCAAAACCTAAACACGCTATCCTCTCTCTTTCTCTTCACTGATCACATTCCCATTTTATTCCTCTCAGGGGCAGATGGGCTAACAAGTTAGAGCCCATTTAGGTGTAATTTCAACATTATGTGTGTGTGTGAAATGGCATGAAAAGTATGAAACCACATGCACATGGCTTGAACAACATTCTGCAGCACAGAATGTGGGGTAAAATCATGATGAGACACACAAGAGGACACTGATTATGCATAAAAAAAGATTATGTATAAAAAAAGAGCTCATATCTTTTTCAAAAAGGTGCAAATCAGATGGCTTAACTGTTTTGGTCAACTAAATGATGTTTTCAGATGCAGCCAGCAAGCGTTGCCAGCAAGCAAGCGTTGATTGCATAATCATCCACAAGGTTAGTATGTTCAATGTAACATGAACAGACACAATGTGCATTTTTGGCAGACTGTCCAAGTTTCTGCTTGTACTGTGTTCTCCAACCCATGTCCATTTGACCCACACTCTCATTGTCTCTTGCTCCCCTTTCTCATTGCTAGGAATCACCTATCATCCTGATCTGTGAGTTTGAGTTTGTGCTCTAGCTCAGTATGGCCACTAAGCCTATTTCCACTTATTTTCATTTGCCTGAGACAGAAAACCAATCAAAAACAGGCGTGATGGAGGCGGGTTTAACTTGTGGTTTCATTGTGTGTCTCATCTGTCTAATAGGTACAGAGGCATTTTGATCTACATTCATTGATTCCACCACAAGGAAGTGGGAGATAACAGCAAAGTATCCAGACCAAACTCAATCTCAGATTGAAGTGGTTGTGACAACCAGGCTAATGAATCACTCTCTCCAACTTATCTCTGTCCTCCTTCTAATAATATTTATTTTCTTCACTCTCACTTTTTCCTTCTTTCTCGTGCGTTGGACTCACCGCTGCCGTGTCTTGTTGGAGAGCCTGGGAGGCGAAACGCGCCACATGGTTGATGATGGGGGCGAAGTTGGTGGGGCCGTAAAACCGGATGTGGGGGAGGCAGTTAGAATAGGCCTGAACGATCCCCTCAACCCCTAACAAACAGAGGAAACAGAAAACACTTAAAAAAAATATCAACACACAACACACCCCAAAGGCAGTTGTGAATATCAGCAAAACACTTTGCAAGTTAGTTGTTCAATGGCTGCCAATTTTTCCTCTGTTGCATTCTCTTTTAACAAATTAACTTTATTCCATTTAGAAGAGGATTTCTGACATTGGTAGTAACAATGATAGTGTGAAGGAGAACATTCACTTGGTAATTAGATTGCTCTCAAATTGGGGCATAAAGCTGAAGATGCAGACTGGATGGGACAGTAAACAAATGGCTGATGCTTACCTGAACAAAAGGGGTTTGTGGGATTGAAGTTGATGGCAAACTCGTGGGAAACCTACGAGCAGAAACACAAAGCACAATTTTGCACAAATCATTTTGTTTATCAAATATCAGACAGGCTGATGTCTCCACACTTTCAACTACACTACTGTCGTGACTCGTGAGAGTGATCTTCAATTGTGTTTGTAATCCTGCTTCATTCATGCCAAGATCCCCTAAGACAGGCAAGCACCCATCTCCTCAAGTTAATATGTTTTACATAAGGGATATGACTGGCAGGCATGAAAGCCCATCTCTTTGTATATTTTTTCTATATTGCTACACCTGCACTGTGATTTATCTTTAGCCACACATTACAAAGTCCAGGAGGCCCATAGTCTATATGTCCTCAATAGCTGTCAGATCATAAAGACCATAACTGCTACAACTTAGATATTGGAATGCTTACATCAGCTTAAACTGTGTGTGATTAACAAACTGTTGAAATCTCCTCATACTACTCAGCCACCTGTCATTTTTGTTCCTGTCTGTTTCTCAGCCCTGCTTTCCTGTTTCATTGTCTGAAATGTTATCTTGACAGAGTTTCCTCGCTGTCATCTCCCTTCTGGTACTGGGCTTTTGACAATGCCTCTCGTCTGCTCTTTAACCAAGCTGAACAATCTATCAGTTTCTTTGCCTTTCTCCCTCCTTCCAATCTCCTTTTCATCAGTCCACTGCCATAGCAACCCAGATGGGATGACAGTTGCATAATCACAGTATGCATGTATTATATATTCCCCATCACTCTCTCTCTCTCTCTCCTCGTCTGTCCCTCCTTATTTCATTTTCTCATCTGACTTCATCTCTTTCCACAGAATTAAACAAACTCTTACACATCCATCCATCCCCCTCTCACCCCCCCCCCTACTTCACTCTCTCTAGCCATCCATCTATCCATCGTTCTCGATGCCTCTGTCTCTTCTTGTGCATCTTCTCTCGGTCACACACACACACACACTCACATATACACACACAATCACACACACACAGACAGACACACACACGCACGTGGATGCTCTCACCTTCCAGTCGGGTGGGAGTTGGGCCCCGAATCCCAGTGCAGGAAACATCTTGTCTCTTGGGAAGTAAAAGAGACGTCACCAAGCTGATTACATGCATGTTACTAACATGACCTTGGGCTCATCATGAACAACTCATTATGCAGTAGAGCTGATCACTATTCACTCAGAGCTCATTAAACAGCTTCATCAAGAGCAAATTACATCCATTGGTTGTGATATTGACCTGCACCTGATATTGACCTTGTTTTATCTGCTTGACACACACAAGAGTTTGTCTAGGGCTCTCCATGTTACAGAGACATTACGTTAAGTCATTTAAAAAATACATTGAAAAGATTGGTGTATTTTTGTTAGAATGTTTGCTGCGCTGTCACATCTGGTGAAGTCAATTCCATTGATTATAGCTAATTCTTTGACTTAGCCTCCCCGTGAAGCTTACTGTGCATCAGTGATGTAGCACAAGGGAGAGCAAAGAGTATAGAGGAGAATGCTGGTGCTGTTAATCTCTGAGGTGCTTCAGTAACGTTTCACATATTTATACCATTCAGTATCATTTATAGAAGAGTTCACAATCACAGCCTGGCATATGTAGCCTATAACATATTTATTACACCTACTAATCATAGTCCTAATAATATAACTAAATGTGCTATACTCCTTTATTAGATGGATTGAAAATTGGACACTTGTAACTAAGTCATAGTAGTAAATTCAATCCCATTATATGTCTATAATATATAGAGCAGACTTACGAGTCATAGTCCTGTATGATCTGGCCCACTGCCCAGATAGCAGACAGATACTCATTGCTGCCCAGCGGGTTTATATAGTGCAGAGAGGAGGGCTCACGTGGGTTCCCATTCGAGGCTGTGAAGTCAATACCAACCTGGGGGTACAAGATGTACAGTGCAGTTGCGATGGTTTGTCCTGCAGGTTTTCAAAGGCTGCTAAACTAAGTGTTTTATCTTCAGCTTAAAAGGGGGTTTGCATTCAAAGTGGGAGACGTCAAGGAGGGAAACTAATCTAAGTCTTGTTCAGGATATAATTCCTTAACCTTTGTGTTCACTAGACTTCTCAGTAACAATGTAGAGTTTTATACAGTTTTATTTCTACAATACATCCTATCTTTCACACAAAAGCAATTTATATACAGGGAAAGCTACACATTTTATCAGCATGAGAGTTTCCCGAAGGCCCATGATCTCATAGTTGCCATCTTGCTCAACCAGAAGATCTACAATGAATAGGTGATAGTTTTCAGTGCAGCTTGTGTGATATGAGATCGTACCCGCAGGTGTAGTGTCTTTTAATTTGAAATCTAGAGGGAATGGGATGAAATCTGACAGTATATTCCTAGAGGCTCTACTACCCCTTCACACCTCACTGAGGCATTATTTAGTTGCTCTAAGATCCACCCATCCAGGGAGGGACCCAGGGATCTCTGCTTACTGGGCTCCTGAGGTTTGTTGCTTACCTCCATCTGAACCTGGCGTACATACATCCCAGACTGGCCCTGGAGTCTAAACTCAGCCTTTGTGAATTTAAAAAAGGCAGTATGATTGGGCCAGAGAGGATTGAGGGAATAGAGGAGAGACAGAGGTGGAAGGGAAAGACAAAGAGAAAGTAAGGGAGGGAGAGAAGAGTGGTTTGGGATGGTGAGAGATAAAGGAGCTAAAAGGAAATCTAGAGAGAGAGAGGAGTGGTTTAAAAGAGTAAGATGGAACAAGATAAAAGAGGTTAAAAGAAAACCAGAGAGAGAGAGAAGAGAAAGGGAGAAAACACAGAGAGAGACATAGAGGAGTGGATGAAGAGAGTTTGATACAAAGATGATAAAAAGTGAACAAGAGGGAGAGCAGAGACTGACAGACGTAGAGATGCAGAAAGAGCAAGAGAGAGAGAGAGGATGGAGAAAATAGAGAAAGAGAGAAAAAGAGAGAGAGGATGAAGAGAAAAACAGAACGCACACAGAAGAGAGAGAGAATGGAGTGGAGGTAGATGAGATATGACAGAATGAGGGTGTCACTATGTTTGTCTGACCCGCAGGCCTCTACTTCACCAGCCTCTGCCCAAGCTGCCCTCTCCCCTCCCCTTACCTCCCTTTAAATCCAAACAAACACAAGGAGACTGACAGCCATCCACAAGCATCTGCCATTCTTAACAGACACAACCACAATGACAAAAACAACACACTCTCGTACACATATAAGCACTGACATCTGGAAATAATACTGGCATCAGCTGGAATAATAGAACCCTCTCTCCTCTGTATACACACACACACACACAGACAAAAAGGCTACTAATAACACCAGAGGGCATGGATAAAAGCTCTGAGGGGCACAAGGCTTACAGGTTGACTGATCATTACTGATGCTATAAAAAGATAATGAGACCCATCACACCATGTTGGATAGCACTGTACACCGTCAAAGGCTTCAGAGCAGCGCTACTGTATACATACGCTAATAACGGTAATATACATACATCGCCATGGTTTCCCTGAGAGCTTTCCTCTGATCATTGGTCTCTAGCCCTTTCCCTGCTCGGATCAGTGTAGGGGAGAGAGAGAAAGAGAGACAGAGAGAGAGGGAAAGAGAAAGAGAAAAAGGTAGAGCTCCGAGTCTTGGCAGAGCAGTGTATCGCCTGCAGAAGTACTGTAATAACAGAATGAATTAGATCCAGGCTAAAGCTGATTGAACACCGTGGCACACAGAATGAGCGAGCTATTTTCTGCACCGCCAAAATGTCTGCGTTCTCCCACAAAAGACCCAAGATTAGGGCAGCTCTGCTATGGGCTGTCGAGGATTTAGATGGAGGTAAGGGGGGGTGCGGGGGGTTGGCTGAGCAGAGTTTACGCTTCACCAATAAATCTAACCCAAGCCAATATCAGACGCTGTTAATCTTACAAAGGAATAATGTGCAGAGCAGAGTTTGTGCAGAGCACAAACAGTTCTATAAATGTGCTTTATTTCTTATTGCATTTCTTCCTAGTCTTTTTAAAAATATAAGAACCTACCAGCCATATATCAAACCAAAGCTGCTGGATGAGGTCCCCAATGGAGAACAAATATCTTACAGACAAAAAAATAGCTCACTTGCTTCTCACTTCTAGCTCATCCTGCTCTAAACTGGGTATTATCCGGCCTTGATCTGGCTTTGATCTGGTACAGAAGCAGTTACTATCTAGGCCACTGCTCTCTCAGACCATCATTTCCATCAGGTTCTAGCAACCTCTCTAGTATCGTCTAGGCTTGTTACTATAGTAACCTCAGCATTTTGTTGCTTTCCTTTTGCACTCTTTTCTTTCAAAATGAGCCGCTGAAAAAGGTGATGCATTACATAAAGCCTCCAGCAAATGGCTTCATCTGATCCTGCACTCAAAACACCACAGTATGTGGACATGGAACTAAATGGGGTAGAATCCCAAAACCGAATAAAAATAGCAAAAAATGGTTCTCTAGAGATACATCAGAGTGAGTCATCTGGACAAATCCACAAAATGTAATACAATGTGATTACTTGTCATGCAACAGTGTAATGTAATAATGACAGTGCTAATAGGGAATATGTGTAATTTCAGACTGACTTGACTAAGAGGAACAAAATGTCTCAAGATTGTTTGGTGTAAACATCCTGTTTATAATAGCTCATGACGTGGTCACACACAAACACACACGTATGTGGTCACTCCAGCATTCTCTGCAACTGTTGGTGTCTACAGTTCAAACACAGATATGCAAAGTCAGAGTGACTTAGACATTCAACATTGGTTTAATCATCTATTTTTGTCAGAGGTCTGGACCCACATAATCAGCTATATTAACCAGGTAAGGCAGGGGTGTCAAAACTTTCTATTTGCAGGCCACATACTGAAAATTCTAAGATGCCAAGGGCCAATGAAAAATTAAGAGCACCATTTTTTTTACCAGTTGAAAGTGATAGAGCGGCTACATTTCGACCAGAAAACCCACAGATCGCCTAAAACATTCTACATGAAGCTACACTGCTTAATGAGACTACTGTCAAACATTACATTTTATTTTTTGACTTCATGGTGGGTCACTTGAAAGGGAGCAGAGGGACGCAACTGACCCTGGGCTGTGGTTTGGCCACCCTTGACACCCCTGAGCCCTTGATAATGAATGACATGGCCTTCATTTATCCTTCACACACACACACACACACACACACACACACACACACACACACAAACACACACACATATAGGCTATATATTTTCCCTGTTGTCATAAACAACCCAACACAGCAGCATAAAGGTAACTGAATTAACAAATGTACTGATTTTCAGGAAAATAATCATCACAGGCAAGACAAGACTAGAGTGTCAATGGACTTGTGAGGATGGAGGGATGGAGTGAGCATACACAAATGAGGTCATACTTACAGTAAACATCAGCTGGCAGCCCCCAAGAATGTAGTCCAGAAAGGTATAGTCCCTTGTTATCTGATAGTAGATCATCACATATCAGGCTAAACCCATTTCACCATTTTATTAAAGCTACAGTTACAGTCATACTATGTTACTACACTATACAGTGTTCATGACTAAATCAAGCGTATGCCACATATAACACATAAATCAGTCATGCAATACTGGCTGTGTAATAACTAGTCACATTTATTTACATAATGCTGGCGAGTTTATCGATATTGTGCAACAGGCTGGAGCTCTAGCACTGGCAGGATGGATTGTCCTGTTATTAATGGATGTGTTGAATGGGGATTTAAGGTTATTATTCTAATCAGAGGCAGCAGAAATAGCAACCTTGCTGGCGTTTTGTTGCAGTATAAAAATTCAATTAAAAACGGTGACTCACAGTTTGTGTGGAAAGCGCTTTAATGTGCATACATAATGTGTTTAAATGAGCTTTGTTTTATCCATATTTTGCGTTCTCACACAAATGCTCTGACTCAGAGTGAGTTCTCTAATTGCATCTTAGGAAAGGCGAGAAACCGTTTAAATGTATTAAGGGATTTGTCTACTGTCCTTTATTTGGGCTTTTTTGTTTTATGTTATTTACTTTTTATTTTTATTTTTTTGCACCACAATTGCAAGTTTTGTACTTCTTCTTCTGTTTCTTGGGATTAATGCATTCAAACTCAACCTGAAAACAGTGTAATATTTTACAGTCCTGTATTATTTACACATTTACTTATGTAAATTAGGCTACACTGCAAGATCAGTCCAAATCAGCATGAACTTTCTTAAATTCAGCATGACAACATAGAAAAGATGCAGACAAAAGGCACACACTGACTGAAGATCAAATTCTTGTTTCTGAGGAAAACATCTGGCACCCAAAAAGTTTCTTGACTTGTAATATCACACACACAGGTTGCCAGGTGTGTGTGTGTGTGTGTGTGTGTGTGTGTGTGTGTGAGAGAGAGAGAGAGAGAGAGAGAGAGAGAGAGAGAGAGAGAGAGAGAGAGAGAGAAAGACCCATAGCTGCACAAACATGAACTGGATTTTCCCCTCACATGTTCTGTCCTCTTTCTCAGACAGTCATGACAAAAACAGCACATCTGTGTGAAAACAGTCACATCAGTAACACGCAGCACATGTGTGATTTTGAGTGCTGTGTGTGCATGCATGTTTATGCTGTATTATGCCAGCACTTACACAGACAAGCGTTTAAAAACTGACTTATGTAAATTAGGCTACACTGCAAGATCAGTCCAAATCAGCATGAACTTTCTTAAATTCAGCATGACAACATAGAAAAGATGCAGACAAAAGGCACACACTGACTGAAGATCAAATGTTGCTCTGTTTCCTGAGGGAAAACATTATCTTTGGCACCCAAACAAAGCACATTCACTCAGACTTACACACCATTCTCGTGAATGAGGAGTCTGCGCAGTCCTCCATGTCGCTTTCCTAAAGTGAACATACTGCATCTTCACAGCTAAGATCCTACAGAAATACTGGAGGCATGGCAGGCATGGAAGAGTGATCCCTCCCTTAAGCCTGTTATTTCTCTATGAGTGGAAAGAAATACTCCACCAAACATGGACCACCAATAATGATCCACACAGGAGAAAGGAGATCATTAAAGGCTTATTGATTATGCCTAATGATTATGGTGAATAATTGATACTGTAAAGTGCTATGGCTGATGAAGACCAGAGCATGGCCTACATCCATTTGAACACCTGTGTGGGACTGTGCATTTTGGAAACAAACTCTTCAAAAATGTCAGGGGGGGGGGGGGAAGTGAGAGAGGGAGAGAGAGAGGGAGGGAGAGAGAGGGCGAGATATGCCAGTATTTAAATGCCAGTACTTAAATCACAATATAGCCCTACCTACCTCCACAGAATTCTGAGCTTCACTCATTTTGGTCACTGTGGTCTGAAACTCTCCAATGAAATCATGGCCTCCATCATTGTCATAGTCATAGCACAACACCTGCAAAACAGACAACTTACACTCTACATGTTTCCTAAGCAGAAGCCAGAGATAAATGTCTAATATTACCACACATATTTTGTAGAGCAAAGTTTATTGTACAGTTTTCTACTTGTGTGACCACATACAACATGCTGTAAGAGAACATCACATAACTGTGGCTAATATTTAGTCTGATAGGTGTGGTGTTGTTGTCTGACAGACCTTAATGTTTCTCTCCACGTCTCCATTACAGAGTGAGATAAGGGGCACTGTAAATGATTTCCAGACTGGATCCAGAGTGTTTTTTATCACCTGCAGACAAAAACAAAGAGCTGTGTCGTATATATTGCAACTTCTTAGATAAACAAATAGATAGATAGATAGATAGATAGATAGATAGATAGATAGATAGATAGATAGATAGATAGATGAATAGACTTGTCCTGTTGTAAATTCAGGTATCCCGTAGCATCCATAACATGACATACACAAACACACACTACAAATATACACAGAAAGAATTCCAATTATCTCTATTAATAATTATCATAACTACAATGCCTGAACTCCTCTTCCACATCACATCTGCATCATAGCATAGCTAGCATATCTACTTAGTGTCACTGCATTCACTCTCACTCTTTGAAGAGTCATTTAAACTGATGGGTAAATCGCAGAGCACTAAAGTCCTTAAATCACCTCCACTTAAGGGCATCATAAACTGATTACTGATCTATATGCAGTCTTCTGTGGACTGAAGGCGCGTAAAATATATCCGCCCCTTAACATGAGGATCTAGTAATGCATCCACTCAAGCCTCCCTGGCCATGCCATAACATTAGCTCCCTCCACAAAGATGGGGTGAATTGGATGCATTTTTGGAGGCAGCCAGTAAATTTGAAGCTCAGTGTGAATTTGAAGCTCTGGATATCACCACAAAGATATGCCTGAGGGTGATGAAGAGTTTGTCTGTTACCTCTGTTCTGTGGACGAGCATCCACTTCCCATCGTCACCTTGCTTGTGGAACTCGAGGTAGGGATCAGACTTGCCAAAAAAGTCCTAAAATCCACAGGGGAGTCAGATAACAGATTTACTACTGAGTTGACCTGTCTATGCAATGCGTCAGACAGACAGAGCCAAACTCCCACCTTCTTGTCCAGTCGTCTCCCACACATGTTCAGAGTTATTATTCTGTTGTCAGAGAGCTCTTGAGCAGTTATCTGGAACAGAAACAAAACTCAGCAAAACTGAATCTGTCTACCTACTCTACAGCTGTCTAATTGTCAAAACTGATGCAATGAAGCTATTATATAAAATGGAATCTAATACTAAAACTAATAGAGTAACAGAGTTAGGAATGCTGTTATTGTCTACAGTCATAACAGTAATAAATTATATATTAAGCATTATTTCACTGCTAGTAGAACAACTGTAGAAGTGTTCATACTATATTACTGCAGTGTACTAATAATTGCAACAGTAAAGTGATTTAAAATGGAATCTAAAACTCAGTTTAATCTCAGTTTAACTCAGTCCAACTGATTTAGCAAATCTCACCGTGATGGCCCCCTTCCCAGCAGGCTTGCCATTGGCCAAGATCAGTGGCCGCTGCAGTTTTTTATTGGATACGATCTGCAGGAAAATCAGAACAATGGCATTCAGTTCTGTATGGGGAAGTGGAGGTGTGTGTAGATTGGAGTTCATGCTGATTGCCTTGTAATGGTAGGAGATGCCCTAGTTTAAGGGTGCATGAGAGTGTTCACCTGCCTCCACATACAGCAAGAATGCAAATTATCAGTCAGAGGGAAGGCTATCGATAACATTCAGAGGGAAGCTCCACAAATGAAGCTTGCTTACATTAGACACTGATCTTATAACTAGGATACTGCTTCACAAGCTGCAAGATGATTAATCCCTCTGACTCATTCTCAGGTCATAGAATCAGGTTCTACAGTACCACACAAAAACCATCATCTAGTGTTCTTAAATGTTAATGGTGGCTATTAGTCAGATAACTATTTCTTTACTCAGAGAAAGGCCTGATCTGAACGTACCACTCCTAGAGTACAGGTGAATTCGCCCAGGAAGTCGTGTTCATAAAGCTGGGAGCTGCACTTATCCTCGTCAAACAAGGCGAATTTGAGCTTCTGCACCTCCTCAAAGTGATAGTCCACCTGGAATTTCACCCCAAACACAGGGTTCAAGTTGTTCACAGCAGTCTCTGTCCGACCAAGCTGCCAAAAGAAAGAACGGGACAAAGGTATGAATAAATTAAGAGGGTGACAGATATAGAGGGTGGAACCTTTTAATCATTAGTTCTCATCGAAATTCTTGGTTTATATTATAGTGGGTACCAATTATTTCAGCACCAGTAGATTTTGAGAGTATGACATAATTTCATATGTTTACCATGGCCTTTATATTTGGGTAAAGAAAAACACCCTCATAGAACTTTTCAAATAGTTATGAAATGGAGTCTGGGAGCTATCCCCTGAGACAGGAGTTAATTTTGGATTCTGACAGACAGCCCCCCTTTCCTGAGTTTCACTTCCCTTCCTTTTCTCTATGTCAGATCCCCCCAACCCCCCCCCCCCCCACACACCCCCTTTGCCAGCCTATTCGAGTGAGGTGTGATCACACTTATCCCCTGTCGCCCCTACACCCCAGCTGACACTCCCTCCATGCACACACACACACACACACACACACACACACACACACACACACACATAGGTGTAGGTCGGTGTGTTTGTGTGTGTGGTAGAGTGTGAATGTATATGAGCATTAATGTGTCTGCCTCAAGTAAAATTTCATGGGAAGGTGCATGTTTGTGTGTGTGTGTGGGTGTGGGTGTGTGTGGACAAAATGGCGAGAGAGAAAAAGAATGTGTGAGATCTGCAGCTTTAGGAGGAGCAGTTTCTTTAAGCTGTTCACACACCCTACTACTACAGCCTGTCCTTTTGCCCAGGACTGAGCAGCTTTAAGCTCCTGAGCTTCCCCTTCTAAAAATCAGTATAATGTTCTTGCCTCTCCTCTGAGTGAGGCGTCATTGGAGATACACTAGACATTCTCTTTCCAGAATGTTCTATCACATCATTTAAATTTATTTTCTTATTCCCTTGTCTTTTCTTCTAAGAATGATCTTCCCCTCTCTGTTTGTCTATGCTATTAGCTCCATTGCTTTCCTCTTCACTGAGAATCGCTGAGAAAAAACATAATTCCTTTGTTTCCCTCCGTGTTTCCATGGTGACGGCGCAGAACGTGAAGCAGTGATTTCATGTTTAGGCTTGCCCTATTGACCAGCAGTGCGGGGCCTATGCTAATCAAGCCCAGCATGGTGCAGTGGCGTACTAGGGCAGCTTGCAGTGTCACACAGCCCTGGGCTAACCAACGCAAACATACGCACATACACACACACACACACAGATTTGAGCTCATAGATACTGGCTCTGAGCCAGGCTTTCCTTCTCTTGTCTCTTCTTCATCTAATCTGAACTGCTACAACCTTCCACAACCATTTTTTCAAACATCCACCAACATCTGCTCACATCTCAAGTCTGTCTACCCTTCCCTTACTCATACGTTCTTACACTAGTCCACATACATAGCCTCCTTTTTCTAGGTTTAATTTAATTCTATTTATCATTTATCCACTCAGACGTGAACAGATACATCTGCCAAAGGAGAGAAATGGAAACATTCCTGAATACATGAATTCATTCTCTTTTCCTTCATTGCAATTTCCTCTCTTCATTTGCTTCCCCCTGTTTTCCACCTCTCTAGGCAGCCTCTTTCCATACTAATAGTGAGCCTGGAATCATGCATCTTTTGTCAACTTATTTCATTCTTAATGAATTATTGCACACCAAACAAAACACCACCCCATGGATTAATGTCATTTAAGCAAACTATTCTGCTGCGTTTTATGTGCATTGCATGAAAATTAATCTGCAACTTTTAAAAATGCAAATTTAATAATTTTAATACTTCTACTACGCGCTGTTACAACTTATTCTGTGCAAAGCCCAACATTATTCTTTCTTCAACATCCATGTTGTTAGGGAAAAAATGCTGAATGCAGTCTGATGACTAATTGACTAATTCTATGCCCCTATGTTTCAGCATTACTGAGAATCTAGTTCTATTACCACTGCTGAGAATAGCAATACCAATTGTACTGTATCCTGTGTTATCATTTGTTTTACTCCTTTAAGGTGACTGATGCCAACAATAGCAGTGATTCTTTATATTCCTTTTTATTCTATAATAAAATAAGGAAAAGAAACTCATAAGGAATATTGAGTGCTCCAATGTGTTCCTGGGTTCAGTCTACTAAAGTATCCCAGGACTTGTTGCTGATTCTGTGGTCCTGGTCCGTGATCCCAAAGGCTTGAGCGCAGGTGACTCCTTTTTCACTGTACTGTATCCTAATTCAATTTCAGTCAATTCCCACTACTGGGAAGAGCAATGTCAATCCTAGACTCTCCTAATTAGTGTGCTTGCTCAAGCATCCAGCAGCCGAAGGCCATACGCAAGCACACCATTGATCCTCTTAAGTGTACTTATTATTACGACACGTTTTTTGCCTCCCCTACTCCTCTGAGGGTATTTGAGATAGAGACACTGTTCCAACTTTGAGATGTCTGGGCAATTCCAGACATGAAGGCTTGTTCAAATAGTTACGCTACCCTTTGTCATTTGTCTATTATTCCCTTTTTTCAGCACATTTTTGTTCCATTGAAATGAATGGGTAGAACTTTCATTGATGATGTCATAATGCACTCCTCCACTCTAGACGCAGAAGAAAAGGCCACATTTAAAATCCACATTTTAAACCATGTTAAACCTTTGAATTAAGTTGAAAAACATATAGAAGGGTAGAGTAAATGATGGTAGATACTTCTGGCCAGAGAAGGAGTGAGAGAGGTTGACCAAAGCCATTTAAAACAAACTGAAAATGGCCAATGACCATGATACTGTTTTACAGTGTGTGTAGGTGGGGGTAGTGATTGAGAGAGAGAGAGAGAGAGAGAGAGAGAGGTAGAGAGAGAGAGATAAATATAGAGAGATTTTCTGAATGATAAAAGGTTGACAGCCAATCGAAAGAGAACAGAATTTTAAACATTAGCTCATTCACATGAGAACAGACTCAAGTTATCATTGGTCAGACACACACAGACACACACACTCTATCTGAGCCAATCAAAATGGGTGGCGAAGCCGCCATTAGCCGTGAGCTAATATCTTGGCAATGCTTTGACATAACACCTATTTTGGTGTTATGACTTGGGACCCCATCCTGACTACATCTACTAGATTTGGCCTCATTTGACTACAAGGGGGCACAGTAACTATCAAAAACATCTTTTGGCTCCTTTCTCTAGATGTGATGATCACTGTGAGGCTTGGCATGAGGGCATATGGCCACATCTCTGACATTTCCTGAATCATTTTGTCTTGTCTGCAACTTTGCGGCGGCTTCAAGCAAGCACACTCCCTTAGTCTCTGCCAAGGAAATGCAGTCTAGTTCTGTGATAGTCCTTCACGTTCATCACTGCTGGGATTAGCCCATACTCTGTACCCCATATTACCCCATACTGAATTTCTATGCTCCTCCACTTACCCCCACTGGATAAATCATCTCATCACTCACCTCCACCCAGTTTCCATCCACCTCATGGAAAAGCACACAGAATGGGTCAGACTTTGAGGCCACGTCGCGGTCCAGCAGGCTGGTCCCACACACGGACAGCTCCACCTTGGTGAGGCAGTGCTGGGGGCATATGGCTGGGCCTGCATCAGGCCCAGAGCCAAGCGTGTAGGCCATGCAGGCTGGACTCCTACAACCTGAGGATGCACACAGAACACAGCACAGATGTTCACACACACACAAGGTCCAAACATGATGGAAACATGAGGACTGAAATTTGACAAAACACACACACACACAGTTAGGACTATTTCGATATCAGTCAGATATCACTGAGAAACACAGAACTGCACCTTTGCACATAATGATCAGAAATAGGAAAACAAATAAAACTGTAATGTTTCATCCTGAATAGCAATTAATTAAGCAATTAGCCTCATTACCCAATTCAGTGTATGATTATACCTGACCAAAAGTATATACATACACATGATGATATAAAGTACTTCAGAGACATCTGAACAGAAATGAGACCTGGATGAAGGGAGGCTGTCAGACAACAAGTCTTGTTAAGCCTGTGCACTGTACCAAAAGCAGACACGACCATTAGTTTCCCTCACAGATTTACAAAGAACACACTTCAGGCAGTCCACCAAGACCACGCTTCATTGGCCTCGTAAAAGAGCACACTTCAGCAGCTCTGAACCTAGGACAAGCTCTCGCCTTTACATACATGATCCGCACATGATTGAGTCAGTGGCATATTTATGTCCAATAATGCTGAGACCACAAATGTTAATCAGGCCCTAATCTGATCACATCACATCCAAGACACACAAACATGCACACAAATACACACACACACACACACAAACACACACATACACAGATTCAAATTCCCATGGAATGAGATGAGTGGACCTGACTGTGGGAGCTCATATTAACTACACTTCACTGGTAAAAGGAATTTTCTGCATCTCACCAGGTGTTAAGTTTCAAGAACGCATACTGCAAAATTGCTCAGTATCACACATATTACATGTTACACATATTACATGTCTTGTAAAATTATGCGTACAGCAACCTGCCCTAACATTTAGACACACATAAACACACGCACGAACATGCACACACACACACACAAACAGATAGGAACCAGCATGCTAGGACAAGAAGATTCTATGAGGTTGCTTGTTGCTAAGATACTGATGTATTAATGTTGAAGTCACTTTGTCAGTACATTGCTGTGGCCAGGATCATGGATTTGCCAATGTCCAGGACTATAATACAGAAAAATAAAATCACAGATTGTTCCTTCCCTGTGTGAGCTCAGTGTGAGAGCTAACAAGCCAAAATAAGCCAAGAATTACTGCGTATGGCTGTGGATAGAAACGCACATTTCATAATCATTGACTATTCAGGATCCAAGTATGTATTCTTTGAAATAACACTGTATTATAGTGTCTTTATACCTCTGCTTGACAATGAGTGACAGAGCCAAACTGCGTTTGACCATAGCAACCATCCCATTTAGAACTAGTAATGGCAGTTTATCCTGGTAAGCTTTGATTGAGATGATGTGTGGCAAACAGAAATAGTTCTGCAAACTCAACTTTGATTTGGGTATTATTTTATTATACGAACGGCATGTCATTCGTTATCCCTTTCTTTGTGGTTTAGTGTTCAGTTCAAAGCATGGTACTGAACTGACAGAAAGGCTTCTTTCCAAACAACAGCATAAAGATCCACTGTTGTGACCCATATTTACTCTCTTATACTTATCCCTCCTGATCTCCTTTCCTCTCTCTTGTCAAAGTTTAGATAAGAAAAAGGCTCAAACCAAACTAAGTATCTAACCATAAGTCCACACCTCCACTAGTGCTCTATGCTCTGATGAGAGAGAAAAGTGTCTGGATGACGCATTGACCCACTCCAGAATGTAACGGTTTATCCTTTTATCCATGGTCACATCCCTCCAACATTTCATGGAAATTAACCTATTCATTTCTTGCATGATCCTGCTGACAAGCAAACTGACAGACCAACAAGCAGATCCTAAAACAAAACTGCCTTGGCAGCAGTAATAAACGTATCGCCTTAAAACATTATAGAACTCCATTATAGAACAAATGGAACAAATCTAACAAAGGATTTTCTGATTCACAATAGTAATAAACTTACTAAAAACAAACTTACCAAAAATATCCAGAGTTTTTTCCACACCCCATTGTAGTATCCTGCTTACAAAATGCACCTTGAGTGACACTCCAAAATGTGGTGCTCGGTCTTATGACCATAATGACCAAGTGAAAGATAATTAGCAACTGTACACATAGCATTGTATGTGAGGGCAGGACTTATGGGCCAGACAGCACAATACTGAAAAGCTTTGCACACACACACACACAATCACACACACACACACACACACACACACACACACACACACACACACACACACACACACACACACTAGAACCCACCCACCCAATCAGTCACAGTGGAAAGTCTGGCTCACAGCTCTCCACACCTAGTAAACAGCACTTACAGGGTCATCATCCTTAATGCGTAATTACATGTCTGACCTGCCATTTTAGCATAAGGTAGAGATCAAGCCTTTTTACAAGCTAAGGTGCTGTATTCAGTGTCGTAAGAGAAGGTTCACACCCAGAAGAGTAGACTTGCTTGGAGCTTATGACCCAAAAACTGTAGATTGTGTGCAATGACATTTAACACAGAGTTAAACAATGACACTCAAAAGATCGTGTTATGTTTTAGGGGAAGGATACAGTGTGATACACTCAAACACACTTCACAAACACACACACACATACAGACACTCATATTGTCCATGCAGTATAAATGTTCTCATAAAGCCTGCCATGGAAATGTCATGTTGCCATGGTGATGCGTTCAGCACCACACCATGGAACCCAAGAAAAACATCTCCCTCGCCACAGATATGGAGTTGCCCATGTCACGCTCTGCATCATAGTGACATCAGCAGCTCGTTCAGAAAAGAGAAGTTGAAGGAAAAACAAAGCTCCACAATGGGCATTCACAGATTGCTTCGCAAGAAGATTACTGCCTGTCTCACACGTAAGTGCATGTATCATTGCGGAGGGTCACTCTTGCCTTGAGCACCCAGTCAGATCAGACTCTCTTTAAATTGACTTCCTGTGAGACTTGAAATGGGAACCGCCACTGTGTCACATGACCGAAACAGAGTGCAGTATTAGCTCCTATACCTCAGTGGCTCATCTTGGCCCTTGGCACACTCGCCTGAAGCAACTGAAACCAAGACGTGTCATCACACTACACACACTAAGCCTCCACCCAGGACAGTAAATGTACACATGCATCCTCAGGTATTCTTAAGACATTGAAGACAAACACAAAAAAAATCAACAGTTACCACGGACGAACTCTGGGCAGAAAGGTCCACTTATCTCAAGTTGACTTTTTAGACTCTTATAAGTTAAAATACAATAGTGCACTGTACCACACTTAATCCACTTTCTGTCTGTGTCTGATCTACCTCAATCTTTTTACAACACAGATGTGTAGTCAAGGTTGTAGAACACACTTTATGTAAATATGTCACAGAACCGATTAGATGAACTTCATGTAATCCCTGCCTGGTAGCAGCCAGCTCTGGCATGGGTCTGGTTCTACTGTGTCTAGTCAAGTCCAATTTGATCAGCAGTTTGCTCAATTTGGATAAATATCTTCGGTAGGTGAAGTCAACAGAAGCCAGATCACAGCTTTAGCAATAGCAATATTCCTGAGATAAAAAATCAAGCTGTTTGGTATACCCTCTCACACACTCCTCAGCTACAGTAGAGTGGCTTTGAGTCAACCACTGCATCTGCCTGTGGTTAACACACCACTGACAGCAAAAAACGTTTTCCTGTTACAGTAAACCTCTTTCCATTTACTGTAAGAAGAAGTCTGTCCAGCATCATAGTGTCCACCACTATTTGGCAAACTTAAATATAGGCTACTTAGATATTTCCCAGAGAGACACCGTAAGAAAGTTTGGCTGTGATGAGGGTCCGAAACATATTTGAAGACCAATATGCAGCAATATTTCACATAGGATTCGTGTGCCACATAGGCTAGAAAAGCACCTGTACTGGAAAATTGTACAGGAATAATTCGAGCTAGCCTTACCCAGAGATGTACCAGCACACAGTAGGCTTACATTTAACTATCGCATTTGTCACTGTCCGTGTCACCACAGGATGCTATCATGTCCCAACCCCGGCCAAGCAGCGGAACTTTCACTTTCTCTACTACCACTACAACAGTGCCACAGGTGTGACACTTTAGAGTAGTCAAATAGGCCACTTAGACACTACAAACATAGAATACAGAGAAATGTTTCATTATAATTAAAGACATCCGCAGTTAGTGATATAGATTCATGGGCATCCTTGCAACATTTTTTCATCAGCGCGCGTAAACAAATTCTTCTTGAGGACATTACAAAATTTAATTATATGATCATGGTCAAATATACCAAGGTACATTTTTAGAAGACAAAACATCTATTAAGGCTGATTGATAACAGCAGGAACAGCAGCCTTTAGGTATACTTCATTCAACGTCCTTTAGCGCACAAGTAGGGCCTAATTATTACGTTTAAATAATGTAATGAACAGTGAATACTTACGCTAACTGAAATCGACTGTCTTTTGATGAACACTTAGCCTTCTCGATTAATGCCAGGTCGCTTCTAATGGAGATGATCATGCGTTATTTTCATTATGTCCAAAAAGCGGAAGTCTAACCTCGACGGTACAAAAAAGTTGAAGTCAGTCAAATACTCATTGTAAGGAATAATACGGCTACTGTGGACAACTCTCGCGTAGAGCGCCTCTGCCCAAATGTTTTCTGCAAGTAGTGGTGACTGCCTTCCTTCGGCTTTCCTGCAACTCCCCCCAACCAATTGCCTTCGATGCAGGCAGTCGAGCGCTTTCAAACTAAGGTGGTCTTGTGCGTTAAAGAAAGCGCTTTCTGAAAGCAGTTTGAAGTGATTCTGATGTCTGCGCAACTTACAGCCACATCAGTTACAGTAGGTTTTCAGAAGGCTATCTTAACGTCAGGTCTAGTAGCTCCATAAAGGGTTACATCCATACCCCTCCATAGGCATTACAATAAAATTAATATCTTAGCCTTATCACAAATGGACGGCTCATATTATTATTACAGCAGTTAGGCTGATTTGACATTTTATTTCCAGTGAATTTTTTTAGCCTATAGGCAAAATTGCATTACTCAAACATCAAGTGCACTTAACTCTTTGTTTATTATATGTCCATAATAAGCCCACACTTAATACAACTTAAATGTTAAGTTGAACACATCACATTGCATTGTACATCCGTTAAAAAAATAAAAAATATATATACATATTTATTTTTTCAGTAATTACAGTATTGCTGCCTTGAATGTGAATTTACCTTTGGGTGTGCATCGCCATCTAGAGATGAGTTATGTTAGCACACCATACTGATTTTAATAAATTACATCCAGTGTAAAAAATTTGACCTCAAGAAGGGTTTTAATTCATTCCTGAGAAATTAAAGGAAGAGCACAAAATGTGTGTGTTCAGGTGAACGGAGGTATACCCAGGGTGTGTGTGTGTGGCTTTGAGATTATAAACACTCAAAGTTGTCTGCAGAAGCCACTAAAACACAAAGAACGCGTGGCTGCAGCAGACAGCTGCTCTCTCACTAGTGAGCTAAACCCAGTCACGCAAAGGTCTAATTTATTTCCATTTCAATAAATCTGAAAACAAAACTGTTATGTGACATACTTCACTCCACAATATCTATAGGTAGAGGAGATGAAAACAGCATGCTTTCTGATCTTTTTGTCTGAATGATTTCAAGTTTTTTCTTCAATTGAAAAAATTCTTCAATTGAAAAAATTCTTTGGTTTATGACAGTCAATGGTGAGATTTGCTGATTGACACTAGGCATTTACTTTTGACTGCAGATTTGTTTCAGACCTGTCAGGGCGCAGGAGACAAATCCTGTCAGCATAATGCATATGGGGTGGAGGGTGGAATGGGGCAACGGGCTGACAATGTTCATGCACACATAATGTATGTGTTTGTATGTGTGTGTGTGTGTGTGTGTGTGTGTGTGTGTGTTTGGGGGTGGGGGGGTGGGGGGGCAAGTCATAAATAAATTCGTCTTTTTTGTTGTGTCTTTTCACAAGTGAGAGAACTATATCCTCTGTGCTCCTCGACAGTATGATAATGATAAATGAAAGTCCTACTATTGTGGGTTGCCTCCTGTCTCTTACAGCTGAAACACATGTAAACATTATTTACATTCTCCCTCGTCTGCAGTGCAAATAAAACCTCAAACTGGTGAGGATGGACCGGGCAGTGGCCACTATGTAGAGGAGAAGCTTAGCCTCTGCTCGGTCCGTCTCAGTGCATGTTCCTCGTCCCTGTTGATAGGATTCCGCCAAAGCCTGTTGACAAGTACAAACAAAGAGATATGTAACACAGCACAGTTGAACAGAATTGGAAAGCAAAAAGTTGATCAATTAATTATGAAATATATATAAATATATATAAAACATAAAAGTACATGACATGAAAAATTAAAGATTAAGCCTTAAAAGCTAATATGAAAATGAATGCATGTTGATATCTGCCATGAAGGCCATACTTGTGCTAATGCAAATGTAATATATTAATATTGTAGAAGGTTATTAGTAAGGTATGTCATTAGCTAGTATTTACAGTAATTAGCCTGTGTACAAAAATGAATGACTAGGAGAGGCAGGTCTGAGGAGAGCTTACCTCACCACCTCAACGGTGAAGCAGAATCGCAGGCTCTCTGACAGAGCTCTGGCTCCTACCATGCTGATCCTGTTACACTCCAAACTGAAACGCAAAAAAAATAAAAAATAAAAAATGCATATATTTTAACTAAATAACTATGGTACTAATACACTAAACCAAATAAATAATAGATGACAAAGAGGTAAATCATATTCAGAACCAAGGTCACCTACTCGAGTCGTCTCAACTTTACACACTTAGGTAGAACTTCAGCCAGCTTCAGAGCCACCTCATTGCCACAGTTATTCCAGGCCAAACTAGAACAAAAACACACAAAACAAGCTTTCAATGCTTTTATAAACACTTCTTGGCGCGAGCAACATTTTCAGTATAAGCCGTCTTATCAGATCAGTGCACTTACTAAGATGACACTAACTGACAGTACCTGACATCTTCAATGTTGACACAATATCTTAAAGAGTCAGCCACATTGGTCAGTTCAGATGTCCCAATGGAGATTAAACTGCAATATAGATTCACTCATCAACACACACATGAATATAAAACATTTGTTTTTAACATAAATGTCTCAGGTCACAGGAGGAGAACACATAGTTTAAGGAACACTTTGCAGTCATGATCCAATGCACAATCCACAAACTGCTCATCATAGTGCTTGAGCTGTCACTTGAGCTGTTACTCCTGACTATGTAAACGAGAAATTAACAAAATGGCTCTGACTGACAAATTCACTGTTCTAGTCAATCCACTCAGTTCTAGGAGCAAGGCGGATTATCATCAACTTTGCACCACAATCATGTAGCACCTTTAAGACATACTTTTTCTCAGGTGGAATTAGAAGAGTGGGGGAATCTTACTGTAGTTTAGTTAGGTGCTTAAGGTTCGTCAGTCCCACAGACAGTCTCACAGCACCATCAGCAGTAACTTGGTTCTCTGAGAGACTTCAAGCCCAAAAGTAGATTAAGTTAGTCGTCATATCAGAGACAGAAAACAACACATTCACACTTCATAAAGAGATTAGAAAGAATGCAGAGAGCCATCAAGACACAGGATGGTGCATCACAGACTCATAGTCACGCAAATAGATGATTTATAATGTTTATGATAATGTTTTCTGATGTTTTGTGATGTTTCTCTTCCATTCTCAACACTGTCATGCATATAATCATCTAATTACCTAGTTATAAGCTTTGTTTAACATTTTATACATAATATTCATGACAAACTTACTTGAGGATCCTAAGGTGCGTGAGATCACTCAGGACATTACCCAGTTCGGCTATAGACGCATAACCCAGCCTGTTCTTACTCAGACTAAAGAGAACAAGTGCAAGGTCACCATTCAGACGATGACATACTGTATTCATAACATTCATGCACTAGAACAGTTATCAAACCACACTAATTCTATTGTTCATTAATTAGTTAAGTAGATTGTAAAAAGATAGATAGACAGACAGACAGATAAAAAGATAGATAGACAGACAGACAGATAAAAAGATAGATAGATAGACAGACAGATAAGTAATACATGTAATAAATCACTGCTTACTTGAGGTCCTCCAGTGCTGTGCAGTGTATGAGTGTCTGAATCAGTCTCTCCCCAACGCTGTCACTTATGTGATTCTCGACCAGGCTGCAGGGAACAAGCACACGGGACATTGTGACAGCAGGGCACTTAAAGAAACCAGCCTTTAGGATGTTACTACTGCAGACACAGGACACTGTGACAGCAGGGCACTTAAATAAACCAGCCTTTAGGATATTACTACTGCATTTGGAATGGGTAAACAAACTCGCATAAACAGAAGTAGAAGTTTTCTGATATTATTATGTGATTTATAGTTCTTCTTGTGTTTTAGATGTTAATAACTGCTCCTAAATGATTATGGGGAAGTACAGTGTGCATCGGTGGTCCACTGACCTTATGCATCTTAGCTTGATCCAAGTAGGGATGTGTTTCATCAGCTCCTCTATGCCGCAGTCTCCAAGCCTTAGACCTTCTAACCTGCTCATAAGTACAAATGATAACATGACAGTTAATGGGGTGGCTCAAGTAAGGGATAATGAATGACACAGCGTGCATCTATCGGTGGATATTGCACATTCAAAGTGGTGACTAGGCCCCAGTGTGGAGTGAAGGGGCCTTTATACCTCGATAAGTACAATATTTACCGATATATGTACGTTGTGGAGTTCATTATCCTGCTTATACCACTGTTGCCACATCGGCGCTATGTAGTTTTGCTAACAATTTACACGTTTTGATAGCTAACTCAGTCTCGTTTGCAGAACTCTCTCTTTCCTCCGCACATTGACTCATTCAAAGCTTACTGGAATAAACTGCCGCTACTAGTTCTCTACTACTAGTTCATGTTAACATGTTGCTCTGCTGCAAACATCGGTCAGGCTGCTAAACTGTAACCCTGTGTGTGCAGTTCTATGAAAATAATGCATGTTCTAAATAGCGCACCACAATAGGAAATTTGATCAAGCAGTGATATAAGCAACAACTGACCAAGATAGAGCAACATAATACGTTCTAATGGGAGCAAATGTGAATAGTTTAGCCGTTCTGCGTACGTGGGAGTGTCACATTATAAACTTAAACAATATAAACTTTTCAGTGATCTTCTGTATCAGTATCTGAGGGCTTGACTCCTCTGAGGGCTTGAGTCTGCATAAAGGGGGATTTTCTCCACTTCCTCCACTTCCCCTAGCAAAAATTGAACATGGAACTTAACAAATGTTTGTGGCTCTCCGCTTTTACCCTCTCTGGTATAAGCCCATATAAAGAGCTGAATTAATTTAGAGACAGTTCTCAGAGCTCATCATGATAGTACAAGTCTGTTTTCCCTCTGATTAGTTATGTTGGTTCTGTCATTGTTGTATGTACAGTGTGCATCTGGTGTGTGTCTGTGCGCATGTGTGTGTGTGCATATGCTCACACTCACTCGATCTGTTCCATCCCAGTGCACACTTGCAATGACGCCATCAGAGACTGCACAGTCTTGTTCCATACCTCAAGTGCTGCATCTCCCATGGAGATCCTATTTAGCCTAAACAATACATAAATAAACAACACCTGTATATAAAACAACACTGCAACTGCCACCCTTGCATCAAATATAACCTGAAAACATGAAACTCAAACACAAGTGGGCTGCATAACATCTGTTAGGGCTAAATTTGACCACAGAGATGCCCTGCAGTGGAATGCAGTCATGAGCAGTCAGTACCCTGCTTCCACTGGAGAGTTACACATCGATTCTGACACAGCGGCCATATTTCCTGTCCCTCTTAATCCGTCAGCTCAGTTTGTCCGCTGTGGCCCACTACAGTCCAGTGAGTTGAGTTTACATGCCACGCATCTCATCTCCAGTAGTTTACGGCTAATGTAGCAAGGTCATCTCACCTCAGTGACCTTAAAGAGGTCATCTGTTGAAGCCCTTGGGCCAGGCAGGTCACAGCATCCACAAATAACATAAGATGGTCCAGCCTTGAAAGAGGACAGATACAGGAAAGAATAGATGCAGAGGGCCATATATAACTTACTTTCAGGCAGGTTACCAAAACTCACCAATACTAATCAGACTTATTATTTGTACTAGTTCTATAACACCATATCCTAACAGCATGCAACACAAATGAGGGTTAGTGACAAAATCATTTTAATTACTTCATTTGGAGTGTCCAAGCTCAAGAGAATGTGAAGCTGTGCTGTCCAATGCAATGCAGTGCAAAATATTGACAGAACTTTTGTTGCTTGCCCTGTTTCTATTTACTTTCTATTACTTGTGTTGTTCTGCTGAAAAGCAAGGAATCTTAAATCTAGAATCCAGAATGCAACATTAAAGAGAGTCAGTGAGGATAATTGGGAAAAGGTGTTAGAAAGGCAGTGTCCCATATCTGCATTCCTGCACTCTCACCTGATGCCCTCTAGTTGCGAGCATTGAGTGATGCCCATGACCAACTCCACAGCTCCTTGTAATGACCAGGCAGACCCCTGACACAACCTGCAGTAATCAGGATGAGAGGAGATGCTATCAGCAGCAACAGATCCATGCCATGCTTTTGCACCAATTCAACTGCATTGTGTCAAAAATAAATGCATGACATTGCATTAGGGTGAAGATGATGATTGTCCCTTTACTCTTATATTTTCTGTTAATTGAGGCTCTATTTAAGGATAGTGTTTATGTGTTTCTTTCATTGTTTGTGTGAGGGGTAGATCAGAGAGGAATGTGGTAGAACAACTACTAGTAATATGATAAGTGGGTTGAACAGTCGTAATGCAGAGACTGTTGGAACTTACCCAATGAACTTGAGGTGAGGCAGACTAGATAAAGTTTTTCCAAGCGTCACTGCTGCATCATCATTGATAATATAGCCACTTAGGCTGCAAAAACACACACACAGAGACCAGTGAGACCACAAGGATTATGTTTTTAAAATGACAGGAAATTAATACCATAAAAACATTCTGACTTACAAAATACTCTCAGCATTTGGACATTCCTGCAATACATGAATGATCCCCAACACATCCATCTCAGAAGACTGCTCAGTATGAAGGCTGGCACAGAAAGAAAAAAAGCAGGTGAGAATTAAGCAAGAAGGGAAGAAAAAATCATTTCACACATATCTAACGGGCGTTTTTCCCAAATAACAGACTGAATTGAAAGTTGAACATCAGCGATACTGAACAGTGAAAACTGATTTAATGATGACCACTAGCTTACCTGAGCTTTTTCAAGCTCCTTACATCTTGTAGGGTAGAAACGAGAAACTCTGTTCCATCTCCTCCAATTCTGTTCAGAGACAGACTAAAGAGAGAGAGGGAAGTATGTCATGTAGTACCTTGATTTCTGATTTCATTTGATCTATGATGTTTGTTTTGGTTTATTGTGTAAATTGAAAGAATAAAAAAACTTTCACTTTCTCTTTTCTCTCTGTGGCTTTTTTGTTTTTTTTTCTCTATCCTCAAATAACCCCAGTCTCTTTCTAGACCACCTGCCCCTAGTATCCCCTTTAAAAAAGAATATGTTGCCTTGTTGTCAGTCACACTTATGAATACAATATAAATCATGACTGTGGTTTGAGTGTCAAACAGACAGTACAGCAAGCTCATAAGCAAGCTAATTTTTTTCAGACTAAGTCTTTGAAAGAAATCTGCAAAAGGTAAAAAAAAATATGGAAAAAGATGTAGTCAAGATTAGAGAGGATGAGATCCAGAATGTTCCCTCAGCACTAGAGGGCGTTCTAATACAAGGTTCACACAAACAGACCCAACTACAATAGTCGTCTACCCCTATCAGAGGAGAGACCATGACTTACTCAATCTCCTGCAGTAGTGAAGAGAGCACAGGCCTGAGGAGGGAGAGGTGATGGCCCTTTATTTCACTGCTGGCAAACCTGAGTATAACATTAACAAATAACAAGCAAATAGTCATCATACTAATAAAGCTACTATCAAAATTGAGACAGACACCAAAATTGTAAGGCTACTAGGTGCTCAGCTAGTCTTATACTCACGACCAAGAACACATCATTCATAACACTATTGTCTGTGAATACAGACACACATTATTCAGTTCTGGGAGAGGAGAGACTGCACCTACCTAATTGATGTCAGTGAGGAGGCTGTGTCCACAGAGTTACCTCTGTGAAATTGAAGCAAAACAGTTAATTACTCTCTACAGATCAAGGAGGCTAAACAGAGAAAAAACAGAACAGCACTTTGTGGTCAGATCAAGCAACTGCGTTGTCATGAGGAAGGCCCCTTGTAATGCCCCATTCATATAGGAAGCAGTGTGTGAGTAGTGTTTGTGTTTATGTTTAAATTTACAAAGTACTTTGCCGACGCTTTTATCCTAAGCGACGTACAATGCAGGTAGCACATAGCAGTTGCTGTGCAGTTGTGTCCTTGTATTCACACCTGAAATCACACATCTCCAGCATGAAGCGGCTGCTGTCAGCTTCTGCTTTAAGTCTATGGAGACCGCTTGCAAGCCAAGCTGCAAACATGCATACTGAAACTAGAGGTACACGGTACAAAACCATGACCACCATGATTACATACTCTGGTCTGACATACTGGTCTGAATGGGGCCTAACATGACTGGATAAAGCTACTACAAGCTGAAGAAACACAGAGTGACAATGGCCAAAGAATCCTTCAAACCAATTAATGTGTGATATATGGTTACCAATGTGGGTGCTGGTAAAAATCCTACTCTTTCTTTGCTTACCTGTGATTTGCCAAATTGATATTTCCTAACAGAGAAACTGTCAATAGTGTATTGGTAACCCTGCAAAGAAACAAACATTTATTAGATAAACATTCCTATCACTTTGACATCAGTATGACATACTGTGATATACTGTGTATATCAGTTAATATTGCGCGGTTGAGGTGGCCATGAGTGCCTCGATACAACTTAATAAGTGCTATATTAACCAATACATGCACATACATTTTTATAGCAAACTCAGGCTCGTTTGCAGAACTACTTCTACTTCCACACATCAACTCATTCAAAACTTACGGAAATACACTGCCGTTACTAGTTCTAAATGCATGGTGCTTTGATGAAGTGGGTGGTTAGCTCAATCTGTCGTTGTCAAGCATCATACCCAAGCATTCTATCCCGTCTTGGTTTTTGTAGAATCACTGTTTCCCATATTAAATGCAATGTAACAGAGTTATAATCCATCTCGGTCACAAGTGAACATGTTGCTCAGCTGCGAATGTCAGACTGCTAAATTGTAATCCTGTGTGAATGTGACAGCTCATTTAAACTTCACAGTGAGTTGAGCGAATTGAGTGTAAAACATCCAGAAAAGTGGAATTACTTCATAGGTGTGCGGTTACTTAAAAATAATACATGTTCTAAATAGTGCATCACAGTAGGAAATTTGATCAAGCAGTGGTATAAAATTAAAACATTCTCAACACATTAACTCCAGCAGCTACTCCAAGCTACTTCAAACATATGGTGAGGTTTCTATTGCAACCACATTAGCCCTCTTTCTCATCTGATGTGGGTTTTGAGGAATTCATGTTCATCTACCAATTAACCCCACCACCCTGCCACAAGTGACTCTTGCGAATCATGCACAGTACATTGTGTTTATACATCTATGCTTTTTACAGAATTCTAGGAGATCCTAGATATATGTATTTTTTTCATATACCTACTGGAAAGTAGGGAAAACAACCCTGATGTTGTTTCAGGTAATATTTAGTTTTGATCGAAAAAAAATGAAAGAAATAAAATCCTATTGTTGCTGTCTGACTTAGAGGTTTAGTCTTACCCTATGTTCTTTATGTTGCTGTTCACCTTTAGACAGTCTGCCACAAGGGTAACCACAGCTTTATCTGTCATCCACTCCTCCTCAATCCTGCCAGAGAAGAACACAGACCACACTCACATCAACACCCACCTCCAGAATAATGTTCAGACAGCATATATATATGTGCATGTGTTTGTGTGTCGTGTGTGTGTGTGCGGTTTGTGTGATAACAGTCATATGTTTTGAGATTATATATATCTAATCTCAAAAGTGATGACAGTCACCACAGAGTCATTAGTGTAGAGTAGCCAATTATAAATTAGTTTTTACTTTTTTGGTGGGGGGGCTGCATTTAATTTTGATAGGACTGTACAGACTGACAGGGAATGAGTTGGAAAGGAACATGCGAGTTGGATCAGGAAATAACTATGGACAGAAATCACACAGGTCCACGTATCCATGTCTTTTGGACCCAATTATTTATACACAAACAAGCCAAACATTTTGCATTGACCTGAATGCATCAGTTTTGATAGCCTTTCTCTCTGACCTGATGGTCCACTGGCGTTGATGGTGGTTCATGTGTTGGAAGAGCTTCTTTATTGCCTCAGAACACAATCCATTGTTCCTCATTCTAGAAAACCATAAAACAATATTACTTTATTCAGTCAAAGTCTGAGCAATGGCAAATACTGTCAGACAGTCAGAGTATTGTAGACCCATGGAATACGTGTAACTGCACAAGACTATAACAATGTAGCTATTCTCATGTAGTAATTCCATCTGTATATGTATGCCTGAATGAGCTCCTTTCTGTATAGTCAGTGTAGTGATATGTGGCGTGTGTGTGTGTGTGTGTGTGAGTGGGGGTGCGTGCATGTGTGCAGGTGTTCATGCATGTGTCAGATGAAACAGCCATATCAGCTGTCACTCTTACTCCAGATCCTGTATTGAGTCCAGTTGGGCCAGGCTGTTCAGTATGCTTAGGCTTTCATTGGGTAGGGTATTGCGTGACAGCCTATAGGCCAGAGAAAGCAACCATGTAAACACCGTAACACTATTACAACAATACAGTAGTACTGCTAATACAATAGAATTATAATAATTATTTATCTAGACGAGGAGGAGTGTCTTTTTTAATTGTGTAGTCGATGGCCATAGTTCAAAGTGTCACCAAAATAAATATATGTAATTATATATAATTTAATGTTTTTTTTTATTTTATATATTGTATTTATACATTATATATATATATATTTGTTTCAATTTGTCACAGTGTGTGTAAATAAAACTCACTCTAGGTGAACCAGTTTGCTGCATCTGCAAAGGATCTCCACAAGCTTCTGCAAATGCCCTGGGCTGAAGTTGCATTCTCTCAGACTACAGGATATGAGCAAATTGTGGAACAGGAAGCAGTTGGGGAAATGGCGCAAAGGAGAAAGCATGAACAAGAGGCAAAGGAGAGACAGATATTTTCTGATGTGGAATGAATACAATACTACAATACAACTGAATTAAAGTGGAGTACTTTCACTTTCACTATGAATAAAGGCTCCTTTATGTCCACACACACACACCCGTAAGAGAAACACTGTGTTTGTGTTCACTGAGACACAGAGAAGTGCCATCCTACCTGAGACTTTTCTTCTGTGCACTCTCCTGCATGAATCGAATCAGGGACTTCTTCTCATTTCCCAGACTAAAATAGAGACAAGAAAGAAAACATCTCACAAATGAAAAGATCATAAATCACAAACATGTAAATGAAAAAGGAAAAAAAATGTGAAAGAACATAATATAGCAGTGGAAGTGAAATGATAAAAATCGGCACCTGACTTCCACAGTCGCCACTTTCTCACAGGTGCTGATGGAGTTCACCAGGTGGAGAGCACCAATCTGCGTTAGCCCATTGTCATTCAAACTGTTCCACAAGAAAAACAAAAACATGAAATGCAACATGTTCAACAAAAAAATAACAAATTGTTCATATTCATTTATATATTTGTGCACCACTAGATGTACCCCACTACTGAAAGAGAGTATAGACATTTCTGTGGATGAATGCATTTGCTAAATACACATAAACATTAAGATACATGAACATAAAGCAACATAAACAACAACAACCCTGCTTTAATGCTTGAGGAGCCTATTCAATGCAATAAGGCCTACATGTCTTACACCTAGTATATCTATGTATGTGACAATAAAATCCTTGAATCCATGAGTCCTATTGCCACTGTGGTGATGACATGATTTAATTTCCGAGAACTGAGAACTGTGTTGGTTTTCATTTAGTTTTCCTGTAACTAGACACTGGCGAGAAACAGCAACCAAAAGTATGCAAATCACTTACTTCACAGAGTTCCTGATGTGCAGTTTTGGGAGCCAATCCAGTAAGACTTGCACACCTTCATCTTTTAACAGATTGCTGGACAGACTTGAGGGGAGAACCAACAAAAAAAGATTTAATGAGGAATGAAAACTTGCCTGAAACACATTAGACATGACATTGAATAATGTGTGATATACATGTGTTTATATGTATATATGTACATTATTAATGTTATATATGTTATATGTACATTAACATGTTACACACAATGGCTTTTCCTAAGTTGCTGTAATGTAGCCAAAGCATACTCATATTCCTGAACAAAGTTTACCTGCTACAGTGCACTACGAATTTAATTTACAAAAGACTAAGAGTGCTTAGTAACAAGTGCCCAGAATTAAAGCCAAGATCAAGTTCATACAATAAAGTCTTTATAAAATAATCTATTAATGTTTACTGAGGACACAGTCCCCTCTGATCAACCATCTGCAAACAAACAAACAAACAAACACATACTCAAGGTCAGAGATTCGTGCACAGTGCTTGAGGATTCCAGAAAGTTTTTCCACATCTCTGCTGTTCAGCTTATACTGAGTGAGCCTGAAGACACAACACAAATAAAAATCCTCTTCAAAAGACATTAGTATTCTGGGTCCTTTTTCTACCACCAGGATAACCCAACCGGACAACCACAGCGTTCAGCTCAGCTAGAGAGAACATCCTGCTAAGCTTCCCCTTCAACCACTAACAGAGAGAAAGTGTATGTGTGTGTTTGTGTGTGGTAGACAGACAGAGAAAGAGAGAGAGAGAGAGAGAGAGAGAGAGAGAGAGAGAGACTCACTTGCAGATTGCCTGTTCTGCTTTTACTTCCAAAAACCTGATGAAGGCCTCTCCCCTGGGCCTGAGAAACACACATCTTTAGAACTCTCCATCTCTCACACACACACACTCACACACACACACAAACAAACAAACAGGAACAATGCACTTCTTTCAAAATCCTTGCAGCTGTATGCAGATGTATGCAGAGCACCCCTGGGGGTATTCCAGATGGTAGATGGTTAAGTGACAACCCTTGGTTAGTGAGAAAGTAAACCTCCTGATAGAGTAGCCTGCTTGCTTAGTTAAGACAATGAAGATTCCAGTCTATTATCAGGTTTACCCAGGCTTATTACTTAAGCACCTACTTAGAATAACCCCCTGGTCAAATAGCATGTTGAATTTTGAAGTGAAAAGGAGAAAACAAACATGCAAAAAGTCTTAGCATGATTCCTTTTTTAAATAATGCATGCATACAGAAAGACATTATAACCGGGTGAAAGAAACATTTACACAGGATTAACACAGCAAGTCAAAAAACAGTGTAGCTTCAGCTGAGTTAAAACAGGATTTAAAAACATAGTTGGGGATGATGTACACAGAATCCATTAGCTTAAGCCACTGGTTTTTCATGAACAGACTGTATTTGTTTAAGACAGCATAAGTCATCAATGGTACCAATGAGGATCGTGACAGAGGACACACCTGAGTTCCACTGTTTTCACTCGTGGGCAGTCCGTCAGGGAACGGACCAATAGCAGAGCTCCGTCTGTGGACATCTTGACATCACTGAGACTGCAGGGGGCAAAGGGAGCAAACAATAAACATTACAAACACCACAGCCGATGTGTGTCGCTCTTACAAATATGTAATATGTAAAAAACATTACAAACACCACACCCAATGAGACACTGGTGGTAGGACATTGAGACAGTAAGGGACAAAAAATATTATTGTACTGGGCATAATATTTATCAACTACACAATATCCCACCTCAGCTGCTGAAGACACATTATGCCAGAAAGGTTCTTCACTAGCTTTTCAACGGTGCTGTCTTCAAGGGTTCCGAAAGACAAGCTGGAAAAAGCACGAGGGAGTCACACAAACACACACACACACGCACACACATGTGCGTGGACATGCAAAAAGAGAGAGTGAGAGAGAGAGAGATTGAGACGTGCATTTGCAAATGATGAGAAACCATGAAAATCTGGAATCAAGAGTCATTCACTCACTCTAAATTTAGCATGCCTGGACAGTGTTTCAATTTCTTGCACAGAGCTTCCATGCTGGCTGGTTGGATGGAGCTGTCCGTCAGTCTGAAAGAAATGAAAAGTCTGTAGTTAAAAAGGTCTGTCATAAACATAATTGAATACAGTAGCCCTGTGGGTAACAGCAGCAAGTGGATAGGGGGCAGTGACCCTCATAACTCCACACCTTTTGATGATCTAGCAACCATGGCTTTGACTTAGACTTGTTTACTCCCATGTATGTGAGTTTTGGGACTGCACTGTCTACACAAGGATGGTCTACACATGTGTGCCAATGAACTCTGTGAATACACTCAGGAGGTGAATGTGAAGTGAGTTCACTTCTATACATACCTGAATGTCTTTCTCACTGGATACTCATGCTGTTCAGTGTCTTTGGAGTCTAATCTCTTTTTCATTTTGGATCGGGTCTGTCGAGGTGCTGGGATAAGTTTGCTGTAACAACAACAGCAGCTCTGACAGTGTAACTGCAAAATTACATTGAACTAACATTGGATTGCATCTGTTATCACAACAGGCTGAAAGCACGATACCTTTTACTTGGAAGAAATTTCAGAAGCAGATTTTTCTTTCCACAATGGCTGTTAAAAAAGTAAATAATTACTGCTCAACAGATGAGCCACAGCAATAGCAAAGGTCAAGACCAACAAAAGCAATAGCACATATCTGTGCAGCGTTAGCCAGCAAGGGTACCTGGCATCCACATAAGCCAGGTGATCATAGGTGGAGAGCAGGTCAGCGATGAGCACCATGCCATCCATGTCTACACCATTCTCACTGACACTAGCGCAGATAAAAGCATGAGACTGTTAGATTAGTACTGTAGCGAAATACAATATTGAGTGGAAACACAACAGCACCACCAATCTGGCTTAAACTGCCTCTGTGTATGAAATGAGTTGTTTAAATATATCTGCCTTGCACCCTGCCTGTGTGTCTTCAATTAAAGGTAAAAGCTAAGGCTAGGATCTGTACACCTAGAGAGACATGACCCTTTTTAACTTGCCAAGATGCCAAGATGTCTTGGATAAAACAGATGCAGTCTCAACACACTTTATACACTGATGCATCTCAAGTATTTAAACAATGATTATACATAAATATCAAATTCATTCTTCTGGTTGATATCTAGAGGCACGCTCCCTGCATACCACTAGACTAACATCATATTACAGCCCCACCCCCCTGCAACAAAGCACCACCAAGTATCCTTACATGACTTCCTGTATGGGAAGGGATGGCATTAACGCAAGCAGCTTCATCACACCTTGATTTCCCAACCAGTTTCTCGACAGACTGTAAACAGAGGACAGAGGAACTCTGCGTTATGCTTTTAGCAATCTCAAAAATATTGAGCATGGAATGACACATCAAACATGTTCTTCTGGTTTAAAATTGAAACCATGTTTTTAAGAATCATGATAATCATCAGGCAGTAAGGAATTTGAGACATTTGAAAGTATTATGAGCCTAATACAATACTTATATTTCTGTGAATGCAGTGTTCATTCAATCACACTGGATGAAATACAGACTAATGTACTGTAGTAAGACTGTGCTGTGCAACCACTTACTCAAGCTTGGTCAAGCTGAGGTTGTTCTTAAGGACTTCACATAAAGCTTTCAGACGAGGAGCACCCAGGTTGTAATCTGTCCAGCTAAAAAAACAAACCACAACTTTGAGGTCAGCAGTTTCAGTGTTAACCACAATGTCAGTCGCACTATGATGCTTCTTAATATCTACACATTATAAATCATCGTAATCACATCATGATGTCTATACATAAATACCACCATAAATCATCAGTGTCAACATTTACCACGATCACACTGTTTCTACTCGTAAAATATGGGTGCAAGGTGTGAATATGATACAGTGTGTACATACACAAGACTCTTTGAAGTCTCAGTGTCCTCATGATTTGAGTTGCTATCACTATGAAGAAAAAAAGAGACAAAACCCAAGATTAACCCTATTACAATAAAGGTAACTTTTACAGGATTCGGTCCTAACTAACATTAAATAAACAAACACAGCTGTCTAGATGACCAGAAATAGATTGCATATTTAAAGGACAATTGGGCAAACATTTGGTAAAGTCCATCTCTACCAAGCCTGTGCAAATTCAGAATTTTAGGATTAGCTTTCATTCAATTCAGGAAACTGCAAGTTTAATTAATTTATTTTTATTTCCTTTAATTCAAATTCGAATTGCGATTCTGCATCCTGTTTGTTACCTCAATTCAAATTCAACTGAAATTCGAAAATTCGAAGAAGTCCTTCTCAAATCAATTCTGAATTTTGTACAACCCCGACCTTCACTGGCTTGTCTATGTGGTGCATTGTACACATTATGGTTTTGCCAACAGTTTAGGTAAATCACCTGTCTTATCTGATTAACCTATGAAATACTGTGGCCCAGCTTCCTCATTCATGTCACAGGGAGGGTAAGGTCTTGGTACTCATCCACAAACCTTTTCCTGACGAAAAAATGGAGGTTGAATTCATGCACCTCTTCTCTCTTATCAATCACACCAGCTCCCCTGTTAAAAAGAAAAGAAAGTATGGTAAATTAATCTCACTATAAAATAACCTCAGAACAAGACACCGTATTGTAGCTCAACTCACTTTACAAGCAAACGTTGAAGAGTATCACAATTCATTATCTTCTCGACAAGTCTCAACAGTCCACTCCAGGTATAAATGTTCCTGCCCAGCCTGTAAAGATATGACAACTGAAACTAAAATCTTGGATGTAGAAATCATGTTTAAACAAGACTTTCAGAGAATATGTACACTACATACAGTACATGATTCAGAAGATAATTGTTTCAAATACTCTATAATATATGCTATGCTCAGGACTTAAATAAAGGCAAACCATATAGATTAGGATTATTTGCCATGACATTTTCCTTCATAATGCCACTTTCACTGGCTGAGCTGGTGTACACTATACAGGGCAAGTGTATAGATAAAGTTTACAAGGTATAGAAAAATCACACCTTAACTTTAATATCAGTAGTAATACATTGCAGAGGACAGTGTCAGTAAATAGTAGACAGCTAGCATAACATTCAGTCCTGAAATATAACTAAAACTAAAAGGAAAAAGACAAAGAAACTCACAAAACTGTTTCCAGATTTGAGAGTTTGGAAAAAGTGTCCACTATCTTCTCCAGGCTTCTGTCTGTTATGTTGTTGTTGCTAAGGCTGTAAATAAAAATATCAATAGATTAACAAACATAGCTCCATAAACTCCTCCTGCCATACACAGGGCAAGGTTTATTTTTAGTTCATATTTTGGGTTGATGATTTAGTTGAATGTCACATGGTACATGGCAAAAGCCAATTCTACTCGAAAAATTTTGCACACTAGAGGCTGCTTCAAAACCAGTAGCCATTTTATACTTTTTCATTTATATTTCTATCCAGCAAAGGACTAACTTGCCTAGGACTAGATGTGCAAGCCTTTTTAAAACTTGACAGCATGACAGCAAAACAGAAAGCAACAGCATTTGCTATGTCCACGTTCACTATGTCCAAAGTATTATTCATGATTAAAATTAGCACTTACTCCACATGCTTAATCATAGGGCATTTCTCCAAGGCCTGGACAAGTTTAGCAGCTCCAACTTCTGTTAGTTTGGCATTTGTCAGCCTAAAGGCAGGAAGGGGCATCACACATAACATCACAACCACATTTAGCCTTGTTGCACATAATATGGCATATTATGGCTTCCATTTCGCACTCCAGAAATGTGCAGAGGAAATGTGCTGTTGTCAACATTTGGATTTTGGAATGACTCACTGAAGACGCTTCAGGATGGGAAGTTTCGGAATGACGGCAGACAACACCTCAGCAAAAACATCATCATACTTTCGGCTACGAAAACTGAAAGGACACACACACACGCACACACACATAGAAAAACATAATTTGCATTTAAATACAGATACCTGTACTGTACATATGAGCCACAACTGCTCCCTATGTAGGACTGACAACACAGATGAGCTAATCACTAAAACCTGGACAAATTACACAAATGCCTTCTCTTCCATTCTCTGTAAGATATATGACACATTCTGTTCCACTCTCAGTTTGAAGACAGACTGTTCATACTTCCCACAGATTCTAAAGGAGCAGTCTGAAATGAAAGCCTCAGGCATTCATGACTGAAAGTCACGCTCAGTTGAGGTGTATGTGTCACCTCCACTGCCATTTATGTAAGATAAGAGATAAGATAATACTTTATTCATCCCGGACGAAATTCAAGCATCCTATAGCATACACAAAAGGGAAATGTTCCTCCTACATAGGCCTTTAACAGTCCTCTGAAACGGTAAATCTCAGTCACATGCAAAAATACTGTAGCATACAATTGCACAAATTCTGTAGACCACTTTACACAAAATTGAAATATTTACTCGCTTTCTTGTACCGTGTAGAAGTCTGATGTCCTCGAGATAGATGAATGACACCTAGGCTGAATCTCTGTCTAGGCCAATTTTTTGTATGGATGCTAATTAAAGGTGAGGTCTTCCAGCCTGTGCTGTGAGACTGCTACAGATGATCCAAAATGCAGCTGCATGTTTTCAACCAGCCAAAAAGACCACATCACACCGCTGTTCACTGAACTCCACTGGCTACCCTTAGCTGCTCGCATCAAATTCAAAGCACTGATGTTGGCCTACAGGTTGACAGATTGATCTGCTCCCATCTACCTTAATATTCTCTTAAAGTCCTATGTTACCCTCCGTCCACTTTGCACATCCAAGGGACATTATCCCGGATGGCCAACACCTCACACAGGTCAATCCAGACTCTTCTGACGTGTTGTTCCACGCTGGTGGAATACCTTCCAAGTGCTACCTGAGCAACAGATATCCTCTTCACATTTAAGAAATTCTTGAAGATCCAGCTCTTCCTAGAATATCCCCTAGCTTAAATACCAGTAATGCAGCTCCCACTCTCTCCCAATACTGCACTTTTTTATTACACTACAGCACTTTCATCACAAAATACTGCAAATTTCATGTTGGCAATATGCACTCTAAGTTAGTTTTCATTGTGCTGTTGCTTGAATGTTTATCCTCTTTTAATATGTCTGCTAAATGCATAAATGTAAATCTAAATGCAAAGGAAAGAGAAGAGCCTGACAAACTCACATGAGGGCCTCCACGTTTCTGCTTTGGTCCAGCAGGTCCAGTGATTCAGGCTCCATGGAACAGCCTCCAAAGTCAAGCGTGACACTTTCGTCCGCCGCAGACACAACAAACGCCAGGGCAACCAGGTCGATGGGGTTAACCCTAATGTTCCTGAGCTCAAAGTACTGCCGTGAGCCCACCTTCGCCGCCAGATGTATGTCCTGTGACTCATGCGTGCAGAGGCATAGCTCCACCACCTTGGGCCCACTGAGGTTGGCACTGCCCGCAAAGTTCTCCAGAATCTTCACTATGTGCGACTGGCGCTTCTGGACCCTGACCTTGGCACCACCACCACCGGCCAACTGAATGAGGTGGGGGGTACAGGCAGAAGCAAGGAAACCACAAAGGTACTGCTGGAGTGAGTCAGTGAAGACGGTCTTAGGCTCATTCTTGGCTGTCCAGCGGGTTTTGAGGGTCAGCTTCTTTTTGAACTGAGCATCAGTGACCTCTGTGCTTGTCATGAGGTGGAGGCCCGCGAGAAACTCCTGTATAGTGAGGTGCATGAAGGACACGCCTGGCTGCCTGTCTCCATCCTCCAGCATAAGGTCCACAGGGCACAGGAGTCCAGAACGAGTGCCAAACTCAGCTAACTCCGGATGCAGTCTCTCCGCAGCAAACACAATCTGGCTCTGCTCCAGTCCCTCCAGGGCCAGTCGGCCAAGCTCCCGGAGCGAATCTGCATGCTTGGCCAGCACATGCATGACACTGCCCAGTGGTGCGGACGCTACAGAAGCCTTGTCGTCCCGAGGGGCACATCGGCTCAGGAACGCGGCAAGGATCTGAAAGTAGATTTGTGTGAGAGTGGCGGGGAGTGGTGTGGTTGTGCCAGACCCCTCCTGGGAAAACAGGTGCTCCAGGCACACGCAGCAGATGTGGCAGAGTGCTGGTACGTGGCACATGGTCAGCAGGTGGCGGCTAGAGGTCAGGTGATTGACCGCCCGCTCCTTCAGGGCCTCGTCTCCTTTCCAGAAGTAGCGGCGTACATACTCCCGAATGCGTTCCTTGTCGAAGCCCAGGAGGTCACCAATGCGGCAGCCAGAGCCGTCAAAAAGGTCGGCTACGTCACGGGGCCTGCAGGTTACCAGCAGGGTGCAATGGGGGAGAATCTTCTGCGCACACAGCCCAGACAGCAACTCCGCCATGGGGAGCGGATGGCGTGGGTCAAAGGAGTCCCTGAGGTCACCAGTGTTGGCAAACTTTCCCCGAAATTCGTCGTACCCATCCAATATGAAGCACACCTCCTCTTGGTTGGCAACAACATAGTTGAGCACGGCTTCAGCCTGATCGTTGCTCTCGGCGGGGTGGAAGAAACGGAAGAGAAGGTCTTTGAGAGAGAGGGGGCGGGAGACGGCGTTGAGCTGGCGGAATTCCAGTAGGAAGAGCAGTTTGAGGGCTGGGTAGGTGTCCTGGGCCCATTGTTGGCCCAGGCTGTACATCAGCAAGGTCTTCCCTGAGCCTGCTGCCCCCAGTAGCACTGTGGCCTGACCAGGAGTCTTCAGGAGGGACGTCACCACCACCCGGTCCTCCACGCAACTCTCCTCTGTGTCTGGGAGGTCCGTAGAGGCGGCCGCAGTTGCAACCTGTGCTCTAGCTGCCTTGTCTCGGCTTCGAGGGACAATCCTACGTCGCAGGCTGACCCAGGTTTCATCCAGACGCACCTCACTAATAATGTTTGTAGTGATGCTTTTGTATTTCTGCAGCAGTAATGATTTTGTGTCATTTGTGTAGCTCTGTACATGGTCTACAAGAAAAAAAAAGTTTTTTTTATTTCAATGCTTTTAATTTAAAAATAAATACATAAAGAACTGTCATGAAATGTGTGTTTCTAATTTCCCATCCAGCCAAAAAATAACACATCATGATTGAATTAAAAAATTAATTATTAAATGAATGTCTTAATACATTATATGTTTACTACAGACTTATTATGTTGGGAGAAAATACCAAGGGGTACAGGCTATAATACTGAGGGGTACAGGCTACATAGAAGTTGGCAATGAATAAAATACCTAGTCGTGGGCGTTTAATACAGCTTGTCCCAGTAGAAGAACACTTTGTGTGATTCCCAATGTCACCTTCAGATCAAAAAATAACAAAATGAGAATTGCAGGGAGATTTTAGCATACAAGCATCAAGCCAAACACTTAAAAGTACTCAGTATTATTATTTAATTTATATAGTCTAAATAGAAACTAAACACAGACGCAGGTTGTTTTCAGTAGCTTTCAGTTTCAGTTGCTTTCATTTTCACTTCACTTCAAACTTCTGCGTCATTGTTTTTTGTTTGGCTAAATTTTGTTCCAAAATTTGGTTTTAAAATAATAAAAACATCTCCTAGAAGGGATAAGTTGCTGTATTATGTGTAAACTGAAGTATGGCCTACTCAACAGTACCTGTCAAAGATTCTGAGGCTGACATGAGCTGTGACTCCAGGAACATGGGCATGTCCTCACAGGACATGCACACGGCCTCGAGGAACCGTCCAAACACCACAGGCCCTGCATTGTGGAAGTGGTCGACTAGCCAGACGGCCCTGTCCCGGGGTGTCGTCAGCTGCTGCAGCTGGTCACGTGTGCTGCCCTCTACCTGCTTCTGGAGCTGGTTAAGCACGTGAGGCCCTTGGACGCTGAGGACGTCCACAAGGTTCAGCCTTTGCAGATCAAGCACAGAAAACATGCAGTCCCCCGAGTCTGTGTCCTCCATTGTGATCCATCTGTCCCTGATAGCTCTGGACCTCCTTCACAGAGCCAACAGGTGGCACAGTAACAACTCAGTTCAATAACATAGACTAATATCTCCAGTCCCATGTAAACTTGCAAAATATACTGGCACAGCAGTGACACCCCACCTTCACAAACACACACACACACACAAACACACACAGAGAGACTCACAATATAGCTTCAGCTGCCATTAACTGGTGTGCAATGGCAACACAACGCTGAAATAGCCTATCAGACATGTCTACCGCCAAAATGAACCAGATGCAAATGGGCGTGACGGCGCAGCATCAATTCTTACGCGGCACGGGAATTCCTGGTGATTACCGAGCTAAATAGTAAAATACAACTGTGCATTTTCACACAACTGTTTAATTCGACCAGAGAACAGCTACATACGTCACATAAGAAATTGATTCGGTGATTAAAGATTAACTTTTCATATTTTAATTGCTTCATGCTTTCATTGCTTCATGCTAATTGTTTCATGCTTTGGCCACCTAACAGTTACAGTTCTAGCAAACACGTCACGCGAAGCAACATGAAAATACAGTAAACATAAACATAAAATAACTTATTACCGACCTCTTCTTCTAATGTGTAGCTTACCCTGATAAATGCAATGCCCACACCATTGCAATTAATGTGACTGCTGCCCGAAACAAAACCAAAACTTTGTCGATGGTCTAATTCATCAAATAACCGTACACCCGTTCTGGCTGAAAGATTTCTCAAATTGTAGCCAAACCTACTTTATGTTGTTGGTGTTGCTTTGGATTACAGGAGGCTACAATATGTCTCGGAGCTTCTACAGCCTATTCTTTGTATGTAACCTAGCCTACGACCGGAACGCAATTGTCCCGAAATGACCCCAGTCACCACCGATGATGTCGCAAATATCCTCCAGCCGGCGGACGTCTTAACGTATAGACAGCTTACGTAGCACAAGACTGTAAATGTGTACAATCAGCGGATTTTTAAAACATACTTAACGACCTCTTCTTCTAATGTGTAGCTTACACTGATAAATGCAATGCCCACACAATTGCAATTAATGTGGCTGCTGCCCGAAACAAAACTTTGTCGATGGTCTAATTCATCAAATAACCGTACACCCGTTCTGGCTGAAAGATTTCTCAAATTGTAGACAAACCTACTTTATGTTGTTGGTGTTACTTTGGATTACAGGAGGCTACAATATGTCTCGGAGCTTCTACAGCCTATTCTTTGTATGTAGCCTAGCCTACGACCGAAACGCAATTGTCCCGAAATGACCCCAGTCACCACCGATGATGCTGCAAATATCCTCCAGTCGGCGGACTTCTTAACGTATAGACAGCTTACGTAGCACAAGACTGTAAATGTGTATCACATGTGTATCACAGTCAGCGGATTTTTAAAATATAAAAATAAAAGGTGAGGTCCTTACCAGAGCCGAGCATAACGTCGCGCAGTTAAAACAGAAAACGAAAGTAACGATTCGTTTCGATTCAACGACAAGACTATTATGTAGACTTAATTGATGCAAGCTACAAACAAATTCTATTCACGGACCGTGTAACGCTTTGTTCTATTTGCAGATTTTACATACAAAGAATGAAAAAATGGCTTAGAACTTCAGTTATCTATTGTTCAGACTAGTCAGCAAATTGATTACTGCTTGTTAGTTTTATGTGTTGAGTAGGCCTATGCTTGAGGTTTTCTGTTCAAAAGTTCAAAAAGTCAAACAATGAGTAAATATTAAAATTGTATATGTTGCGCTTGGATTTGGACTGTACTATGAGCGCCAGTGGTTACCGTGGACAAGTCCGTTGAAGCCCAAAAGTTTCGGTTCAGCTGATGGTCCCTTTGCTTGTCAGGTTGAGGTCATTCATCGCCTAGGGCATGTCCCAGTCATTGGGATGTCCTGGTTCAGGTGGCACCACTTGCCATTCGTAGAGGTATAAATGAGATGGATGGCGTTATAAAGTCCAATTCAGCTTATGGTACACAAAGTGCGTTCGAGGCATACAGCAGGCGTATGGCTATAGGCTACAAGCTACCCATGTTAAATAACAAATTTTCACAAAGCTGATGACTGTCATTGCCGCAGAGCTGCAGATGCCTTTGAATAATTACTATGACACGAGTAAAGTGTTGAATGACATCAACCTGACAAGCAAAGCGGCCATCAGCTGAAATGAAACCTACAACGGACCTAGTTTAGTCCAACTCCAAGCGCAAACATAAAATTTGAATATAGTCATTGTTTTACTTTTTGAACTTCTGAACAGAAACTACTATTTGACGTCCACAACACCATAACGCTTGTTTGTGTAAGACAATTGTACGCCTAATGCATATATGTGACTATTTTGTATTCTAGACTTCAACGTGTTGGCATAGAGCAACGACTGTATATAGACGCACTGCGCATCAACCGTAAAACTTGAAGCACCTTGAAGTCTTGTCGCCCCCTGGCGGCTGTTTGCAGTACAATATACAACCCCGCCCATTCCCATGTATCTCTATGACCAAGAAGCCCATTTTCCGTGTAACTTTTTTCACCTTTGAAATGATCGTTTCATCTAGGACATTTTATTCGAAAAACTTCCCTTGTACTTCAAACAAAACCAGAATATTCCCAGCCGAGGACTTATTTTTTAAAATGTTATTTTAATATATAAAAATGGGCATGGTCGATACATGATTGACAGCTGTTGCTGCAGATAGCACTTCCCAGCCTCACATTGTTACGAAGTTGTTTTTGTTGTAAACTGTGAAGTTTGTCATGTAACTGTATTTAGCACTTATTCTAGCTAGCCATATAATAGATAATAGATAATGAACGGTAAAGGCAACGTCATTTATCTTACCATACCATTATTTGTTTACAATGTTTGGTATTTCCTGGATGAATATGTTTGACTGGGTAATATTGTTGTAACTACTGTTTGTGAGCCATTAAGTTTTGCTCGAGTGACAGCAAAGCGGTAGCCTTAGTCCATGCCTGAATTAAGAACAGCAACTTTTTACAGCAGTAAATATGATACCAACAGAACATTTGGAGGGGTGTTAAAATCATAAACTGTATATAAGAACAGTTAAAATGCAACTAACTAGTAACCTTAACCTGTACTCCGATTTCACTGGAGTATTTCCAGGCGGCCAACATGAGTGTTTTTGACATGTCACCGATTTTTTTTCTTGCAATTTAGACCTAGTCCTTGGTCTATGGTTCTTGTAATAGGACCTAGTCATATTCTGTTGATGCACAGTTCTACATTTCATGAAGAAATTTTCAAATGTAATGACAGGTTAAGATCACACAGACATGTACACATGTCAACAAATCTTCAATATTAAAAAAGGTTCTATATGTTGGAGGGTCATTCCACCAGCGTGGAACAGCATGTAAGAAGAGTCTGGATTGACCTGTACGAGGTGTTGGCCGTGCGAGATAACGTCCCTTGGATGTGCAAAGTGGACGGAGGGTAACATAGGACTTTAAGAGAGTATTAAGGTAGATGGGAGCAGATCCATCAGTCAACCTGTAGGCCAACATCAGTGCTTTGAGTTGCGAGCAGCTAAGGGTAGCCAGTGGAGTTCGGTGTGACGTGCTCTTTTTGGCTGGTTGAAAACCAGATATGCAGCTGCATTCTGGATCATCTGTAGCAGTCTCACAGCACCGGCTGGAAGACCTGGCCTTTAATTAGCCTGACCTTTAATTAGCCTTCAAGGAATTTTATTTGCCAAGCTTTTTAAGTGTAAATTTAAAATTGTAAGTGTGAATTTTAAGTGTTAAGTGTAAAGGCTGCTAATTAGTGCAATAACATAGACCGCCATGGACAATGCATTACAGCTGAATAGGTTTGAAAAATCAGCCAATATTATGATTCCTGAATTTTGGTGATTCATGATGGACTTTAGGCCATTGATCCATCTTAGCCTAACTGAAGACTTTCAACACTAAAATAGGTTATGGTGCACACTGTGCATGAATGCAGTGAATATAAAAATGACAAGACAATGTTATATTTCTGTGAATGATATATACAACTTTAATAAAATAACTTAATCTGAACATATAGAGTAATAAATGGTATAGCACACACACACTTTGCTGCACCTAATCCCGTATTGGCCAGCCGATGTGTGTGTGTGTGTGTTTGTGTGTTTGTGTGTGTGTTCACAGACTGCTTTGCAACAGATGATAATGAGCAACATCTCTCAGTCTGGCCAGTTATTTTATAAGTGAAAAACCCTCACAAAATAGTCTGTCAAGTCACAACTTACACCAATGTGTTACACCAGTGTTTTCTTTAGAAACTCAACAAGTAGGTGGTGAGGGAATCCAAATCCCATCCGGACAACTACATAACCCTGGAATAACAAAAAATCAAAAATATTACACATAATTAGTTTATTTACATGTTTATGATTATATATATATATATATAGAGAGAGAGAGAGAACTTACATTTTGTGTCACCACCTCAGGATCAATGATGTCAAACAAATACAATCCCTGCTTGTCCATCAAAGCTGTCAGGCCCGGCTCTAGGTCTGAGATGAGAAAGAATGGAAGAAATTATGGCACACACACACACACACACACAAAAAAAAAAGGACGCAGACACAAACTGTCTCTCTCACAAAACACACACATTCAAATACTTACATGATGTCACTTTGGGTATCCCAATCTTTTCTACAGCCTCTTTTAAGTAATTCACCAGGGCATCTTCCAGCTTGTATGAAAAAAAAAAACTTCACATGAGACTGTACGCTATCAGTACATGGATATGTTTACAAGATATAGATTGTCCTGTGTTACCTACCACAATGATATCTTGGTTTTGAAGAATCTTTTCTATGGAAATTCTTTGGGAGAAAAGACAGAATAAAAATCAGCCACTGCCAAATTCATTTCAATATATGTTAATGCTGCAAGTCAAGTGAATGACACAACATACTGTCATCATCACATTCAAATAAGAAAAGGCTCTTAACTTACTTTACAGCGGTGGCCTTCAGAATGAGTTTCTTGTCTGCGTAAGATGTATGGACACTCACCTCCACCTCCTGAAAGGTGAGTTCACATTAAATTAATTTATTCTTGTTATTAAAAAGGATATCATTAAGCAACAATAAAAGCAAAAGTGTTCTTATGTCTCAGAACACTAAAACTATTATATTAATTAGCATTATATTAAATAACATACTATAATAGCAAACTCCCCTCCCCCAACACACACACACACACACACACACACACACACACACATACTACTGGGTTTTGAGTTTTTATATTGTGTTTTGTTGTGTCATTCATGTGGTCATATAGTGTTGCTGAGTAAGCACTGGAGTGTTACTGATATGGCAACCACTAGTTACTGAGGCTGATAAATGATAAAGCTTGGAAGCGTGGCTTTTCTGACCGTCTCAAAGACCAATGAAGGGATGTCAGAGCTGGGGAAGCCAGGGGACAGCTCTACAGCAGCGACTGCCCTCACATGTGTACCGTCGGGGACATTCCACAGCTGTGGCTCCCTAACACTCCAGGCAGTTAGCACAGCAGCCTCTGAGGAGAGAATCTAACAAACACAGACACTACTTCTGCGTCACATAGAACAATTAGCCTGTGGGTGCTAAATACTTAAATACAATGTGTGAGTTTGTGTGTCTGTGTGTGTGTGAGAGAGAAAGAGAGAGATACTGATATTGCGTTCATATTCATACTGCAGCTTCATATTGCATATGTAGCATGGGGGGGAGCTTTAACCACTACTTTAACCATTAAAGTAAGTAAAGTAAGTATCAGTATGCACATTTTCTTCGATGAGTACACAATTTCACTTAAAAACATTGTTTTCAAGAAGGATATGCTGAAAAGATTTAGTATGCACCAATGTAAAGTACATACTAGTAGTTATGGCCCAGAAAATTGGAGGTGGGAGGCATTATAAGATGTAAGATGCAATAAGATGCACTCTCAGTCTCAACTGAGGTGTGGTCTGGATTTAACCAAGCTACATGTCTGGGCCTTTCACTAAAGAGATATGAGGAATAAGACATGAGGGAACTGATTTGGTCTGATTGAGGACACACTGACTGGGAATAAAGATGAAGACACGTTGACAAGTGGGAATTAACACTGACATGGGCTCAGTGCTGCAGACATCATACCTGTTTGATGGAGGTTGGCATTTCTGTAGACAGGTCTGCCTTAAAGAGGTCCTACAATGATTCAGAGATTTGTTTTACTTGTAGTCACAGAGCACAAGATCAGTGCAATCCCATCTCACGTCTTTGTCTACCCTACACTGCCCCCTACTGAATATCAAAGGTATCAAACAAGCAAGCATAGTGTTCCCAACTAAGAGCTCACTGCCCTTGCAAAATTCCCTCACAGTCTACATGAGCAATACCTTACAAAGCATACACCAATTAGATTAAAATTATAACTCTAATATCTCTTTATCTTGCAGGTTCAATAAGGCCACACGTTTCTCATACTGTCACACCCTACTTAGCTATATAAGTCAAAATTAGTCAAATAATATCTTGTTGATCCACCAGTATCTAACCAGTAGGTCCGCACCATGAGCTCAGTTCCAGTGATGTTCCTGATGAAGCGTCCATCGTGGTGAGCAGCGGCTGTTAGTGGGTTCAGGACGTGGTCAGAGAACCAGAAGTACAGCATGCGGTCCTCGGTCAGCTGAGATGGGTGGAAGACTGAAGTATTGATGACTGCTTTGGTGCCATTATAGATGGTCAGGCCCTGGTTGTCAACAAAACAAAAACAAACAAACAAACAAACAAACAACAAAACACCAACAAATTACAGTCACCAATAAATAAGTTCAAGCCTGATCATAACACTGATAAATTCTAAAAAGCATATGTACACTGTGTAACTTGAACAATGTCACACATTTATATAACTTTATTATCATAAACTGAAACAGCTTGTTACATATAATAATAATATCCTGAGACATTTTTTTGTTGACACAAAATAAAATGATCCATCCACCACCTTGTGATAAGACTCTATGTAGTCGGAGGTGATGACTGGTGCTGAGGTCACTCCAATGTCAATGGTGATGTTGCCCTCACTGAGGAACTGTTCTAGGGATAAACACATGTATACCTCTTTCAGCGTACACAATAAATGAAACAGAAGAAAGAAGCTGACTGTATTCATGCAGGAGTCCATTTACCACAGCTAGTACCTGCTTGGTCTTGGATGAAGTCTGACAGAATATTTGCCACATTGTTGATCTCCTTGCAGATCTGCAGTAAAGCAAGAACACAGAGTTCATCTCAGCAATTTGTTTGAGTGGTGTCCAGTAGTTTTGGCTTCTTTGATGAGGCAATATTAATGGTAATAAATATGACCACTTATTTTATTGAAAAAAAAGTTTCAGATTGTTTTACACATTTCATAATACTTCCATGTTATTTTTTATTTGAACAGCAGGGGGCACAGATGAGCAATTCATGCTTCCTCAATGAAGCCATCTTTGTGCACTGGTTTGCCTCAGTGCCTACCTGGCCTTTGATGACCAGTTTCACCGTGAAGGTGACGAAATCCGTGAAGATTCGTTTCAACCAGCTAGGTCTACAGTAATGACATAAACATAAGACCTGTCACATTAGTCATGGAGTCAAAGTCATGGAGTTGCATTAAACTGCACATTGTGGGCACATACTATATAGTAAACTCAATTTGTAAACATGCCCAGTTAAGGTATAAGATGTTTTAGAAAACATGCATAAGAGATCCTTCAAGATGTAGATAATGATTTTACTGTACAGGATTGCTAGCCTATACGCTATTCACTATACGACACTGTTTCTGTGTCTCTGTCATGAAATGGTAATATCTGCAAACATCCAACCCCACCCCCACCCACTGGTGTTCATGTTGCCAGCAAGGCAAAGCTTACTCTCTATCTCCCTGCAGAATCAGCTTGAGTTTGTGGAATGTGAGGAAGCAGTCGGAGGTGTCTGCTGCCACCTTCCCAGCTCCGCAGTCTGACAGGGGAAGGGAGAAAGGAAAAGTGGGGTGTTAGAACATTTACTGTCATTGGAAATGCATTAGAATTGTAGAATAGTAAAAAGTTTTCAACCGATTTTGGAAATATGACAAGTCGCAGTTGTAGAATCTAAAAAATCTTACACAGGAAGGGAGTAGACTTGTAGGACTCCAGAATATGTCAAACCACATTCAGAAACATAATGGCAATTTTATCAGCCAACTGTATAGAACCATACACAGACATAAAACAAAATGGTGGAATGGTCTAATGTATTTATATAGACATTGATTATCGCATTGTCTTGTATGTTTCAGATTTTATACTCCAGTTAAACCTATACTTCACCACTGCCTAAAGTCACTACATGAAAGCATCAGATACAGTGAGATATGGTAATGTATCAAGAAGTGAAGAGTCCAAAAAAGGCCTACTTACAAAGCTTTGGGTTGATGCCCAGGTCAATTTGAGATTCAATCTCAAAGTCAACAGTCTGTGACACTCTAATACTGTAAGGCACGGGAAGAAAGACAATTAAATTAAAAATACAGAGACTATAGGCAATGTGTTAAGAATAGGATCTATAAGGTACAGCATCACATTGACTTTATATACAGTATATACAATCAAATATATTCTCTGTGCCAGAGAATGTAATCTCTAAAGGCATCTTATTCGTCACTGTGACCCATATGCACTCAGCTCTCTGTATGCAACTCACAGCCAGCTTCCATAGCCATATTTGATGGTCCCTTTGAACACAGCGGACACATTGGAAATGACAATGCCAATCCCCTCCCCAGCATGCAGTTCCACCTCACTGTGACCAATCAACAGGTTGTGGATCTCCAGGCTACAGTAAGTGGGAGAGATTTAAAAACAAACAGATAACAGCTGGAACACAGCATCTGTAGACATCAGATAAGACACACACCACCTCAAGGATACAGTCATTTCCAGAATATAAGCTGTACCATGTATAAACCTCAGGTCAGCGTTTTAAAAACAAAAAAATCTGAATTTCTTAAACATTACCTATCGGATCAGAATCAGATCATATTTTCATGACAAAATACAATGATGAAAAAAAATGCATTCCCATATACATGTATAAATTAATACAATAATACAATTAAATAATTACAGTAAATGGCAAACAAAAATACATCTGTACTAAATTATGAAGCACTCACTTGTGAAGTCCATAGGTCACTTTTCCAAACACCATCATGTTCCTCTCCCCCTCAATGCTTGGGTATTTAGCATGTTGGAAAGCAGCTTCAATCACACGTGTGGTTTTCTCATTTACTAATTTTGTGAAAGAATCCACTAATTAGCAGGCCCATTCATTATCAGTGAGAAACATACAGCACAACACACAGAGGCACGCACCAGACCATCAACAGTCCATTCATAAATAACAATTTAATTCTAAAGACTCAAGTTGTGCTATTAATGCCTTTCTTACATGTTACATGCTCACTCTTACATGTTGACCTTTAACACTGAACACCTTTTTCACTGAAATCACAGACAGCAACAATAACAAACAGAATGAGGAGTGATACAGCAGTGAGAAGAAAGTAGGCACGGTGTGCCTGCATGAAGGAAGAGGGTTTCACTCACAGACCAGTGCAGCCGGGTAGGTGAGTCTGCAGACGGCTCCTGTGAACTTGTACGCCTCCTCAGGATCCATACATGCTTGGCCTAGACCGACCAGCAATAGCACCGGGATCAGCAGTGGCAGCAGCATCACATCCGACTTCATCACAACACCACAGAAACTGTGACACAACACCAAAGGCAGCCTTTGTCTCTCTTTCTCTATCAGAGATTCGCCTTGTTACCTCTCAGACTTCCAAACTTCTACTGACCACTGCACAGAGGATGGAAGAAAGCCAGAGAGAAGAGGGGGAGGGGGCTAGTGTGTCCCAGGGGGGTCCTTGTAAAAGTTCAGGAGGCTGGACATACAGTAACTTCTCCTGAAGTTGCAATACTTGAAATGCATGCTGGGTAACTGTTTGCTTTCTTTGTTGTTTTGGACCCCCGTTTGCCTATGGTATGTGCAGAGCTGGAGGGGTTACTATGAGACAGCAAACACTGGGACAGGCATATGGCCAAATGTCTATATATGTGGTGCATAGTATGGTGTATAGCACATCCTTACCCACCCTCTGCACAAGCATCTGAAGATTTAAAGGTTTGGTATCATTATGTGTATTTTCTCTCCTCAGACTTTCTTCTATTGTCTATGACCAATCTTAATTCAATGAGTTGAGTCTGAGGCAATAGCATTTTAAAGTTGATTGTATGTCTTCACCTCATGCATGTGTATGGATCTTCACACCCTCTCAAGCCAGAGCACATTCCCCCAGACAGACCCCTGGTGTTTTACTTCCTGCAATAGATGACAATTGCATATTTAACTGCTTTCACCCTGCCAGAAAACAGTGTGTGACATACAAAGATACTGTAAGATGCTAAGACTTCACATCCCGGGTACCATAAACACTTAAGTCTATGAAGGATGCACAGGTATTAGACAGTTACCTCAAGCACTAAAGTGGTGGCACATTTGCAAGTCTCAGTCTGCTAATTCCCCTTTTCTCTTCTTCTTCACTTTAGGAAGTTATTTAAAGTGTGGAGTTTGATGGGTGCTAGGGGAGATGTTTTGGCAGGCATGGAATGACATTTGCCCCATTGTAAACCCTGCATTTCTAGCACAGGTCATTGAACTCTTCTCATGGAGGCTGTTCCTGTGGAAGAATGCAGAGCTCATCCCTAGACACAGTTCAGGAAATGTGGAAATGAATAACGTTTTCTTTCACTTGGACACAGTACATGTAGACACAAACAGTTATTCATGTTACAAACAAGGATTTTTTCAAGTGAAAAGGTGTTTTTTTTATTTTTATTATTAATCAATTTCAGTGAACACACCTTTATATAAAATTACCCCCCGTTCAAAATAAACCTACACAAAGAGAGGATAAATGAGGAATAAGTTTATTACTTTAATCCTATACAGACACACTTCCATTACATTCACAGTAAAACTGTACTTTTTTTCTAGAACATAAAAAAACTTTCCTTTATAAATACAGTGGGTGATTAAAGCCTCCACTTAATATCAGGTTCCATATCATATCAAATACGGCATCAGTCAAGCTTGTGTCTCCTGTCAATCTCCCATGATTACTTACGAAAAACTAAAACAAAGTGCCATTGTGTCCTAGTAAGAGAACAGACAACTCCAGTCCCTGCTGTTACAGATATCAAGCTTCCCCATTAGAAAACATAATTATTTTGCATATGAGCTCTTTTCTGTTTTGTGTACATTTAGGTTTGTATGCCCTTTTAACAGTTTCACTTGTCTACAACCAAAAAAAAAAAAGAAACAAAAAACAGATGCTTATGTATAAATAAGCAATAAACTTGTCATGCAGGATGCAAATACTCGGTTGCATCCTGTGGTTTTCAAAAAAACCAATGAAATACACTGAGTCTGGATTCTTCAAGAGATAAACAAAAATGTCAACGTTCAAACAAATGGTGAGGAATCTGAAGCAGGCGAGATCTGATCTGCTAAAGTGCAGCCTTGGCAAGCTACAGCTTCGAGACCTCACAGAAAATTAAACTCTGATGACAAGCGGCTTGCATAAGACAACTTCCAATAGCTTCTCTCCATGCATCCTTGAGGGGGTTATCTAAAGTGCTGTGGCCACTCTTTACAGTCATATTTACACATGTACAGCTTATACACAAGAGTTTAGCATAATGAGTGGACAGGACTGGGGATATGTTTGAACCTCAAGTTAATTTTTTGGTTTGTGGTTTTGGTCATTAAAACAAAAAAGTCTTCAAAGTGTGTCGTCACAAACCGACATTAAAGGGCACAGAGAAAACGTGAGGTTTTGTCTCCATCCTTGCAAAAAAAACAAGAATGTGGCGAGAGCCTGGCACAAGTATTGTCTGACATATTAAGCACTCGCGACACCAACAGAACTCTCATTCTTTGTTCACTCTTTGGTGGCCCATCTTGAGTTGTCCAATCCATTTTCCACAGAAGGAAAACAGACATGGTTCTTTTACCCTCAGTTTGCCACCCCCTGGGGTACCTCTGGTATGAGTGAGGCAAAGAAGGACTTGAAGAATACCCAGGCAGTCCAGACGACAGACACGCGGTGTGGGGGCACAAGGACTGGGGTGAGGGGGTGTAGAGCTTCCCCCTCTGGTCCTGCTACTGCTGCTGCCACCGCGACCCCCTCAGGACCCTCACCTGCAGCTGGTGCTTCCGCCTATGGGTGGCACATACAGATCCACATCAGATGACATGCTTAAGCACTATAGACTATAGTCTTACTTCAGGGCCAACTGCCCATGCCTTACTCAGATAGTGCAAGTCTTCTTGAGTATTTATAGATGCTAGAGCACCTTTTTACAATTTAGTAGGAACTGTACTTTTAAATTAACCTCAAGATACTTCTCTACCTAGTGTAGCACCTTGCAATTAATGGTTGTCTAAGTTCTAGAAGTGGTCATTGCCTTTGGCTTCGTTTTTATCAGTTTACCATATTCTGTGACATGAATTGGCAATGCATCTGCATTTCCTGTTCAGGACACAGATGGCTTTCAACAAACACTTCCTGCTTTGAACAGGTGTCTGGGGAGGGGGGAGGGGAAAAAACAACCAACAAATAAACAACTAACAAAACTTCACACGGGAGAGTGCTGTGTATTGTTGTTGTTGTTGTTGTAGTGTGTGGTGTGCTGCTGCTTACCGGCTCATTCCGCTGATTCTGGTTGTTCAGGTTCTGCTGGTTCTGGATTACCTCTGCCGCAGGTTCATGCGGGCCCCGGGCTGCGGGCCTCCGGAAAGGGAACCAGCCGGCAGTGTGTCTGAAAGGAGAAATGAAAGAATGTTTCACGTCAGCCACCTTCAAAGTGAGGGCAAAATGAGGAAGTGCTGGCATATGAAAGCACAGAGACTGCAGTGCAACAATGCATTTCAATCCAGCTATTCAATTACAACGTCTCTCAACACGGGACCATATACATTTCTCAAAAAGTGACAAAAATACGAGCTAATGGCTAAAATAATCCGGTGAATTCACAGACACAAACCTGGAAATGTGAAAATCTTATTATATTATTCATCCATTTGTTAATCTGCACAGAAAGCTTTTGTGACAAAGTATCAGCGCCAAAGGCTTACTTGACCCATCACAGAAGTAAGGGAAGAGGTAGAGAAAATTAGGGAAAACAACAACACTCAAAACAATTTAAAGAAGCGACGTGGCTCCCTGCTAGTTCAGTGGGATGTAGTGGGCATGTGCGGTGCAGAACAAGAGATGCAAAACAACGGCACTATGGTACAGGCAGGGGGGCTCTGATGCACAGAGGGGCTATGATAACCTTAGCAGGTCAGCTTGAAATGTTTGCAAAGACTGTGACAATAATAACTGGCAGAATTCGGGGCTTGAAGCAAAGCCAGTGAGTCGCCAACCACTGAGAGTGCCTAAGAGAGAAAGCATGTGTGTATTTTAGGTGTGTGCGTGCATGTGTGTGTGTACTGCCACGTCAGCACGGATTCGTTTATGGGTAAACACTGAGGTCCTTGAGCTGACATTGGGGCCTAATCTGTGCTGTGCAGCTGTGGAGTTCGGAGAAGTGTCCCAGGCCAATCGCTCTCATCCGTGGGGAGACACTAAAGCTCCTGCATTCAAAGGCAACCTTCGCGTGTGTGTGTGTGTGTGTAAATGTGTGTGTGTACTGTATGTGTGTTCATGAGTGAATGAGCAACTGTGTGTACATACACGACTGAGTCTGTGTGTGTATACACCACAGTGACCGCAGTTCATGTCCTGCCGTTTCTCTTTCACTAACCCTTGCCCCCCCCCCCCCCCACCCATTTCCCTCTTGACTCTTTGCCTCTCTCTTCCCTTCATCTATCCCTCCCTCCTTCTCTCATTTCTCTTCTTATCCACCTCGTTTCCCACTTCAGAGCTCAGAGCTCCAGAGCGCTGAGTCTAACTAAGTTATGTAACTGTGGGAAGTTTGTGCCTGTGCCAGATAGGACTAAGGACATGGACTGTATGATCTTCCTCATCCAGTTACTGCAGACTGCAGACGATAACAATAACAAAGATAAGGGGCCTTTCAACAATGCTACAGAGACGGTATCAGCAAAGGCCATTACAACATTACCATTACTAGCAGTACAGTGGCAGCACTGCTGCAGTACTAAAATATCAACTAAATGACGACTATGCAGCATACATGTGCATAAGGAGAATGCTGGTGCTGGCACTGGCACTGGCAATAATAGTAAGAGTAATAGTAGAGAGCGTAAAAGTGGAGCGAGAGGCATTAAGTTCATTAAGTTCCGTACACCGTACACATACACTGATACAGAAGATCATTGAGAAGGTTATATTGTGACGTTATGTGACACTCCCACTTATGCAGAACAGAACTATTCATGTTTGCTCCCATTGTAACGTATTATGTTATCTTGGTCAGTATTCAGTGATCTTTGGTAATAGTACTGCGAATGCTAACAATTTTCAGATACTTTCAGTGACATCATCTCACACTGTTGTAATACAGATGGAGTAAGAGAGCGGTTTCTACTCAGCGCTGTGATACTCACAGGTACATGAGGAGTAGGCTGCTCATGACAAGGATGAAGCGGCTGAGGCTAGAGTAGAAGTAGACGATGCTGAGGAACACGCCAAGACGGGCGGCCGTGTACACCCAATCCAGCCAATCGCGTTCCATCTCTTCCTCGTCCTCCATCACAGGCCCGCCCTGAGCGTTCATGCGCATGTTCTGATTGGCTCCCTCTGGGTTGATGAAGGCAGGATCTGCAGCGTTCTGATTGGCTGGCAAGTTGTCAATGGGTGCCTGATTGGGCAGGCCAGCAGGGACTGCGGCTTGGTGAGGTGCGACAGGCAGAGAGGTGGCCACAGTGGGGGCCAGGGGTGTAGAAGAGGCAGCAGCCAGGGCAGCTTGGCTGGACCACAGAAAACACCAAAGATCAGCATAGTACGGGGAGCACTTCATTTCTTAACACCAAAGACAGAACTGAAAAATTAGTACAAGCCCTATCTAGTACAGCAGATTAACCAACAGTGGATCCATTTGGTTTGTTTAGGCATGGTACATCCAGGCAGGCTATGCAGAGACTACTGTCACTATGAAAACTATATTATAAACCAATTACTGTCTGTAATACTCAGTATAATAATCAGATGTCTATTACAATCCTTATATATACTTATAATATCCTTATAATACCTTAATACTAGCCTGTTATTTAGTAGTGCATCGAGTAGCTATAAATTTGTTAACCTTAGCAATGGCCAATTCTAAACTAGCACTAACAAGTGCATGTCATACTGTCATGCAAACATCATGCAAGTGCTAATCTTAGTGGTAGTGTATGTGGTGCAACTGATCCTATTACAAAACCATATTTACTGTCTGTATGCTATACTAAACATGAAGTATTGTCTTTAGAATTACTGAACTAATACTCACTAAAGCATGTAGTACTGTTTATGCTACATGGTACTTACTAATGCATGTAGTACTGTCTGGCATACATGTGCTGCAGCCAGAGCAGCTGCTGGGGGCTGTAGAGTGAGTAGGTGGGGAAGGCAGGGTGCGCCATTGCTGCGGCTCCAGCCCTGAGGAGACAAGAGACGGAGAACCTCGGTCACCATGACAACCTCGCTCCAGACACCAGACTGCCAGCCAGCTACAAGACTGTGTGACACTGGCGCCTGATAATATTCACAGGGCTGGCTGAGAACATGACCAGACAGCGTGTGTGTGTGTGTGTGTGTGTGTGTCACATCTATGTGAATGTGCACGTCTCTCTCTCTCTCTCTCTCTCTGCAGCTTGCACAAACCAGACAGATATCATTAGCGAGTGATCTGCCCACATACGACAGTATCTCATACAAACAGATGGTGGCGTAGGCTCAAGTCAGCAAATCGCACATCAAAACTTTAAGACTGCGAGCTTAATTGTTTGCAAAGTTGCATGCATGACACAACAGAGAAATTAAGCAACATAAAGCATAGTTTATCATGGTAGGTGCTCAAGAAGGGGCTTTTCTGGTTGGAACAAACATAATAACCACTGGCCCATAACAGCATGGTGCTGGTTATAAGGGGCAGATATCAGTCACATGGGAGAGACAAAGATCAGGAACAGAAATCCAGCCTGCTGCTACAGAGGTGGGTGAACCATGATGACTCACGTGGCTGGGGGCGTCCATGATGGCGCGGGGTGTCCGCGGTGTCTCAGGCCATCAGACGAGGGCATCTGGGGAGCGTGTGCAGATGGAGGAGGAGCGGACGCCTCGGCTGCAGCAAATGACGGTGGGGTGGATCTCTCTATTCTGACCTGAAAGGCAAAAGAGAGAGAGAGACTGTTAGAAGAAAAAAAAAAAAAAAAACAGATGCTCAGAAAAGCAGATCATCTTTCTGGGCCATCAGCGTTTTATGTCTAAAGGTGCTTTTCAACATGATATATAATCTTATATTCTACAAAAAAATGGACAAAGGCTGCGCTGAAAATGGTTCCACCCTTACAATTTGTGCTCTCAGAGAAGTGGCCTGAGACATGTGATCGTTGTTGAAGATAGACTGTGTGGCATAGACTTTGACTAGTGTGCGTGTTCCAGTGGTTAAATTGTGCAGGTTTGTGAGATGCTGGACTCCTGGGGGAATATAACGAGGGAAGGCACGCAGCTGTGTCTCTCGCAACCGCTGAGTTATACCGAGTTAGCTCAATGATCTCCAGGGACACACACACACACACACAAACACAACTGTCTGCGTTATCACAGATGGAAACTGCAGAAATGTTCCTTATTCCAGAACTTCAGCTGAGGGCTAATGGGAAGACAGCCAGGAATGTGGAAAAAAAAAAACCTATGTCCTAAGGACCAAGGGCTCTGACTAAGGACAAATTTTGTATAATAACGAATGATTCCCTTTGCTTTTGTCTTTCACATAACCTCTATTGTTTATTTGTCTGTTTAGTGTTATGTATTATAGTCACAGTGCATAATATAACACAGATCTAAAGCACTACTGTCACATTATGCCATTTCAACTTTGTTTAGGAACTGCTGGAGTGGAAAAGTAGCCTACAGATTTCAGAGACTAGAAGTGGGAGGATTAGGTGAGCTGTACCTTAGGCCTGGCTCCTTGCTCAGGATTGGACTGGGGTCTGAAAGCACACACCAGGTGTACAATGGGCATGTGATCTCCCTGTAAATTAGACAGACACCATTTGGTCACAATGCATAGTCAGTACACAACGACTTGCCAAGGGAAGGCCTATTCGCTAACTTCACTATGTCATTCAACAAACAAGGCAATAGATTTGGTTACTTCACTATTTTTAGAGGTAGCTGGTGACAACAAAGGTTTAGCTGAAGGTTTCAACACTGACTTATGTTCCTCAGAGCCGTAGTTCGAAGAGATAAGAGACTAGTATCCAAGGCACAACTGTTACTGAACTGACTACCAACCTTTCCAAGACTGCGAGAATGAGTTTCTGTGTTCTCAGATCAGCCTCACCTTGGCTCTGCTTACACCAAAGGCTTTGTTAAAGTTGGCAATGGGAGTCTAGTGTCCTGCACTGATACACAAAAGGTAGACTACCCATCCTTATAACGGCTGTTATTCTTCCTTCTAAACAATGTCTATTACCCTTTAGTTAGAACCCTAGGTTTATCAACCGTCTCTAGTATGACATTGTAGGTTGCCTCACAACTACTACTAGGAAGGACATTTTGAGAGGTTTTGCATGGCGTGAGTATGAACATTTAGCTAGGTTCTTCAAGGATTCAGTGCAATACATGCATAACGTTACCTGTCGGAAGGCGTCCCTGATGGGCAGGTGATCTGGAAGCAATTTGCCAGAGTAGATGAGTCGCTGGTCTTTCTCCGCCTAGACAGAAAAAGAAGGAACAAAAATTGAAATCAGCTGGCGATCACATGCCTTTATCAAATATTCATTACGTTATATCAGCAAAAGGACGACTCGCAGTCACTGTGTTCAACACTGAGAATGCCTGCTAAAGGTTTCATAGGCAATGACTGCTAAAGGTTTCAAAGGTATATTCGTCCACATTTGCCAGTTTTTTATTTAGGTTTACGGCTGCCACACTTAATTTTTCACGTAACAAAGGGCAAATGTCTAAACTACTACCCACTATCTATTGCTAACCACATTTTAACTACCAGCTTTGTTCTTTTGTCTGTTTCCATAGACAGTTATCAAGGTGACTATAAATGCTGACGGGTTTAAATGAGGAACAGCTGAATAGTTTAAGAGCCTATACATTTTTGAGCTAGCTTTAGCACTTAGCTGGCTAGTAGCTAACGCTAGTAGCTACGAGGAAACAAACATTCCATCAGTGTCACTTACTGGACAGGATGGGTAAACCAGGGATAAGTGCCTCTTCAGATCCACCACCTTCCAGTTTAAATCCACTCCTTCGATTATTTGGTCTCCACACTCTTGCCTAGGTGTTTTGACAACCAATTTAATGGTGTCAGAACTTCTAACGTTATCGCTCATCTCGTCCCAGAGCGTATGATTCTCTTTGGCTAGCTAACTGGCTACACGCTGACTATACTATAATACAGATAACTAACACAGTAACACAGAAAACAAGTAGCTACAACAAAGAATACAAGATTAAAAAAGCTTCCGTTGAACCATTAAACTACCATGTCTAGTAAACACACCAATACGTTGGAGTTTTTTTGGCATCGGAAATCAACACGGCGGAGAGAAGTTGAAGTTTCGAGCAGCTGATAATTCAGGAAATATAACTAGCAGGGTGTGTTGTTTCCAAACACTCGGTGGCTGCTTGCTATTGGCTCAGCAAATCTCGAGTTCAGACGTGGAGTCTGACAAAAAGCATTGTACTGTACGCATGCCCAGCACATGCTTTCCAGGCAAATCACCTTCAGGTTGCATCATTCTCTCAATTATGCAGCTGTACACACTATAATACGTAGCCTAATTACTCAGACTACATGCCTTTTGCTTTCCAGTACAAAACTCCAAAGTGTTTATAACTCACAACAATTTAATTAATAAGACACACATTGAATTAGGCTACATGTCAGATTACATGTGACTGGGAAAAGTGAAGTCCACAGGTAGGCCTAAACTTCATGACACCTTGACATCATTACTTGGTCATAATAAGTTGGTCACTTCTTGGCACGTATGTGACAAGGCTTAACTAAACATCCATTATTAACAATTTACAGACAGATTAAAATGGCTAGTTCACTTCAAATGATTAGACGGCACAACCGGATGCCACATGCATCTTTTGTAGAGTTTAGGGCGGATCATTGGCAGTAGAAGGTCAGAACATTCTGTTGGTTTCCCCGGATGAGTAGGACTGGAGGTCGAAGGTCACGTGACAGTGTTTCCAGCCAGGCCATGTAGAGTGCACTCGGACACACTCCTCTCCTACCAATGGGCAGAGGCCTAATGATCAGAGCAGACATTAGATGAGGATGAGGCTGAGGATGTCTTTGGTGTACATCATAGGTACGTGAAGATTTAAGCTTCACTTAGGATTAAGTGTCATTTGTATGTGTATGAGTATGCATGCATATGTATGAAGGGTATATGTGTATGCATGGTTAAAGAGCACTCATGTAGTCCCAAAATTATTATTACACTTCCTCTGTAAGGTCCATTTAAAACATGTCCATTTCTTTTTTTAGTGTTCATAAAGTTCAGTAGTCACATACATTGCATACATTATTTGTATGTATGATGTCTTACTTACACAACAATGAGGGCAGCTTCACGTGAATAATCACACAGAATCTCATTCAAACGGATCTGGCGGTGAGACTGCAGTACCAAACAAATACAGACACAAAATAAACATAATGCAAGAAATCATTGCATTATGTTTATTATATAGACATCATTAGACTCAATGCATAACTAATATTCATGCATGAAAGCACATGGTGAAGCCTATAACTCAGGTAGTTCAGTGAACTTAAGCACTGGGTCACCTTGGCTTTATATCTCTCCATCTCCTCATTGGACACCTCCCAGGGATAGTCCTTCAGCCCTGCCTGTGGGTCTTCATTTTTGTTGATTGTGTTCACTCTGTAGGGTGCGATCAGGTCCTCAAACCTCTTGACACTGCAAGGACAGAATGTTTTTCTTAGCTGACTCTATTTAATTGACTAGATTACTGCATGGTTATCCAAACAGATGATGTTGTGTGTATGTGTGTGTGTGTGTGTGTGTGTGTGAGAGAGAGAGAGAGAGAGAGAGACTGTGTGTGTATTTGTGTGTTTGAGCCATACTGTTCGGGCTGAGGGCTCTCATTGATATCAGGAAGAACTTGGACGTCATGGAACCCTAGTCGGAACTTAGTGATGAGGCCCATCACCCTACAAGTGAACACAAAGATCTCTTCCATTAGGGAAGAGCTTTACTGTGTTACTGTGGATTGACTTATATTAGTTACTGTGAATGTTACTGTGAATGATTTATACTAGTAGTGGTAGTACTAGTCTTAAACCTGTCTGATACATTTTGGCCCAAGGCCTTCTTTTAACTAACCATAACAAGAACATCACCTTTGTTGTGGTACTTTGTGTAATTTCCAACAGTGCTAATATAGGTATTTTGAATATTTAAGGGTTTTCATTTGTCTATAGAATTGACAGTAGTCTCCAACATTATGTTTCATCTGTAACTCCCTCACACATAGTGTTTACTGTTATTGGTTTACTCACTCTTTCTTGCGTTCTTCCATGCGCTGAATATCTCCTCCCACAAACACACGCACTTTGCACTTTGCCCAGCGCTTCTTACGGGTGAGGAGATAGGGGATGAGAAGTGTCAGGCCTACCAACGGTACAGAGAACATACACACCTTATCAGGGGCTCAGGTTCATCAGCATCACCATCATACATCAGTGACACAGTTTTCCTCATGGAACATTACACTGTGTGTTTGTGCTCTATAAACATTTTCCATGAAATAAAAAGAATATTGTTTCAATTGCTCTTCACCTCCATCATCAGAAAGCCAATATATGTCAATAGTCTTCTTTTCTTGCTTTTTCTGAAACTCAGTTGAAGCCTGAGGTGGAATGACAGACGCTTCTGTGGCTGAAACTGTAAACCACAGGACAATTCACTGAATTCACTGTGGACCTGAACTTATATGGTCTTGTTATGATAACGCAAACCACTGTAAACAATCTCAACAGCCTTTGAAACATCATTGATAAGTTGAGGCATTTACAGCATGATATGAGTATGATGAGTTGCCTCTCAGACTTCCTGCAGGGTGTTGCCTGGGGGTCCGTGAAAAAGTTTACTATAAAATGGCATTTAGCATCTAACAGAACAAATGGATATAAACCTATATGGTTACATATGTGTTGCTAATATGAGGGGTCCTTAGAAAAAGTTCTGCTCCATGTTCTGGTCCCTGGTCCAATAAAGTTTGAGAACTCCTTATTTAGACAGAATCATATCATGTCTGTGTGTATATATATCTGGGTCTGTGCGTGTACATGAGCTCAAAAGTGTGTAATTCTGTACTTACACGAGACGCTGTTGGGAGATTCTGATGAGGATCTCATTTCCTCTAGATTGGCTTCATATGCAGGGTTAGCTGCCAAATACAGTACTTGTTTAAATATGACACATGAAAACAAAACATATATTAGTGGTTCTCAAACTTTTGTCACATACCCTCTGACGCACTATACGTCTAAGTGAGCACATTCTGCACCACAGATAGCTTACTATAATGATTAACATTTCACTATAATGATTGCTGCAGAAACAAATTGTGAAAACATCATAATATGGTATATCATACCGTAGTGACAATGTTGGTTATATTGGTTATATTGGAGATAGCTTAAGTGTCTTTTTCTGGAGATAGTTTGAGATCTTTCATAGTCTCTGTATGGTGGGTTCCTACCCTGTTCCCAAAACTGCATAGTGCATAAGGCTGGTGGGAATAGCACATGTGTTTATCTGTCTTCATTTGATCATTATAAAAGAAACTGCCCGATAAAAGGATATCTCAAACAGCAACATGTGTTGCTTAGTGTTGCTTTAACATTTCAATGATGTGTAATTTCTGATGCAGACCGGTATTTCTTGAATTTATGATTTCTTACATATTGATCAAGGGCTTAGGGTGCATGTCATGATCAAGGTTGTCTCCATGGCTACTGGCTGTGTTATTGCTGTCACCCTGCGGACTGAGGCTCACAGATTGGAGGCCATAAGAAGTGACTCTCTGGCCGTTACACACACAAACTTATACACTTCTACTGAAACGCAATCACCACCCCCACCCACCACCCCACGCCTTCGCCGCTTCATACCCTCTTATCCCTTACCCCCCCCCCCCCCCACCACCACTTCTCGTTGCAGGTCATGTATTCTATATGTGCTTGTGTGCTGAGGTGTTTTTTTTTGCCCCCCTACACTGTGCTCCCCATTGGACCATAGTCTAGTGATGCCTTTTTTTCTCCTCCTCTCTCCTCATGTTATGCTGTATTGTGCCTTTCATCCCCCCTAATTTGGAACATGGGTGGCGCGGGCATCCGGCAGCAGCCCCTTGCTCACCCACCACAGGGGAGTGAGAAACGCAGTTTCGATTCCTTTGTATGCCTTGTACATGTGAAGAAATTGACAATAAAATGTATACCATACCATACCATGTTGAAAAATGGAACAATACATTTTGATACAATACAATTTTAACCTGTTTTCATAGGGAGGATGAATAGGGAGTCAGACACTCACCGTGAGCTTGCATCTGCTTTGATATGTCCAGGCCATGTTTCATTCGAAGCACACACACACCATAGTGGAAGTCAAAGGCATCACTGCAACATAGACACATTAGCTAACCAAACCTCTAAGATGCACAATCATGGGCATTGCACAACCCTAAATGACAATGTTCTGAAATGATCATATTTTGTTTCTTACTAACTTACTGTAAGATACCAATGTAACTGTCCATACTGCTTGCTTTGTCTTTTCGCCAGTTCTTTTTAAAACCCATCACCAACATGTTTGGGCGCATCCGCCCCAAACCTGCTCCCTAATAGATAACATAGAATGAGGACTATTTTATTTAGGGTTCCAACTTTTAATTTGAAGTAAAACTTTTATTTCTTATTTAAGCTCTTATTTATCTTATCAGGTCTTTTTCCACACAGATCACACAGAAGTTGTAGCAAGTGGGAACATAAGGCGCATATATTGACCTGCAGCAGCATCTTCACTCCAGAGCGTAGGTCGTCTGCTACTATTCCGTGGTAAAAGGATTTAATCCGTCGCTGGTTCAGCCACGCTATGTGAGAGTTGTTACTAGCAGAATCCATAGTACTCAGAGAAGGGCTTTCCTAAGGGTCAAAGGAGGACAAAAAGCATTTTTCCAGGTGAAAAAAAAATCAAGAATCTAATATAACCTTGAGGTCTGAAGTTGGGTTACATCCATCATCATCAAATCTTCCTTGGATAAAACATTGAGCCATGCCCTAGGTAGTTTTTCATGTTGTGAAATACAAAGGCCTATGGAGCTGATGATGTCATTTTAAAGCAAAAATAAAGCATTTTTTTCCAGGATCCCTGCACCTTACATGCGCATTCTCAGTCTGAGGTAATAAACTGCAAGAAATATGAACAGAAAACAGTGGTAAACAGTGACCATATAACATGTGTTTAAGATCCCATCAATTTACAGTATTCCAGGCAACGTTTTTATAATTTGACTCTTGCCATATTGTGTCATTTCTACACAGAGAGATCATCTTGTCTAGTTGTTTGTACTTACAGCCACAACATTTGCACACATCATGAGACTCAGGTTCTTGGTGAAGGTCCCAACAAAGTCCACCAGAGCAGGGCGAATCGCAGGGGGACCAGTGAGGAGAATACACTGTGGCCTGGCAGACAGACAGAGGGCAGAGGGGGGTTAGACAGACACAGAGGGAAGACTAGAGTGAGGTCAAGGTTTTTGGTGTTTGGCCACATGACAGTGTGGTGGTGGAAGTGGCGGTGGCGGCGATATACGTTACCTTTCATTATAAAACACCTTCACCATGAAGGGAGCACAAAAAAGATGAAGAAGAGGGAAGCGATGGGAAAGAAAGTGAAGGCAAAGCCAAGTATATTGTACAGAGAGACAGACAGACAGAAACACACACACACACAGTATTGAGGCTATAGAGTAGTACCTGTAATTCTTTATATGGTCATCCACCTGGTTGAGACCCACGCAATGGGAGAGTGCCAGGTTGTATGAGCTAGCCTGTACCGATGAGCCCCAGTTCACAGCTGTTTAAGCACATGAGAGTACATTCAACACAGTAACACATCAACAGCGCTACAATATATTTAGCTATTAAATATTTGCCTAGAAATGGGAGGAAAAACTGTAAGTACTGTATGTTTATAGCATAGAAAATTAATGACTGGTGTGTCAGAGAGGAATAAGAAGAGTGTACTTGCTGTACAGTAGGGTCTCAAATAAAGCATCAATCTAGGTGTTGTCATCAGTGCTTAAGCTACCATCTCACAGGAACAAGACAACACATGATCCTGGCAGTGAGAGTGGAAAGATAAGGTTTTCATGGGTGTGCGTGAGTGTGCGGCGTCTCACAGGGTTTCTTGTAGAGCACGTAGCCCAGCAGGAAAAGCACGACTCCGATGGCAATGAGTGCCGCCCACCAGGTCAGCAGGAACATAATGATAACCGCTACCATGGCGCACGCTAGCGACGCCCACTTATTGAAAAAGCGGAATGATGGGCGCCAGCCTGCAACACTCACCCACAGACACAAGGGAGGAGTGCAGTATCAGCGAATCACATCAAATAAAGACTGAAAACATAGCCTCGAGGAGAAGCTAAGTATATTACGAGGTGTAGGACAGCTGTAGGATAATATGAATAATAATATATTGATACAAGGGATTTTCTTTTAAATAATGGTGATTATTTGTGTATACTGTGTATTATACAGCGTATTCATAACGATGGAAGTTGAGACAAAGACCTGGGGAGTTGGTGATGGAGGCATGGAAGCAGCTGAAATTGATGAGGGCATAGGAACACAGGAAAAAGTTGGAGATGATGGGAGCAATGGTGTTCAGCTCAGCTGGAAAATGTAAAAAAAAAAAAAAAGAAAGAAAGGTTCCATCAGTGGTTCAAATCACAAAACTCACTGACAGACAGGAAGGATATATGTAGAGATTTAAAGGAGAAATGTGTGTATGTGTGTGAATCAATCAATCGCTGACTGATGGGGGCACAGTAACTGTGCCCCCACTGATGATGAGTTTTCCTGTGCTCCCATCAGTTAGTGTTACCTGCCATTTTGCAATTTTGGTCTACACTGCGTCAAATTCTCTCATTCTCATACCCACCAACAGTTCTTAGCAATGTCAAACAAAAGGAATGTTAATTGATTCACACCACACATTTAATCACTCGGTAAATAAATGACACTATCCTCTCACCAATGAGAATGAAACAGACGGCAATGAAGTAGGTCAAAACATAGGCTCTGTATGGCTCATCATTCTTCCCATAGCCTTTGCCAAAGAAGCCAATGAGTGGGTAGAGGTTATCCTTACATAGGCACTGCAGGTAAGGGGATACAAGCCATTCCACATCCAAATGTTAGTGAAGTAACCATAGACCATAAACATGATCATGTAAAATGCTTTGGAGGGCATGTTTTCGCTCACAGGGCAACTGGCTTATTCAATATGGCTGCCATGATCTCGCCTTCAACTGAAAAAGAGTCGACTGCCATGCCGTCTTCAGCACGTTAGTCAGTTTAGCCAAGGTATTTGTGCACTATAAGTCATACAATACCTGGAACACTTTGGGTGCTGAAACCAGGCAGGCCAAAGCTGAGGAGAGTGTGGCCCCAAATATACCTGCTGTGATCAGAGGCCCAAAGGCTGAAACCATACTCATACTCTGTGGAGAGAACATGAGACAGCAGCCATTAATAACACGCTATTTAAAGCTCCAATTAATGTCATCTGCTCTAAGATCTCCTCTCTAAGAATAACATGAGAAGGGCTATTACCTTCTATTTACACACTTAACATACAAACCAATCTCCGCAGTTCTCCAATCTTTTCTGTGCTCCCATTAGGATCAAATGACAATGGTTAAAACAACCCTATGTCTTATGTAGACATCATGTGTTGCTTGCTTCTGTGGTACATATTGTGGGTGGCGGTGGTAAATGGTACCTGATAGTAGTTGCTGATGCCATAGGTACAGGTTTTGTTGGAGATGCATTCACTGAAGTTCCAGCCATAGTTGCAGCCCACACCAAGGCAGTTTTCGTTCACAGAGCCAGTCACCGTGTCATTGATGTAGCCAGATGCATCCCGCACCACACATGACCCTAATATATACACACAGGATTACTGCATGGTGGTGTTACACGGGAGAGAATATTAGATTTTGTGAAATGAATTGAAAGTGAATGAAATGTATGTGATAAGATTGCAGAATAACTGGATATTTAAGATAGTAAAGCACTTCCATTATCCAAACTTCTCTCTCTCTCTGTCTGCCCCCCCACCTCTCTCTCTAACACACACTCTGACACACACACACACACACACACACACACACACACACACACACACACACACACATACACACAGATGATGACTTCTTAATTAAAAGAGATGCAAAGAGGCTAACCTATTGTGACTGATATGACCAGATAGGATACTGTAGTCCAGAAAATGGCAAACAGTGTCCCTCTGGGTATGGCCACATTGGGATCCTGTAGGGTAGAAATGGGGAGCATGAGGATATACTGTGTGGTTGGGCAAGGGCATTTAGTGCTGATGTCAAATAGACAAATCAATACTCAAATCAATGTTTCCAATCTGTGCATCTGTGAATAGACCAACATTGGCCTGGCTTCTGCTTGGCCTATTTGTCATCAGACTAATTTCTATGTAATCTGTATGTAAGACTGTAAAAGGCCACGAGTTGTGTGTTATTCAACCTTCTGACTTCAACAGTTATAGGTTACAAAACTTACCTGATTGAAAAGAATTTTGTAAAAAGTAAGTATGTAAAAACTAAGAATGTAATAAACTACAATTTGAAAAAAAAGAAAAGAAAGCACAATTTAAATAGATGAGTGATCTAAGTGATCTCTTGCCTTTAGGTCTCCAGAGATATTGGCTCCGGCCAGGATCCCAGTGGCTGAGGGAAAGAAGATGGAGAATAACCCAAAGAAACTGCCCTCTTGTCCACGCCAGTTTGGAACAAAGTTTTCTGCAAAGATGTCCGCTGTTGAACACAACCACAAAAGTTAGCATCACAACAATTTAGACAACTAGAACTCACATTACAGTAGTACTTATGTAAGGCACATATAATAATTGTCATGTGTAACATGTACACGGGCATTATTGTTGTTATTTACTTTTATTATATTCTGTGAGCAGTTTAGAGTTTTATAAGATATATAATACATCTTAATATGTGTATCTTAATCCCTGTCCAAAGTTCATCAGTTATAAAGGTCTATTTATACTGTCTCTAACCTCTATAGTTGTAGAAACCTTTGGCCTGCTTCTCAGGGGTGGCATGAATCACTGTGCCAACGAGGTAGCTGGCAAAGGAAATCATAATAACCAGAAAGAAAAGAATCTGGGCCTGAAAAAAGACCAAAAAAGCATCAGTTTTTAATTAACACACTATCACATCATTACTGGTCAAACACAGCCTACTAGTCAAAACAATAACCTGACCCAGTTACACCCAACACAGACAGTTTTATCTTCAACCCATCCCATGTCCCAAAGACAGACCTTTGATTCCCACTCCATTCCAGCCATGGAGATAGCCAGCAAACAGGTAACAGTAATGACGCCAATGATCCGGATGTCATTTGTGGGATCTACAATGCCGGTCTCATGTTCCTAAAATGAAATGGTGTTTAATAAAATACACTGCCACACCAGTATAGTATGTACAGTATATATGTAGATTCTTACACCAGCAAAAATAGCTGTGGGAAACAAAAGTAGTGGTCCAGACTGCCCCATAACCAATTATTCCCAATGAACATGCTTAGGCCAATGAAAGGGGGCAATGTAATTGGCTGTTGGACTCAAATACTAACAACATCATGTAATGTACATGGGGCCATTTTTAGACTTTGTATTCCACTAACCCTTCCTCTCCTACACTGAGGTAAGGCTTTTTCTTTTCAAGGACAGTGTTCAACTATACCCACCCGCATTAGCTCCCGCACGGTCTCAGCAAAGCCAACGGTGTGCATGGCGACGGCCACAGCATTTGCAAAGGCAAAGATGAGACCAATGGAACCACCCAGTTCTGGCCCCAGGCTGCGGGAGATCAGGAAGTAGGTTCCACCTGTACCACAGCACAGACAGGGCACATACTGAAAGAGTTACTCCATTTGGACATTTTGATTTATAAACAAAAGTCCTGGTATTTTTGTTGTGATGTTCCAGTTCCAGTTTTTCTTGATTGCTAAGAAGCACTTAATGAAACTGGGATCTACTTGGGACTCTACTTCATCCTCACTTTCTTTCTTTCACAGCAGAACCCAGCACATCCAGTTGTGTTAACCCATTTTCATTGGCGTCACGCATTCACACATTTTTCAAAAAATTTAAAACAGCTTTTTTAGAAAGTTCCGAAACTCCATTGAATTCCTAGCTTGAACAACTAGAAAGAATCTATTCACGGCCAAAAAGATATTGTCTCCAGAAATTTTCCCATTTTATCCTCCTTTGTGTTATGATTGAGAATAATCACTGATCTGACCACTTATTGTGTTGTTTGGACAGAGTGCACCTGTTTAGGCCTTTGCGTTGAATTCACTGAAAATGTGAATTCTGAAGTGATGGCTACATCAAAGCAATCAAGAAAACTGTAAAATTCATTCAGTTATTTATAAGGATGATGACAAACAAGGCAACATTCTTTGTCATGTTGCTGGGTACTGTCACTCAGTATTGTGTTTCTAGCAAGTGTCATTTTTGCCTCTTTTAATTTGCATGGCCTGTAACCTTGCATAAGGAGGATGGCTAGTTACATTATGCCATGATAAACACTGTACACTGTATGCTGTGCTTCCTGGCAGTGGAAACTCAAGCTTAGGCAGTACTGGTACCACACTGGTAACATAAACTGATTAAAGATCTCTGCTGCACTGAAGCAGCTTAAGATATCACTCTATCACTCTAGATAATACTTTTGGAGGTAAGAGTGAGTGCACAGAGACATTATGTAATATGAAGTGCTGTATTTAATGCTGAACCGTGCTATGTGGAGGTTTTTTTTTATTATTTAAAGCCTGCTAGCATCAGGCAAGTTCTCTTGTAATATCATGTTGCACTGTATTAAATACAAAGCAAGTTAGTGGAGTGCTGTGGGACCGCTTCTAAGACAACTTGGCAAAATAGAGCAGTTAAAATGCCAAACAGCTCAGTTAAATGAATACATGTTGACAATACCATTTAATTCTACAATAGAGGAATGTTAATTGCAACAGTTTAGATATTCAAGTTTTAGGTATGCATTTATGTTCACAGCTGGCTACATACCGCCCTTGACTTTGCCATTGGTGGCTATGGCTGAGACCGAGAGGCCAGTGACTCCTGTGATGCAGGAGGAGATGAGAATGATGACCCAGGTGAGGCCTGAGAAGAGGAGGTGGAGGTGGGGGAGGGCAGGAGAGAGTACATGTAAACAAAGCAGTGTCATATCCCAGCCCAGATGCCAGATGCTGGACTTTAGATTACTATGGCACTGAATCTGCCCCTACAAATTCCTAGTGAGATTAGATTTGTTTCTGATCAGGTTTCAAAGGTGAGAGGGTTCAGAGCCCAGGAAAGAGTGTCTGCCTCTACTGTATGACTTTTCTGTGTGTTTGTGTCTCTCTCTCTCTCTCTGTCTCTCTCTCTCTCTCTCTCACACACACACACACACACATACACACAGAGAAAGAGAGAGAGAGAGAGGGACAGAGAGGGAGAATCTAGGGAAAAACACACCAATCCCTGCTTGTGCGGTGATCCATGGTAACCGGAGATATAGAATCACACCCCAGATGTTCAGCATGCACCGGATCTGAAGACAAGCGTAACCAGGAAGAGATCAGTTTCATACCATCTTCATATAATATGGATGTTTACAATATACATACCCAATATAATTATAGGTAAATTATATAGCAAGATATATATATATATAAAACATTGCAAAAAAATTAACAATCATGCAGGCTATTCAATTATTCAAACAAACTTTTCTGTGGTTACAGGAAGCCCCCAATATGCTACACTGAATGATATATAACTTTACAAGCGAGCATTGTTTTGGAAGGTTTTATATAAATTTGTAAATAATACAATGGCGCCTACATATCAGGTTTTTAAAAAAATTATGAACACAGAGTAAGTTAAGACTACTACTTGCTGCTTCTATATATCTTTTAAGGATTAATCCCATTTCCATTTAGAGGAGAAAACAAGTACACCATAATTTCACAATAACTTACATGTCCTATCATACTGTATTATTCCATCATAATATTATAATAACAATATTAAACACTACAGTAAACATTCATATTTTATCTCTAAACAAGTGCATGATACTTTGTGTTCCTTCACATCACTACACCCTAATCATTTACAGTAGGATTGGAACCCAAATGTGTCCTACCATAACACCTTGCACCCATCCAAACCGTGTCGGTTCAGGTGCTGTCTTGGTAGCCTTCTCCTCGTCCTCTGGGCTCTCTGCTTTCTCTGTGGGCCCCTGCTCCTCTCCTGCTCCAGAGGCCTCATACAGAGGAGGAGGAGAACCATCATCCTGCCACACAAAAGATTCTCATTTATGTCACATTCTGTCACAGTATCTGTATTTATATCCCATGCATATGCCCCTGTCCAACTTCATCCCATTGTCTATGCATACACCTGTCATGGTAAAACAAAATCATTGTGCATCCATGTACAGCATGTCTCAAATAAGACAGTCATTCATTAAAATAAGACAATCATCATTAGATTTCACAAACACTGCCAAATAATCCACAGACTGTCACAGGAAGTTGATTAGGGATGAGGCAAAACAATTGAAAGACTTTATACCTCCCATGCTGATAGTAAACTCTCATCAAGAAGAATTATTACAAAAATAGATGGCTTGTTAGAAGATGTACTGAGTCTTAACGCAGTCTGACCTCCTGATGCGAGTGCAGCTGAAACAGGGATGGTCTGGAACGGCGTCTCCCTGCGACCTCGGTGTTGGAGTAGAACTCGTACCGTGGCGGTGCGTCTAGAGTGTCATACCCGGACATAACATCAGAGCCGTGGGACGCCATGCTGCTCGCGCTGTAGCTGACATTCTCCCCATCACTCATCACACTAAACCGAGCCTCGCGCTCTATTCCGTTCGCAGATGAGGCTGAGTACCTGCCTCTCATTGGACAGAGGCTGAACACGTTGGCTCCTGTTTGGGGCTCTTCCATAGCCTGAGTGAGTGCTGTGAGTGACTCTATGAGAAACAGATAGATTGGAGGCTTATATATACATGTGCCTGTGGTTAAAACAGCCATTTAAACCTTGTAATGAGACCAGAAGAACAAGCTCACTGGACCTACACTACACTACTAATGGGTAACCCTTCGTAATTGCTCCCTGGGGCCTTCAGACTAGAACTTGCACACAAAATACAATGAGTAAGAACAATGAGTAATCAAGACCTAAAGGCAGTTGACCTTCAGTGTTGATCTCAAGGTGACAGCCCAGGAGGAAGGCTTGGCTGTGTGGTACTGTCTTTTTCACTTGTCAGTCACAGCTCATATCAAAACTATTACTTCTAATGTCAGGACTTGAGTTAGGAGCGACAGTTTGTTTTGGGTGTAAGCATTGAGAAGGTCTTGAAGAGGCACACACAGTTCCTCATCCTCCAGAGCACTAAACGAAGGGCCCTGCTCTGCTGCTGTACTCGGCAAACGGCCAGTCTCCAGCAGACTGTGTAGAGCCAGTATGTTGTCATTAGTTGGACTTCTCGGCTGAAACCAGTCGTGGGGCCAGCATGCTGAGAGATTAAGGGGACTTCAAGAGAGTTCTGAGACTTCCCTGCCAACACAGTGACATTGAGGTAAACACACACACACACACACACACACACACACACACACACACAGACACACACGTTTTACTTTTCAAGGGAATCAATACAAGGAAAATCAGCATGAATAAGTTACTGTGAAAAACACTAGCACAAACATAATGGACATGGCGGTTGTGATTACACCACACAATGCGAAGAGGTGACCTTCGCCTCGGTTTGCTGTAATACTATGTATTAAGCAGCCCCATGAACGGCTCCAGTTTCAGCTGAGAGACTTCTAAGCCTGCAGCAGTGAAAGAACACTTTCTAGCTTCTCATTAACTTCTGTGTACAAAATCAGATGATGCCTGATGAAATAATTATTAACAACAAATTACCCTAAACCTTGGCTTATTTGTCTGCACTGTTCTTTGTATAATGGAACATCTGTTTTCTTTATGCAGTATTTAACCTGTTAATGTATTTCAATGTATATCCAACATACTTTAAGCTTCTTATCCCATCTTGTGTTCATTAATTTCATTCAATATTTTTATGAGATGTGTAGAGGAAACAACTGTTCTTATTTTTGTTATATATGTATTTATATCAAAAAGATCATTCTTTCTGTTCATTTTATTTATCAAATACAGTGTACAGCACACAACCTGAATGATAAAAATGTGTTTATTTTCATTACAGAATGACATAATTTATCAACATCTGATAAACTGACACTTGATCTAAACAGACCCTAGTGATGAGACATGATGTTGCAGTGGCTGTCCTCAGGCAGGTGTCTTGTTGTCTGTGGAGTGGTGCCACCCTGGTGTTGTGAAATAGCCGGGTTATCGCGGATGTGTGGCATCGGCCTGATTCACAACACCAGCTGCGGCACACACACCGAGCTTGGCTCAGCTTGTCTCGGCTTAACTCCCCCCGATGCCGTAAGCGGGTGAGACAAACACACACTCACACACCGCGGCAGGAGCGCTTCCAGATCCAGGGTTTCTTCGCAGGCTTGCTGAGCTCAGTTCCCATTGCGGGAGTGTGAAAAGATAGAAAATAAAACCATACAGGACATGCACTGTTCCAGAACACACCACAAACCACATCCTCACTCAGACTGGTGGAGATGCCAGTGGCTCAAAGATCCTTCAAGAGCCAAAAAGCAGGGCACTTAAAAAGTGTTGGCTGATAAAGCTCACTTTGAAAATGAAATCATACATACAAAGCACCTCAGACAGGGGAAGGTATCAGGGGCACTCAGCCACTGCACCTACAGAGAACTGGGGCTGTGGAGAGGCACCTTAGTGGTAATGCTTCCCTTTAGCACCAGCTGTTCTCTGTCAGAAATGCAAAACCAGACTGGCTGAGTGCATTCGGGAGAGGACGTTTGGGTGGGGGTGGGGGGGGGAGGTACGGGTGAGGACGCCGGCGCTTCAGCGAGTGAGGCGAAGTGGCAGTGCCAATGCCTCCATCTGTGTGCTCGGCGGGCATCTTCCTCCCATCACACCATCTGCCGGGGGGAGCTCAGTCACACTGAGACACTTCCCCACTGCGGTTTCATCTAGACAACTTCATTAAGCTCAGACTATGGGGGAAAAAAAACATAATAATAAACTTTTGTTGACTGCTAGTAATTTAACAGAAGTATATTAAACTGTTTCTAAATGGCCCATTAACTTTTGTTAAGTTTCATTAATGGTGCAATGTAGTGACACGAATCCTATGCTGGCAATGAGATTTAGGTAGTTTTTGCAAAGCCAGATACCACCCAGGTTAGCCCTTGTTGTGGAAACTACATTTATGCAAAGTCACATTACGTGCAGGAAAGGTCAATTTTCAGCCAAGTACTTTTTGTTTTTAATCTAGTATTGTATGTCGTACAAGTAAACATAACATTGAAAAAAATCCTTACTTCAGACAGTTAGATTTGAATTCAGACTCTGCACTACATTTGACTTTACATTACAAATGTGAGGTTCAGAGGTTCTCTCAAATCTTGTTCTGGTGATTGTTAGCCACTGAGAAGAGCTAGACCCAAATGAGCAAGTCCCTGGCGAGATTCAGGGCTAGGGTTAGACTCTCAGAGAGGCTCAATGAGACCTCAAGAGACGCCAACATAACTGAAAGTAACTTAACACTATGGAACGATGGTTAACAAACAACCAGAGGACATTACATAATAACATATAAAAAATAAATAAATAAATTACTGCAGTAATTTTTTTTTTCTGCATCCCTGGGAAAAGAATAGTCTCTCCAGGCTGACTGATTGTTTACAGGAAACATTTGTACTAAGCCTGCTTCCTTGTTTGAAACAAGATACAAAAGTTGTGATCATAACAAACATAAACAAGAGGGGAGAGGGGAAATGATCCAACAAAATGGATTTATGATGAAAATGGACAAACAGAACCAAACTGAAAGCTGACTTTTATTTATTTATTCAAATTATTAAAAAATACAAACATAACAAAAAAAAACAGTGGGGGAACTGGAATCAAGGGGAATATGAACAAACTCAACCACAAAGACAGGCTTGAGGAGGGAGAGGGGGATGGGGAGAGACTACCAACATGATGGTGTGTAGAGGATTGATGATGGGGGAAAAAGCCTGTCTCAGCATAGAAAACTAAAGTTCTGCAGTGTGTGTGTATATGTTTGTGTGTGTGACTGTGTGTGTGTCTGCATGAGTGTGTGAGTGTGAGAGAGAGAGAATGTGTGCTGGAGTGGGAGGGGCTCATTAGTTCATCAGAACCTCCATCTGGACCAGTCGGGCGTTGGTGTCTCCCGCCATGCGGTATGGGATCATCCCAGCGAATGTGATGAGCGCTCTGGCCTGACTGCGCAGCTGCTGCATGCACAAGAGAAACAAAACCCCCAAAACACGTCACAACTTTGCCCAGAATACATAGAATCCATCACAGAAGTTGCTATGAACCATTTAAGAAGTTTAGGATGTTTGTTTCATTATTTAATTCCTGATAGGAAAACCTAACTTTAATAACTAGGTACACGTAACACAGGTCTACTCACTACTCAAACAAGATACCTCAAGATATATTTTTTTCATTGTTGTTTTATTAATCCGATTATTACTTTCTTGTGTTACTGTGAATTGTTGCTGATGGTTGTGGATTGTAATGGTCTTTTTTCCCTTCTCTTTTCGTACTTAATGTTATGGTAAAAGATATTTTTAAAGACTTTTATCCTTGACCATCTTAGACTGTGCATCACCAGCAGCACCAGCACCAGCAGGTTAGTTGTCATTTAATCGTCGCCTCTAACACCCCTCTTGCTCACCGAGTCTCTGTCCTCCAGGGGGCGCTGTGGTCTTCCAGGGGTGCCTGCTGTTGCCCCCTTTAGGCGCTTGTACTGTGTGTAAAGGATGTTCATGGTGGCCAGAAGAACCTCGGACAAATTGTGCCGCACCTGCAAGCACAGAGGAGATGACAGTGAGGATCAATACTGAGGTGCTGGAGTCCAGTGCATCACATACTGCTGACTGACTGCTTCAGAGCCTGCTATCTATGGGAAGAAGTAAAAGCAGGTTTCCATGCAGTGACAGATGGCAAAGGCTAACGTAGCAAACGTTGGTGGCAGAGTGCGCCAAGCCCCGCATGGCGTATCCTGCGGCAAAAGTCCAGAACCATAACATATTTAAAGAACTTGCTGCGCCCAAAGTCACTTGAGATTAGTGTAGTGGCCAAATGAAGACACGAGTAGTGAATCTGACCTCATCGCTGAAGTTGCGGAAAGCTGCGATCCTCTCCTCTACACTGTCCTGACTAAGAGGAACCAACTTTAGTCTCTCGATGATCTGTGAAAGGGAGAGCGCGATAGAGCGAGAGAGAGAATGTGAGAGAGAGAGAGAGAGAGAGAGAGAGAGAAAGAGAGAATCATCAGAAGAGAGGACATACAGAGGATCCAATTTATGTTGAATGGAACAGTGGCTATGGTCTTACATCATATGCCTGGTCAACATGGCTGGCATGGTACTCGTCGAAGAAGGTGATGAGGTCCAGGAGAAGGTAGAAAGTGCTGTCCACCGACTTCTCCCCGGCCACACCACTGGTCCGATACCTGAGCCATCACACACACATACCAGTCTAAACCAAACTACTAGCATGATCTTTCATTTATATATAAACACTCCAGACAGGCTTGACAACTCAATGGGACTTAAGAATGCTTAACCTACATGCATTCTTTTTAAAAGCCACTATTATTGAAATTTTATGGCACACTATTACTGACTTGACTATAGGTATGGGAGGGCTCACTGACCGTTCTGCGATGGCGACAGCCATGTTCCTCAGCCGTTCCTTGTTGGACTGAGGAGCGCTGATCTGAGCAACTACAGGACTCAGGAGTCGGTTCATCAGCTCCAGAACCTTATCTGGGTTCTGCACAAAAAAAGAGGGATGTTGAGCCATCTTAAATCCATAATAACGCTTGAAGACTGCTTAAAGAGCCAATCAGGCATGCACCTCAGAGAGAAGGCCATGAAAATGTATGACATTATATTGCTCTACTGAGGTGTGATGGCTGAATTATATTCCTTCAAAGGATTTTTTTTATATGTATTTATATATAGAAACTAAACTAGCCTTTGGCTATTTTATCAGAAAGGTAACAATTTCATACATTTTAACATGGAAAAGTGATTCACTCTCATCTCCAGTAACCAGTCACAAACTGGTCACAAGCATATGCATGACAGTTAACAATGAAAATGAAGTCAGGCCCATTCCGCTCACATATTTCCCCCTATTCTTCTCATAAATATTCCAATGAAGACATTCGGGGAGCAGACCAAGAGACAGGATATCTTAAAGACTTAAAAGGAGCAGAACCATAAAACACTTTTGTCGATTTAGCATCTTATCAGTCTCTCTCTCTCTTTCGTTCTTTCTGTCTCTTGTTTCATCTGATTGAGTAGACTGCAGAGTAGTGCCAGCGTGTGTGTACTGCACTGCGGAGGCCGAGGTCGATCCTGGCACGTCCTCAACGGTCGTGACAACCACACCCATCACCAGGCTACAGTTCCTTCCTTCCTCCGTTCCACGCCCCCAGCAGACGATCGGTTCTTGCTCCTCTCTTAAGCCGTATACACACAATGCCGGCTTGCTTGTCGACTGTCACTTGTTATGTCATCACTTCAAATTACTAAAAATTCCATGATACCAACAGCCTTTTTTGCATGTAATCGGCAAGTTCACTTTTAATGGTCTCTCAAAGCTAGTCTCTCTCGAAGTCGGAAAGGGGTTTTACCTTTGCCAGCTCGTAGAGCTTGACGGCCTCCTCAAACAGGCCCTTGTTCTCAGCCTCCGAAGCCACCTTGGTGATGATAGCCCGTGTGTCGCCGGCAAACTTGTCAATCACCCCAGGCTGCGGAACAGAAACAGGAGGAACACAAACAGCTGTTAGAGGGCTAAGAATACAAACGGGGCATTCTGACGTTCTGGGGTGATGGGAACAATGGAACTCTGTGCGCACTCTTCCAGACAAAGGCATCTATCTGCAGCGGAGTTTTTCTTTCTTTTTTTCCTTTTCTCAGGTTTGACAATGAATGAACACAAAAAATTGGACACAATGGAGAAAGAAAAGGGAAAAACTTGTGGGGAGCTTTGTGTTTGATGAGGCAGAAAATCACTGAAAACACTATGCCAGTCATGCCACTGGCCAGATAACGCCAACGAGGAGCACAAAGGACCCACCTTTCGGCTTCCGTCTTTTTCAAGTCTTCCCAGAAGCATATCAAACTGTTGATAAATGAAAGGGACACACACTGTTAGAAGGGTATGGTAATCAAACTCACACAAAGGCCTTGATGTGAACAGACACATTTACACAGACACACAGACCTCACACACATACACATACAATACACACACAAGCATGACCAGATACACACAAAGACATGATCTCTCTCTCTCATGCACACACACCTCTCGACTCTCGATGACCAGCTCACTGACGCAACGCATGAACATGTTCTCTCCTTGACTGTCTTTTTCGTCCCTGTGAAGAAATTAGGCACAGACATGCATGAGTTACTTCTCAGAAAAGAACTTCCCTGCACACACACACACACACACACACACAACCACACCCCTCATTGCTCCAGAAGCCCAAGCCACCTACAGCCCAGAGACACAGGATCCATCGGAAACAGCTTTTCAGACAAAAAGAGACACAGACACACAGTCGCACACACACTTGTGTGAAAGCAGCTTGCATTATTCATATGACATTTTCTAGCTCTCCTAAGTAATTCACGAAGCTCAATGCCCCCCCCCCCCCCCCCATCCCTGTGACTGCCTGACACTGTTTTATCCCCAAAAGACTTTCCATTTAAGCCTCAGAGCATCTCTTAAGAAACAGGCCTTTCAGATCCAACACCCTTCAGTGCCAGATAACATACTCAAGAGCAGAGAGCACTCCTTATGGATACTGTGTGTGTGTGTGTGTGTGTGTGTGTGTGTGTGTGTGTGTGTGTGTGCAAGCAAAATGTACTGCAATTCACTATAGGGCATAGGCCTGTGCATGCTGTATATGTATGTACCACTATAGTGGTTTTTGTGTGTGCATGTATGATTGCATGTGTGTGCATTATTGATCGTTTAGGTCACTTTTGGAAACCTTCAAGAGTCTTTCCTGCTGCTGGAGTCTATGTGAATTTCTGAATGTATTCATATACATAACTACATATGCAGGTACATTTAAACAGGGTGAGGCTTTCCTCTATCGGGCAAAGAATGACTACTAGAATATTGTCTAACTTTGAGCATGTGAGACTCTGTGTGTGTGTGTGTGTGTGTGTGTGTGTGTGTCACCTTAAGAAGTAGAAGTACTGCAGCGCTTCTCTGGGGTCGGTGGACTCAAACTTGCGTGTGTAGAGCATGAGCAGCCTGATGACATTCAGCCGCCGTACCATGGGAGGGTCTCCAGGTTCCTGGCTCACTGGAGCACGCACATACCAGAATAGCCATTACAAACACACAGAAACACACACGCACGCACGCACGCACACACAGCATCCTTCAGCCCTAAGCTAATGGCAAACTGTAACACAAAAGTGTTCGGTATTCCAGTTCCATTATGCTACCTTGCACCACCACATCCTCCCCTTCTTCCTCATTCATCTGTCAGGGTGAGAGCTTAAACTAATATGGCACCAGGTCTGTAAGAACAACAGCCAAATTGACCACCACCGTCACTCTCTGGCACCATGCTCAGCCTACCCCTGAGACCCGGTGTACTCACGCAGTTGGGCGCTCTGTCCGGACGACTTGAGGAGGAGCTTGAGCTCATACAGCACCAGGGCCACATGCACGGCATGGCTCCTCAGACGCTCCACCCGGAACAGAAAGGCGATGGCTGCCTCGAACTGGGCCGTCAGGAACAGCACCTGGAAGTACAGGAACGGCTGCTGGCTGGCCGAGAAGTGGGACTCACCTATGAGGGAGGGAGGGAAGGAAGGAGGGATGGAGGGAGAGAGAGTGAGTGAGAGAGAGAGGGAGAAAGAGATAGAGAGAGCACATTTAATGTTTGATGCTATTTTAATTGAACCATCACATGGATTCGTGGATAGAGATAGCCAAAAGCGGGTAACATCTGAAAGTGGCTGGTAGATTTAATGATAACAGTAATAATTTACTGGCTGGTGAATATGATTATTTATGAATATTAAATATTCACATTTTAAAAAGCTTAATTTCTAACCCTCTAGGACTCCCACCTACACTCTGATCCATAACAGAGTACGGAGAAGTAAAGGAGCTGACGAGATGAAGGAAAAGGTTGGAGGTTATTAAAGGTCAGCGAGAGCAAGAGCAGGGAAAAAAATGATGAAATGATTTCCCTTGGAAAGTGCGCAAAAAAATATATGTCTACACTCTCCAGTGCTGAGGCTCTGTGAAGATTTTCTGGGGTCATGATGGGGTCAGAGGTCAAAGAGGGAATCAGGCAAAAAATGAAGAGGAAAGAGAGTTCAGACAGTTGGTAATGAGCCTATTAAGTGTACTGAACACTGAGACATGAATTCCCTTGGCAGGAGCACAGACATTAAACTCTCTGCTCTCTAGCAGAAAATGGATTCCTCCGCTGAGGAGGAGGTGATTAACCAGGGCCGTTTTAAATAATCCGCTCCCCTGCCCTCCTTCCCTTCCTCTCCTCTCTTTACGGTGGGGGTTTAAAATAACTTGACTTGGGGAAAAAAGGAAAACTGCGACTTTGCATAAAAGTTAATGGCTCGGCTATTCTTCAGAAAGGTTCTGCTTTCTCTCTTTCTTTTCTCTATCCCCCTCTCCTCTTTTCTCTTTATCAGTGAGCGCGCGCGGAGCGTCTTGTTATGTTAAAAGCAGAGGCACTGATAAGAGTATGACTCACCACTCAGGTGAGAAGCGAGGCAGCCTCGTACTCCTTCTCTCCCTCACTCTCTCGTTCTCGCTCCCCTTTCTTTCTCCCTTTACCTCTCTCTCCCTTTCATTTTTTTTCTTAAGACAAGCGGAGGGACTTAAGCAGCGAGAGTGAGTGCATGCTGGTATTCACTGACTTATCTGTGGCTTGCAGATTTGAGGAAGGGACACAGCAGGGCTCTTTCCGCTTGTTCACGCCTGTACCGACCCCCCCCCACACACACACACACTCCCTCTCGCCCCCCCAACACCCTCTCCATCTATCTCGCTTTTGGGGGCTGGTGGCAGCGGATGACTGTAAAACCTCACTGTCAAGCCAGCATTAATTCCTTCACTGGTGCATCTGGGCTCCATTTAGTCTCACCAGTACAGATACAGACACATACACTTACCATAGTCCACACACACACGGACTTCCTCAGACTCACTTAGGGCACACACACACACTCACTTAGGGCACACACACACTCACTTAGGGCACACACACACACACTTTCACCTATTACACACACGGACACAGACTCACCATAGTCCTCCAGCAACTGTTTCTGCAGCTGGGCCAGAGTCAGGCGGTCCTGTGGGGAGCTGCTGCCATCTTCGTCAAAGCACACCTGGTTCAGCTGTGGAGGATAGGACAGAAGGAGACAGGTGAAGACAGCATCACCTCAGGTCAAATCTCCTCACCTCTACCACTATCTATTTAAAAGGGCATGTCTCCTGAGTGTGTACACACACACACACACAAGGTAATCCCTAGGTCGATTTTAACTGAGGTGAACTGGAATGAGTGTCACAGGGATCACCAACGTCAACTCAGGTTAAACCTCGTCCCCTCAACCCTGCATGACATGACGCAACACGATCACCCCGTCAGGCTTAGAAATAACCAATTCTTCCTCCCAAGCCCATTTCCATTAGTCTGAATTGAAACATGGGACCACCTTCTGTAACCTATTACAGACACAGCGAAGGAGCTCTGGGAGCTGAGGTTTCACGCCGACTGTGTACGAGCACGTGTCCCTGACTCGGCTCACCTTGAGCCACAGGTAGTCTTCGGTCTTGTCGGCCACCTCTCCGTGGTTGTCGGCGATGTCGCACTTGCCGATGAGGCAGTAGACGGCGCGCTTGTAGGGGTCGGCGCTGTTCCGCAGCACGCGGCGGTAATGCAGCCGCAACTTGTTCTCTGTGGCGGGAGCCAGCCTAGGGGAGAGGGGGATAGGAGGAGGAAAGAGTGAAAGAGAGAGAGAGAGAGAGAGAGAGAGAGAGAGAGAGAGAATGAGTGGAAGAGGAAAAATAAGAGAGGAACAAGAGAAGGAGAGGAACAAATGTGAGGATAGGAGACCCAGACAATAGTAGGGGAAAGCAAGGTAAAGGGAGAAAATGGGATGTATTAACAAGAGATTACAATCATTACATACAATAATCGTTACATACAGTACCATACATACAAAAGATGGTGACAGGCAGGATGGAGTATTGGAGGAAGTGAAAGAGAGAGACAGAGAGAGAAAACAATGGACAGATTAAGGCAAAATGTGTTGTTGAAGCAAGAGGGAATAACAGAATGACAAAACAAGTCAGATGCCCAGTAGAGCGGCATCCTAATGCTATACAGTCATTTCCCGAATATAAGCCGCACCACAAATAAGCCTCCACTCAAAAAACAAAACCATGTATTGACCTCACCCATGTATTAACCTCACAGATGAAGACATTTTGCAAATTCAATATATTAACCTTGGTTAATAATTAGGAAATTACAGTTGCATTGTTAGTGTGGTTGTGAGGGTCCAGCCTTACCGGCGGTCTGGGCTGTTCATGTACTCCTGGAACCAGGTCTTGAACTCCCCAAGCTGGTGCTGGGCTCTGTTCACCACCTGCATGGCTGCGTTCAGGTCTCCACAACGCAGACAGTAGTAGATCAGCGCCCACACAGGGTGGCCCTCCACCTCACCGTCCTGCAGCACACGTGCGCACACACACACACACAGTGCAAAACCATTTGTGTAATACACTCTTGCAATCAGTCTGTATAGCTTGTGTGTGCATATGCATTGAAATGTGTGTGTGTACTGTATCTACATGCGCATGTGTGCGTTTCAGTGCGACATACCTGCATGCCTGGCATAGGGCCCGGCAGCTTGATGTTGAGGAAGCTTCGCACCAGTTGGTAGGTGCCAGGTACGCCCCCAAGCTGAGCCTGGTGCAGGTTTCCAAACACAGTCACCATGGTGTAGGTCTTATAGCTGATGGAGAGAGAGGAGGGGAAAGGAGGGATGGAGGGAAGGACAGAGAGATCCAGAGGAAAAATGAGCTACATTTTCATGAGTAAATGCATCACAGCCTCATGTGTACCTGAACACACTAGCAGATATGAGAAATAAGACTATGAGTGACATAAAGCATCTTTTGTTTAGAGGTGCAAATGCAGGAGGATTATATG